>NTPY01000702.1:55890-66069 GCA_002922825.1 Brachionus calyciflorus | reverse complement strand
TAAATATATTCCAGAAAGTGAAATATATAGCAATGAAGAGACTGCTGATCAAACACTAGAAAATTGTGAAATAATCGAAGAAGAAAGTAAAATGAAGAAATAGATGAATACAATCAAAATGGAATTTTGCCAAAAATCAATACTATTGAAGAAGAAAGAAATGAATATGACATAAATTTACAACAAGTTATTGATTATTTTGAGAAAAAAAAAATTGAAAATACAATTGATATTTCAAAACGTACAGTTGTACATGATCAGGAGGAAATTTATGAGTTTACTGAATTAGACGAATTAAATTTATATACTGAAGAGCCTATTTTGAATCTTTCAATAAAGATTGGTTCTGATGATAATGCTCGTTTTAGTTGTGCTTGTCACAAAAATAATATTGCTGTAAGAATGTCAATTAGAAAAAATAGTACTCTTGAAAATTTATTAACAAAACTCTCAAGATACGCTGCACGAAATAAGAATTCGATTAACAACTCAAAATATTTTATTCAAAAAAAAGCTCGCCTGCGAATTGAAAACACAACACGATGGTCTTCGTCATTTTTAATGTTGGAATCATTCCACAATGCTTTAAAAAAAATGCCTTTCCACCTGATGAACCATGTCCTGCTTTATTAATTGAAATTGAACTCTATATGCAAATACTATTGCCCGCTTTCCAATTCAATTTAATAATGCAAAAAAGTAAATCAACAATTGCAGATGTTTTACCCACATTACAAATTATGATTTCGAAATTGAATCGAATGAAAGTATCGGGAAATTATCGAAAATTATGCGATTCTTTAATCTTCTTTCAAATATAAATTTGATTATGAATTAAACTCAAGTATTTGATTTATTCCCGATTTTGAACATTCTCAAAAATAAACATCTCAAAAATAAACTTTTAAAAATAGACTTTATTAAATAATCTCATTTTTTTACATTCTCAAAAATAAATATGTCTCAATTTAGTACATCTCAAAGATCAATATCTCAAAATAGAATATATAAAAATTTTTAATAAAAAAAAATTATTTTGGTTCTGTGCCAATTAAAAAAGCGGCTTTTAATATAAAGATTTCAAGTGACATTAAATTTGATTGTAATTGGTTAACTAAATCAAAAATTTTTTTATCTCTTTCTACAAATTTCTTTTTTCTTATCACAAGTTCTAAACCAGACTGGATTCTTTCGAATTTTATTGAAAACAAGGACTCATAATCTTGAAATAATTTAATTAATTTAAAAATGTGTGGATGAGAACTACCAATTGATCGATTGAATTTCGAATGAAAACCTTCCACGTTATTATTAGTACGTGGTCCTATAGTATTGGAATGATTCCATAAAGCCCGAGGATAACGACCCATCATCCATGTGTTATCAAAATAATTGATCATCTTATCTGTAGAGGTTTTTTCATTTTTTGGTATAGTTGTTTTTACAATTTCATAGGCATTTTCCAGCATATCCAAAGGAACAAGTGCAAGGCCAATAAGTTTCTTTATCCATAGACGAAATGGCTCATTCTTAGTGTATCTTTTTTTCAATCCAATAGTTGATAAGTGTCTCCAGATACATTGACTAAAATGGAAATGACACCCCTTAATGGTTGCACCACTAAAATGAAAACTTAATGCTTTAATTAACGCAAATTCAAAATCAACCATTATAAATTTTGGACACAAAACAAACTCTTTTTGATCCGCAACTTCTTTAACATTTTCTAAAACTTTCTTATATAAATCGTACGACTTGTTTTTCATTAAAATGTATATACAAGGAAAAGTTGTACCGTGTATATATGCATGGATAATCAGTAATTGATAATATAACTTTGGTGACGCCTTGAAAGTCGCATCGAGATGCCACTGTTCTGCCTTACTTAGACGAGTTAGACCATTATTAGTACAAAATGCAATAATGCGATCGTCATCCATTGTATCAAATAACAAAAACGGCTCACCAACCACTGTCTTTTTAAAATCTTCTGGTAAATTGATTTCTTCGGGTGATTTTGGCAGATTAGGCAAAGTTTTGTTGCGAATTCGATAGAGGGTTGATCTTAGTGAATTAAATGGTGACACAAAAATACTAATTGATCCGATATCTACTATTCTGGCAAGTTCAGCAACTTCTTCATCATAAATTTCAGGAATCGGAGTTATTTCTGTAAAGACTCTATTCTTGATTTGACCAATTGCCTTAAAACATTGAAACTCATCAAAACTGAAATTGTCGTGCTGATGATCCAAATTTACTCGAATAATTTTTTCATTTTTTAATGTAATACTACATTTACATTTTGCCGAAATACATGTATAATATGTACTTTCGTCTTTGTTAAGACGTTTAAACTTATAAAAATAATCATTCGAATAAACATAGCTTGTATCTAGGATATTTGTAACTTCGAAAAGTGAACTATCATCGTTCATTGATTGGTCTAAATCTTCTTCACTAGCGCTTTCAATTTCAGAATGAATTTCAGCATTACTTAAAATAAGCATATCGACCATTTTTTAAAATATTTTTTATGAAAAAAACAAATAACTCTTAAATAGTGATAAGTATGATGAAATCAACAGAATTGATGACGCAATTATTTTTATTTTACTGAAATTTATTGCAAGTATGAAAATGAGATGATTAAAATTGAGACATGTTAATTTTTGCGATGTCTTAAATTGAGAAAGTCTTAAATTGAGAATGTTTAATTTTGAAATGTCTTAAATTGGGTATTCATTTTTGAGAATGTTCATTTTTGGGAAGACACCTAAAAATGTAACGTAAACCGTCAACCATAACATCTTACCGTAATCGTAACCTATGTTAATTCACCTTAATTTTCAATTGTAAGATGTTTGATTGGTTATTTTTAATGATATTAAGTAAAAACAGCCCTTAAAAGGCAAAATAACTCTCGAATAAAAACATTCTGAATTCTTCTTCATGAATATTTTTAAATCCAAATATTAAATTTCCATTTTTTCAAAAATAATATCATTTGGAGCTAAAGCTTACATCATCATTAGTTCTTTTCTCTAATGGTTACAAGTAGTGTTGGGAATATTTTTTTTTGAGTCGACTTGACTTGTCGCTTTTTTTGACGTTTTTAGGGAGTAAATCGAGTCGATTCAAAGAAAATGCCGAAATGAAACTTGCAACCAAAAAAAGATAATAATTTAAACAATTTTTTTTAAGTTTATAACAAGTTAAAAACGCCTTTTAAATAGTTTTTAACATATCTTTTGGTTTTTTAAAAATAATCAATGCGTTCTGAACTCTCTTTTTTTTATTTAAAAAAAAAATTGTCTAATCAAATTTTCAACAAAATTATTTAACCGTGTCTTTAAAAAAAAATTATGCTCCAAGGTTCCCATAATTTATTAGAACCAAAATAAATATTTTAAAAAACAAAAAAGACATATCAAATTTGGTTACCTTATTTAAAGTAAAACCAAAATTTAGTATGAAAATGAGCACACAAAATGTTGATGTTAATTTTATAGACTTCTTATCCAAATACAAAGAACCTGAAAATTTAAAATCTCTAATGAATGTATTTGAATATTCATTGGAATTCTATAAAGAAAATCCAATCAAATTTCGAAATTTAATCATTAAAGACAAAGAATCAAATGATAAATTATCTCCTACTTCATCTCAACATTCATCGTATTCCAGCCATTTTCAAGAAGCAACTTTAAAGATTAATTTATTGCAATTAGAAGAGCCTTTAATAGACGAAGTTCAAGAGAAAAAGAAAAGTACAAAAAGCTTGGCAAAGACTAAACAATCCTACGTAAATTTTTATTAAGATAAATTTTCATTTTTAATAGAATAATAATTTGATTTTTTTTGTTAAGGGTTTGAAAGATATGAGTGTCCGGGAAGAGATTCCTTATACTTTTGAAACTGAATTTGATTATTTATTGTACCATAGGTCATGTCTTAAATTTTTTTTTCCAAATTATAAATTTTCATTTATTAAAAACTATGATTCGAGTGAATTGCAAAAGTTTTATTATGAATGCGCTCGACGAAAGAACAAATGCCCTGTTAAAGTAATTTTCGTTCGTCAGAATGGTGTGTCGTTGTTCTTGGTTAGTAATAAGCCTCATACTCATTAAATTTTTTTTTAAATAAATTTTTTTTAACTTTTTATTTTTGAATTAAGTTTTATTGAAAAAAATATTTCTGTTTTGTTGGATGTAGCAAAAATTTTACAAGTTGTAGTAATTTATATTTCGGAAAAAATTTATTCCTTAAAAAAATAGAACTTATAATGCTGAATTGAAATGAGTGAATAGAAATAAACTTCACAGTCCCAACGTTACTATTTAATTTTGAAATTATGAAATTTTCAACTTATTTTTTATAAAGTATTTTTTATAGAGTAATCTTAAAGAGTAAATTTTATTTGAGATTTTACTCATTTTTGTCAATCTAAAACATTGGGTTAAAAAAGTCTGTCTTTTTGTATTTACGCAAGTTTTTTATTTACAGTGTTGCCATTCCTACCATTTTTCCTACACTATACAACAACTATAAAAAAAAATCTTTTTTCACATCGAACTTTTTTTTACTCCAGATCTTATTTAAATTTAAGATTTCTATTTTAACGTTGCAACTAATAAAATTTATTTATTAGGGCCAATTAAAAATAATTTTGTTTTGATGATGCTATACTCTTTTTTTCTAGTCAAAATCAATTTAAAAAAAGTAAGAATCTTACAAAAATTACAAAAAATATTTGTTATATAACTCGGTCATTTTGATTCGATTTTTTATTGTCATCAAGAACTTAAAATTTAATTCAAAACTAACTAATTGCTAAAATGACTTTTTTTTTTTGAAATTGATATAAAACTAAGTGAAAATTAGTTTTAAAAATTAGAAAAAATATTGAAAACTTAAAAATGAAGAAATTATTTATTGCTTTTTTAGTCTTATCAATTATAGCCGTAGTCTATCAAACTCAAGCAGCTTCAACTAAACAACTAGGTGCTATCAAAATAGCACAAACATTAGTGAGAAAATTAGTCAATAACGAAAAGCTTCAACGTGATATTGTAGTTGTTTTGGATGATTTGAAAAACATGGACGCTTCAGAGATAAGACAAATGATTGATCTAGCTCGATTATTAGTTACTTCACAAGGAATGTTGAGCAAGAATACTGAAGATGAAAATTAAACTCTTCAAAAAATCTAAAAAATTTTATTAAAAAATTTCAACAAAAAAACATTTTTTTAAAATTTATTCGCATTCCCATGCAAAAACACATAAATCATCACGATTCACATCAAAAATATACTGTAAGGAAAATTGTACTGAGAAAATTTTTATGAGGAAAATAACCCTGTTAAAAATTCTGAAAGAAATTTTTGTTGAATCAAAATGTTACTGCTAGATTTTTATTCTTTTCATTTTTTATTTTCCCATCAATCAAAATTAACGTTTGACATTTGACATTTTTAAAGTTTTTAAGAATAATTTTTAGAAGTTGCGTTCCAAAATTTTTTATTTATAAATAACTTAAGTATTAATTAACTTTTTTTGATAATTTTACAAAAAGCTAAAAGCGTACCGTCCCCTAAATTATGGAAAATTTAATTTAAATAAACAAAAAATGAAAATGTTCTATTAAAGAGATAGATATGGTGTCCAAAAATTTAGAATATATTAGAACATTTGTTAGATAATGTCACCTGGGAAAAACTACTAATTCAATTTCAAGCGAAAAGGCATTGTGAATTTTTTTTACAATTTACAATTACAAAATATCTTTAAAAAGTAAAAAAATGATGTGTGCAAATAAAAAATTATGCAACTTGGGAAACTTTGGAAGTTACACCTTATAGATTAGTCTGCAATATTTATGCAATTTGTGCAAAATTCGAAAATTTGATTAAATATAATTCATTTTTCGATTATTCGATTTTATTGAATTTTCTTTTATAAATTATTCTTAAATGAAGTAAAATTTTTTCTTAATTTTTGCTCTACGCATATTTAGATTTAAGTACATAAGCTATCAAGATGAAAATTTTTTTAAATTAAATTCAATATCAAAATTTCAGACAAATTCAATTATACAAAATTCATTTTTAAAGAAAATTAAATTAACTAAAATCGAATTTTCGAATTTCGCACAACTTCCAGAAATATTGCAGACTAATCTATAAGGTGTAACTTCCAAAGTTTCACAAGTTGCATAATTTTTTATTTGCACACATCATTTTTCGGGTCCTACTATAACACTGACCCCCACTTATCTCAGCCAAAAAGTGTCCTATCTTCATCTTTCATATTCTATATACCGTAAAATTTTCTGAACTTTCTGAAAATTTAGTTAATTTTCTTATAACTTTATTATTTTTTGAAAAAATTACGTTATTTTACAAATTAAATCTCCTTTTTATTTGAAAAAATCATACTAATTTTAAAAGTATGATTCCATAAATAGCAAATCGACATATCAATCGATTTAAATTTTTCTCAGCTACTCGAATTTAATATTTGTTTTTTATTTTTATTATTATTTTTCGCAAAAATACTCAAATTCATTTTTTAAATTAATGACCCCTTACTTACCCCCATTTTTCTTGAACAAAATTTAACGAGCTTTCTAGAAATGTATTGGGTTTTTTCCCAGGATGCGTAGTTTTTTTGATATTTTTATCATATAAAAATAGATACGGTTTTCAAAAAAATGATTCGACATATACTTTCCTATATACCAATCTATTCAAAATTTTCTCAGCTAATCAAATTTTATGTTTGTATTGTTTTTTTCTTTTTATTTTTTGTTTAAAAACAAAATTTAACTTGTATAATTCTATGACCCTTACTGATAAAATTCAATTTGATTTCTAAAAAAATATTTGGAATACTTTGATACTTTTTTTGGTTATTTGCATATGAAATTAAATTTTCCATCAAATTTAAATACGAAATATTGCATATGTAAAAAAGTATACTACAATTTTCCTTAATTTTAAAACAGTAAACTTTCCTTAAATAAGCGCTTAGTAAAATTTTGGTCGAGAAATTTTTCAAGGGACAATTCTAATTTCAGGACATTTTTGCTTTAATACCATTATCACCATCAATACTTATTTAATGTGAATTATCAGCTAAAAATTTAACATGACAATTTTTATAATTTTGTGTATCAAAGTTGTTACATTTTGTAGCCATATAAAGCTAAGGGAAAAGTATAAAAATAAAAAAGTTATATCAAATTGAACGAATTGACTTCACAGTCCCGAATATAAGTTAAAAAAATGTGACTAGCTTTTGTAAAGAAATGCCGCGTTAAGATATTAAATATTATATCAAAATCTCAAAAAGTATAATTTCATGATATTTTTCCAAAAGGCAATATCTTTGTATTGACCATACATAATGTTGAAATAAAATAATTTATTGTAACAAAAACATTTTATGTTCTGGTGAAATTTTATTTATCCTATCCCAAACTTGATTTCTAACGTGAGAAAAAAACCGTTTCTTAGGGAATGGAAATATCACTTGTTCCAGGGATATTTCCGTATCGTTTAAAAAAATCTTAAGGAATTTAAAAAAAAAACAAAGTGAATTAAGTAAGCAGGTGTATAATTCAGGATTGTATTCGATCACTGAAAACTCCCAAAATTTAGTGATGTTGGTTAACCAAACGTTTGGTCGATCAAATCTACCAATTTTGGTTATAAAAATTTGGTTAAACAAATTTTTTGTTATCTGAAAAATATTTTTTTGTTAAATCAATAGAACCATATCCAATTTTTACTTTTTTTATTTATAAAAAAAATTGGTCGACCAAATTTTTGGCTAGCCAAATTTGGCTAACCAAATTTGGCTAACCGCCTAACCAGCACTAACCAACATCAACAAAATTTGTGTATCATTTCGACAGTTTTATTTAGAAAGTTTATTTTTTTTGACTGGTAACAAATTGACATTTTTTAGGGCCAAAAATTAATTCGACGATAAATTTAACTTTTATTTAACTGAATTAATTTTAAAATCTAAAATAGAAAGTTATCAAAAAAAAATTTTACTGAATCACTTATACTAAAGCAACTTGATCTTGTGGTTAATTTTTTAAATAAAGAAACATTAAACTAAACTAAAAACAAAAATGTAAAAATTTATTCAATACAGAAAGATTGTCAATATTAAATCTCTTTTTTCTTCTTCCTATTTCTTGATCCAATAAACATCTCCGGGCCATGTTTTCCAATTATCAAAACTCAATTTAGCCTCATTTTCATATTGACGTGGCTCATAATTTCTCTGTGTTAAAAAATGTATCATTTCCTCAACCTCTTTAACCATATCTTTTCGTTTAGCAAAATAACCCCATTCCATAACAATAATCATAATATCATAACTTTCAAACAATCTACTAGCACTCTTAAATGCGAATGGCTCAAAACCTTCTATATCTATTTTTAGAATGATCTTTTTATTTTCTTTTCTATCTTTAGTCATACGTATAATTTCAATTAGATCATCAAATAGAATAGTTTCAACTAAATATTTATCTACAGCCATTTCTTCTTTCGTGTAAATTTCTTTTCTATGATTCAATAAACTTTGTGCACCGATACTATCATAAACTGGTTCAAGTCTTTTGATTTCACCACGTATATTTGAAACAGCATTTTTAACTAGTTTAATTTTTTTCTCCAGATTATTTAATCTAACAGACTTTTGAATTCGTAATACATTGTCATAAAAAGGTTCTACAGAGACTACTTCTCTGCCCATTTGAGCAGCGAATATTGCGTATTGTCCAACTTGAGCTCCAACGTCTAAAACTAAACAATCCGGATTATTTTTAATTTGATTGATAAAAAATTTTAAAATATTCGGCTCCCAAACACCATCTCTCCAAATTGATAAAGATGGTCCTGTATCACGACTATTGTCATGTACGCACAAAAAGCTTGTAACTGATTCGAATGTTGATTTTCTACATTTAATTGCATCATATTGGTTTTTTGGACATATATTTTTAGAAAAATCTATCAAATTTAATTTTGATGATGTGCTTTTTTCGATTTGAACTTGGTTGTTTGATATTTGTTCAGTTAAAAGATATCCAAGGATGAAAATCAATAAAACTAAAATTAATTTGATACATTTATTAAAAATTGTATTCAATGAAGACAATCTGCTAGATCTAGTTTTAATTTTATCAGTCATTTTTTAAAACTATTAAAAACAGTTAAATCTAAAAATTCATTTAAAATTTAGCACAAAATTAAAAACTCTACGAATTATAAATAAAACATTTGAAAGATTTATTCCTTATGTGACTGGTAATCTAATTGAAATAAGGTCAAATAATAATAGAATAGAAGTATGTTAAAGTTTTAGCCAATTTTCCTTTTTATTATTTTTTTAATAAAAATCGCTCTTTAAAGCTCTTAAAAGTACTAATATTGTGGCATAGTGAAGTCGATTTTACTGGACCCGCTTTTAAAGCCTCCAAAAAATTCTGCAATTTTAATTGTGTGGATGCAACTGTGCTATCGAATATCAAACAATATGCACAGCTCTGCTAAAGGGAAAAGTTCTCGAAAATTCTTATATATATTTTTTTACACTTAATTGTACACTGTAAATTTTTAATGCGCAATAAATTACGCATAATATGTAAAAACCAGTTAAAAAAATGAACTATAATGCGAATTTTAGGATTTCCTCCATATATGCGTAGAATTTCCAATATTTCTATTGGTCAATTTTACAATTTTACGCATATATGGAGGAAATCCTCATTACTCATTAAAAATTTACAATGTAGATTTGTAAACAATCAATTAAAGTGAAAAAAGACTATATCTTTTTTTCGCTGTAATTAAATAAATAATCTTACTATTTAAAATTGTCGAGAAAAAAAGTTACTCTAAAAATGACCATTTCATGGTCGAATAAAACAATTATCTTTTCAAAACCATTTAAGTTATACAAAATCAATCCTGTTTTTTCTTGAATTTAAGTAAGCTTCAAATTGTCAAAAATTTAAACCGAATGGTTTGGTGAACCTGTTACCCACCTAATATCACTTATGTATCAGCTCTGTAGTTGATGCTTTAAGATAAGTAATTAATAGCATATGTTTGACACGTATCACACAAGCTAGAAGCTTCGAGATGCTGAC
>NTPY01000702.1:35838-50282 GCA_002922825.1 Brachionus calyciflorus | reverse complement strand
ACACCAAATGTCCAAAAGGTTACACCATTGAAGACCTTAGAACTTATACTAGATCAGGTAGATCAAGTTGTGGTAAATGTCCATTTGGTTTTAGCAACTGATTTGGTCAATTTCGACAATTGAATGCACTTTTTTGCATTTCAAATATCAAATAGATGTTTTTTTAGATTCAATATTATAGATGTTCTTAAATTCTCTTATTTACAATCATAATAAAAATAATCATAGTCAATCAATAATATTTACTTTACAATAATTAAATTCAATCATATTAGTTTCAACAATAAATATTTAGTAGTTTAATTTTGCCTTTTTTTAATCATTTTTTCTCTAAAATCTTGACTTGAAAATTAATTATAGATTCGGTAACATATAATTTATTAAAATATATGATTAAAACTTGGGATATTTTTTCGTCTCTTTTAAAAATTTAATATTCATACAATTTTCAGTTTACGTAAGCTTTAATAAAAACTAATAGGAACATCTTATAGGATTATCTTATTTTCAAAACAGTAAAAGTTTGCTTTTTATTTATTTAGGAAATTATCTGGTTTTCAGTAATAGAATATATTGGATATGTCTAAACGCAACCACCTCAATTTTTTGCAAAAACAAAACCCTCTATAAACCAGTCAAAAAATAGGCATATTTTCTTTTTTAAATTTAGATCCGTAATCTCTTAAATATAGAAAATATAATAAATATTATTTAAAAACTAAAACACCTTTAAACACTCAGTGAGCTCCCACAAACACCCTTCATTTTCGGATTCTGGATCTTTTAAACCGTACTTTAGAAAGTATTCCAAAATTGAAAGTTAGGTCCATCATAGAGAAAATATGCAAAAAACAATTTTTTTTTCAAGAAAACACAACACCCTCTCTGGCAAAAATTTTTGAAAATATTTTTTCTAGCCTAATTTTGGCCAAGGAAGATGAATCTGAATTCAGAATTTGGATACAATCATTATTTTTAGCAGAATCGTCATGAATGTGAAAACAATGTATTTTAGAAAATCCAACAAATGGCAAGTTTTTTTTAATTAGATTTTTTTGATGCTTGATTTCATTCATAAAAGGCCAAGGAATTGAAGTGATGTTGTGAATGAATTTTTTATAAAATCAATCTTCAATTCGTCCTTTATCTTTATTTGAAAAATAAAATTGGTTTTCTATTTTTTATTTTGACAAAATTTTGCACTTTATTTACCATACTATTTTTATTAAATATTAAATTTTTAATTTTTTTCTTCTGTCTTATAAAAAAGAAAAAAAAATTGAATTTTAAAAAGCATAGGTAAAATGAAACAAAAATCAAAATTTTTGTTAAATAAAAAATTGAAAACCAATTTTGTTTTTCAAATATAGATTAAGGGCAAGATTAATTTAAGATATAATTCATTCATAACATCACTTCCATTCCTTGGCCTTTTATGAATGAAATCAAGCATCAAAAAAATCTAATAAAAAAAAAACTTGTCAAATCGAACAAAAATTTAATTACAATTTAAGTGGCAAGTTAAAATTTTTTGTTTTTTTGTTATTTTTGATTTTTTTTTGTTTGCAAAAAAAATATTACTGCATGCATATTGCGTATTTAAATACTTTACATTAAATTTTTTTGAATCACGTGATAAATAAAAAAAATTGCAAAAATCAAAAAAAATCAAAAAAATAAAAAATCAAAAAATTTTAACTTGCCAATTTAAGTACATATACCTGGTTTTGCACGAGGAATAAGAATTAGAACTCCAAATAAACCCAATCAAAGCCTATGGATTTTCCTAGCTTAATTTTAAAGGGATTCAAAAAAAAAAATTTTATTTGCCTATTTGTTGACTAGTTTATAGAGGGTGTTGTTTTTGCAAAAAATTGAGGTGGTTGCGTTTAGACATATCCAATATATTGAAGCTATAAAATTCCATATAGGATAAAAAAGATTTATTTTTAAATTAAAAAGTTGAAAAATTTCATATTTAAAATAAATAAAAAATTAAACTTGATTTTATCATCATTACAACATGTTTTGAAGTTTTTTTAACTCCGAAAACTTATATAGAAAAAATAAAAAAAAATATTTAATTAAATGCTGAATTTATAAGTAATATAAATAGAAATTTTAAATTTCTTTTATTACTACAACTTGTTTTGAAGTTTTTTTAACTTCGAAAACTTGATATGATTCATAAAATTTTAAGTTATTAAATTTAATTAGTTATCTATTTGATTAATAAGAAAATATTGAATGAGAAAAACCAAAATAATTGTCACAGTTAGATGAAAAATCATTATGTATAATTGTAGCCTTCCATTAAGCTTAAATTAAATTTTTTTAGTAATTTATTAGTTAATAAGAAAAAAGTTATTTTTGAGATTACCATTGATGTTTTGTTAACAAATTCAACATCATTTTCTTGATTTTTTATTAAAGAAACTTAAAATAAATGTTCAACTTGAATTTAATACTTTAAAAAATAATATTTAAATTAAATACTTTTTTCTTTATTAATTCGATTTTTAAAATTTGATATTTCCATCAAAATAATCATAAAAATGAGCCATCCAACCCAGCCAACAACGATTACCCATTGATTACCACTCATATAAATATATAATCCCAAAGCAATTGATATAACTTTTTTTTAAAGTAAATTAAAATTAAAGTGGGCAATATATTTGAGATTTATAAACAAAATTTATAAAAAATCCTCACTTAACTAGGACAAATCAAAACACCAATTTTTTTAAAATTTTCTTTAGAAACTGCGCAATTTAATTACGAAGTCGTAAATTTTAAAAATGTTTTTTTTTGTCTCTAATAATTTAATTTTCTTATTTTAATATAAAAACTATTTAATTACTTGCTAGCAAATAAGAAAGAATTCCGAATGAACGATGAATCCAATTGAAAATAGGACGTTTTGGGTGGTCAATAGCTGGTCTAAATGCTGCATAAATCGGCTAAGTATTTTTTAATTTTATTTTAAATTAAACTTTTTATTTTTCGCTAAATTTTTACTTGCAATAAAGCTAATCCAATTGATGCTATGCCGAAAACAGAATGAATAAAGTTTGTTGTCAAACTCGTACTTATCCAGTTCCAATCGTTTTTATAAAATATAGCTGCTAATCCAATTAATGAAAAAATAACAGTAGAAAACATCAATAGTCGGTGATAAAAAAACCATGGTTGTACTCCAAAGCAGTTCAAATCTTGATTAAAACTCTTAAAATATCCTTTAAAAAAACAATTATTTTTTTGTCAAATTAAAGTCAAATGTCTTTTTTGAATACTCGAAAATAAAATTCCAGAAGTAGCTAAAATCATCCATGTTGTCATCATAATTATAGCATGAGCTTTGTTAAGATTAAATGAAACCAAACTTGCATTTGTGCTATAGTTTGTTTTAAAATCAATAAGATATGAGCTGGAATATTTATTTTTTTTATGATCGTTTGGTTCATCTTAAAAAAAATATTTTAAATTAAAGTTCAAGAAATTCAAAACTTAAGTGCTATCTGAATTTCTAATTTTTGGCTTGATATTCGTAAATTTCGTCCTTTGAAACCCTAGATTTAATTTTTTTTTGAGGAGTTAAAAAAAAAATTTTTGCTTCCATGGGTCCAGAAATACAGTACAATTCTAAACAAAGTTAACAGGTTTCGGAGGCTGGCTTAAGCCATAAAAAAGTGGCTCCGAAACTTAAATTAAAATTATGCTAATGATCTTGACCAAATTAGTTGTGAGGTGACGTGAAAATTTCAAAAATAAAGGGGTTTTAAGAATTAAATGCCTTTTTTAATTACAAAAATTAATTATCTCTTGAAATCTTTAAAATCTTAACTCCAAAATCAAAATAAAAAGGATTTTTTAATACAAAAAAAATTCTTGCAAAAAATTCAGTTATTTTAAATACACAATTAAAATTGTCCAATTTTTTGCAGACTACAAAACCAGATGCATGCATCTGGCTCTACTAACAAGTATATTTTGTGAGCTAAAGCATTTTTAACTGCTTTGCAGAGCGGTTATTGTTGATCAAAAAAATAAGAAAATTGACTAAAAATGCCAAAAAAAAACATAGTTTTACTTACTATCTGGATCCAAGTAACCTTTTGCTATTAATAAATAGTACATTTTATTAAGATCATAATACTTTGGATTATCTTGTGCTGTTTTTTGTCGCTTGAATGCACACACTAAAAAATCATTTGAAAGAGTTATGTTCAAATTTGATAGACCAATACTACGATTTTTCGAATCAAGTACTTCTGAAGTCTTTTCTTTATGTGGATTGAAGTAATGTTCAATCGTTGATGAGCTTGTAGATGCGTACTTACACATTACGACGCAATCATCTCCCATTTTACGATCGTATGAAAATCCTATAGCAAAGTAAAAATTTGAAACTAAAGCCCTGGTTTTCATAACAAAGTCAGTAGAATCTTTATTATCTTTCCATTTGATTAAATAATCACAATCCTGATCTTCGCAATCATTAGGTATCTTAAAACATCCATACTTTGTACCACAATCATCAGCGCTCTTAATAATTAAAAAATTAACAACCCGCGACTTGTGAAATGAGAATATTAAACAATTTTTATTTTTAAATCGGTTTACCAAAATTTTTCCGGCGTTGATTGTAAGAATGCCAAAACAAAAAATATAAAATTTTTCAAAATATAACATCTTTTTTTTGTAGAAATATTCTTTAAAAAAAGTTTACATCAACTAAATATTTATATAAATGACTCTTTTATTTACTGATAAAAAAAAAAAGTTATCTTTATTTAATTAGAGTCATAAAAGAGACACAAAATCAAAGCATGAATAGATTTTAGCTCTATCTTATATATTTAAGCTCCTTGTGACTGTACAAAGTTTAGTATTAAAAAAAAACAAATATGAAATTTCTTTTTTATTAATTCTATTTCTATTAGAACAATTTCGTAAATTTATTTATTTTTTAGTGAAAATTAAGGTAAATTTCTTGGGAAAAAAAATTCAAAATAATTATGATTATTTTTTAAAATTCTAAGCATTTTTTTTTTCAAATCAAAAGTAAGGCAACCTTTAATTTAATAGACTTGTATTTTTAAATTAAAAAAATAAAAATAAAGATAATTATTTTTAATTTTATATAAAGTAATTTTGTCACATGAAATTCAAAGTTATTATCAAGTTATTGTTTTTTTTTTTTTAATTATTCACATATTTCGTAACTTGTGTTGAAATTTAGCTTTTCTTGAAGTTTATTATATGATTATCAAAATGACCATGATTACCTGAGATAATTTTACACGGAAATTTCAAAACCAGGCATACTATTTGACTGGTCAGATATTAACAGATTTTTATACAAAAATCCATTATGCCATATTCTGATACAGCTCGTTGAGAGCTTCCTAATATAATTCGATTGATTTTGTTTAGCAATAATTGCATGATCAATATAAAAAAGTTTAAAATTATTCTAATAATCACATGTCTTTAACAAGACTCATAAACATTTTGTACCAGTTTTTTAATCGGAAAACACTTAAAGGACCGACGGGGTCAATTTGACGCCATTAAGTTTTTCTGCAATAGTTATTCCAAAAAACATTTTTAAATTGTAAACAACTTTAAAAAAATGTAAGATAGGGAAGCAGAGCTTTATATTGCGAGTAACGAAACGTTATAAAATTTTTTTAGGAAAGGCATGGCCCATTTTTTAGGGAAGGCATGGCCATTTTTTTAGGGAATACATGTTCTTTTTTTTAGGGAAGGCATGGCCATTTTTTTAAGAATTATTATTTTTTTTAGCTTTTTTTTAACAATTTGACCTCGATTTTGTTAATTGTCTCGGTAACGTCGAAAATGTCAACAAAATCAAACGTTAACAAATTCGAGTATAAATTAAAGGATTATGTTGATGAGAGTCATTTTAAAACTATTAACAAAATCAGTGTTAACAAAATCGAGTTCAGACTGTATTTGAAAATTGAATCCCTCCCTAGAAATTTACAAAATGTTAAAATCGATTTAAATTTCACACACTTATAAGATAAATTAAAAATTATCTTGTTTATTTTTTAATTAAATAAAGAAAAAAAATTAAAAGAAAAAATGTTTTTTTTATGTAGCCATCATTAAATTGGCGTGGGAATTTTATTTTTCTTTATAGAAGATTGGCTCAATTAAAAAAAATAATCGCTATATTTTTAAATATTTAGATACATATTTTAAATGAAACATGGGAGGAGAATAATTAAATTATGTTTATATGCAAACCTAAAAATTAAGTATATTTGCAACGGGTGTGTTCTAAATATTTTTCAAAATTTAACATGCAATATTTTATTTTATTGCATATACAAACCTAAATTCTCGACACTCATCGAAATTTTAAAAGTGCGGACTTCACACAAATAAGCCCCCCTCTCATGCTTATAAAGCTCGTCACGGCCAGCTCGTTCCTCGCAATTAAAAATAATTCAGAATAAATAAAAAGTGTAAAAAATCGCATTAAGACTTAGGGACGCCCACAAATTTCATCGGATTTTATGTAATGCATATAACCCATACTGTTTTTTGGACGATGATTATTTTATTGAAAAAATCGATGAAGAATCAACAAATTAAAATCAAGAAAAAGACTTTTTATCTCCGGTTTTGATAAAGACGGAGCAGGAAGCGACGAGTTTCAGGTTCACATTGATGTATCCAACTATTTCAAATGTAAATGAACAATAAACCCAAATTTAGATATGATCATAAAGGATCTGGCTTTTTAGAACCTTTAAAATAATGGAAACAACTTAAGGTTAAGAAAAAAATAAAATTTAACGAAAGATCAGAATCTAAAAGTTATGCTCGAATGAATATCGAGTCCATAAAATCAAACAATTTCATTTTATTTATGTAATAAATTTGTCTAAATTTCAATACATGACAGGACAATTTTTGGCTTTTTCGCACTAATTTTTAAATCTCATATCACAATTTTGAAATTAAACAAAAAAAAATTTAAAATAATAAAATAATTCATCCAAACCCAATGTTTTACAATTAGGGGTCAATTTGACACCGCCGATTCGTATAAAAAATATCGGGCTTTTGAGTGTTGAAAAGGGTTAATAACAATTTTAAAAATATAGATGAAAAATTTAAATTTCAAAAAAAATAATTTTTTTAGTCTTAAACAGACTGTCCAATTAAAAATAATATAAATACGCTTGTAGATCTTAATGAATAGATCAAAAATATATATATTTTGATGCATTGAAATTTGAATGTGAGAAATCAAAGTTTTAAGGGATATTACTAAAACGCAGAATTCTGTTTTTTATGAGAAAACTGATCACTATTTTTTTCTTTAACAAAAACTAAAATTCGGACACGGACCGGTAGGAAACATCATGAAATCCGGACACTGACATTTAAAAAAGTTTAATATTAAAAAAAAACGGTATTTATTTAAATTGAAGGAGACAAAAACAAGCATTAAATTTTTATGACATTTTAAATTTTGAATAAAAATTTGCCTATGCAACGAAAAATCAATGTATAAAACACTTACCGGTATGGGTTCTAAGCCGACATTATGATACAAAAACTTATTAATTTCACACACTAATTTTTAAAATTTTTTTTCTAAATTTATTATTTTGAGATTCCAATGTCCTATTTTTAGTCATGGTCCGGATTTAAAATTTTGTCATTTATTTTCAATAAATTTTAAAATACTCGTCCGGAAAGCTTAAACATAATTTTTTGTGAAAGCTCTCAGAATTCTCTACAGACTGGAGTCCGTATAGAATTTTGTTAAAGAAAATAATAGTGGTCAGTTTTTCTATTAAAAACCGAGATCTGCTTTTAAGCCGGTTTAAAATGCTTTTTAAAATTAAATAAAAAAACTTTATCTAAATAAAAGGTTTAACAATTAAACAGATAGAAAAAAATTAAACTACTAAATATTTATTTATTGAAACTAATTTGATTAAATTGAATTATTGTAAAGTAAATATTATTGATTGACTATTATTATTTTTATTATGATTGTAAATAAGAGAATTTAAGAACATCTATAATCTTGAATCTAAAAAAACATCTATTTGATATTTGAAATGCAAAAAAGTGCATTCAATTGTCGAAATTGACCAAATCAGTTGCTAAAACCAAATGGACATTTACCACAACTTGATCCACTTGATCTAATATAAGTTCTAAAATCGTCCATACTATAGCCCTTTGGACATTTGGTGTTGTTACCAAATGATGGCTTGTTATTTTCCAAGAACAAACGAGCTTTGGCTTCAGTTAAACCAAGTGGACATCGAGTCTTAACATATCCAAAAGGACAACTAGATCTACTTGTGCTTACATACTTTCTATAGTCCGATAGATTGTATCCTTTTGGACATCTAGTTTGACCACCAGATGGTTTATTTGAATCAATAAATCTTTGAGCTTGTGATTGTGTATAACCCAAAGGACATTTACTTGAGTCTTGACCATCTTTGACATAACCAAATGGACATTTAGCTGGTGCATGTGCATTCTTGTTTTCATTTGCATATTTACCAAAATCATTTAGATTGTATTTTAGTGGACATTTTGTCTCACCACCAGATGGTTGATTGTGATTGATGAAATTTTGTGCTTCAGCTTGTGTATATCCCAATGGACATTTTGATTGTTTGTTTGTTGAAACAAATTTATTTAAATCAGAGTAATTGTATTCTTTTGGACATTTAGTGTCACCACCTGATGGTTTATTATCACTTATGAATCTATTAGCTTCTTCTTGTGTAAATCCCAATGGACATTTACTTGATGCTGATGATGATTCTTTGCTATATCCAAGAGGACAAGTATTTGTTGATGATGGATTTTGTTGTCTTGTATATCCAAGTGGACATTGACCAGCTGTACTAGTTGTTGACAAGTCTCTTCTCTTGGCAACCATTCTATATAAATCGGCAAGAGTGTATCCAAGTGGACAACGTGTTGAATCATTTATTTCTTTGACAAATGCATAGAAATCATCAACTGTATAGCCTCTAGGGCATTTAGTTGTAGCACCAACAGATGATTTTCTATTAGCACTAAATACTTGGGCATCAGCCTCATTGAAACCAAGTGGACACTTGCTCGATTGAATTGATGTCTTTTCATTTTGTACTGTTAGAGCATCGACTTGAGTGTAACCAAGTGGACATTTAGTAGTTTCAGTTGACGATTGAGCAACTCTTGAATGTCTTGTTTTGACAATAAATCGATAAAAATCAGCCAAAGTAAATCCTTGTGGACATTTATTTGATGAATTTTTGACAAATTTAGTCACATCTTCAAATGTATATTTGTGTGGACATTTACTGCTTTGTCCTGATTGTGAACAACATGGCTTATTTTCACTTATGAATTGTTGAACTTGTTGTTCGTTATTAGTGAAACCAAGTGGACATTTAGTTTGAGTTGATGTTTGTTTCGAATATCCAAATGGACATTTGTTTGATGAATGAACTGGTGATGGTTTAGTATAGCCTAAAGGACATTGGTCAGCAGGTGTTGCTTCTCTTGTATAACCCAATGGACATTTGGTGCCACTTGTACCAGTTGTATCTTTAGCATAACCAAGTGGACATTTACCAGTTTGATTTTGTCGTTTATCAAAACCAAGTGGACAATGACCTGCTTGTGCACTTGATTGACTTGAGAAACCAAATGGACACTTTGAGACTCCAGATGAAGCAGATGATTTTTGTTCATCAATGAATTTTCTCAAATCAACCAAAGTGTATCCAAGTGGACATTTGCTTTGACCACTACCACCACCACTAGCACTTGATTTATATTTGGCAATAAATTGCTCAGCGTCAGCTTGACTATAGCCTAATGGACACTTTGTCATTTTCTTTTTATTTTCCTTTCTCAATTGTTAAATTATCTTCAAAAGAAAAAAAAAAGATTTTATCAACTAAAAAAAATAAAAAATTTCAACTTTTATCTTTTTTTTTATAATTTTTTCAAAATGAAAAAGGTTGCCTTGCTTTTATTTAAACCAACTAAATTCAAATAGATCTACTTTAATAATGATCAAAACTTTTGAGAAAAAGAAGAAAAATTATCAACGGTATTAAGAATAAAAAATAAAATGAGAATTTTTCAATTTCTAAATTCGACGCAATTTCAACTACGAATAAAACTAATACTAAACAAACAATAGAAAAAAAAAACTTATTTTTATGGCTTAAAGAAAAAATAGAGAATGTTTTATGGATTTTTTTTTAAAGTTTTTGTTTTTTCGTTGTAGCTTTTGAATTTTTCTTTGTATTTTTTTAACTAAATATTATGTTTTTGCGATTTAAAATTGTTAGTTGCTAGCTTCAATTTTACTATAGAAATAAATTTTATTTTTTATAAACTAGAGCTTTTTTCTTTAGGATAAAATATTTTATAATAAAATAATAAATTATGATTATGTGATTATGATTTAAAGTAATAATTTAAATATAGATCAAATTATAAAAAGGGTTCATTGTGACCTGCTATAATAATTTGAGTTCTTTTTAGTACTTAAACTAATCAATTTTTTTCTTTTTAATTAATTATAAATTTTAAACTATTTCGAATCGATTTTTTGATTCCGGTTATTAAAACCAAAAATTATCATAATTAATTAAATTTTGGTATTAAAATAGTTATTGGCCTATGGATTTAAATTTTAATGAAAAATTTAAATAAAAATCTGTTTAGATTCCTCGTCATTTATATGTACCAAAAATGAGTATTTTTTTCAAAGATCAAAGTTTTTTTTTTATTTTTTCTATTAAAATTAACAGTATTTTATAAGAAGAATTTTAATCTAAATGGAAAAATATATTTTGAAGAAAAAACTACACTTCTGCTAAATAAATAATTTTCTTAAAAAAAAGAGAGTTGCTGCATCCCACTCAAAAATCAAATCACATAATTATTTTATTTTTTTTTATTTTGGCTAGATCCAACACAAAAAACCTTCGTTTCACATAGTTTTTTGTTTTTATTTTTTTTTTGAGTGATCGAAAAAAAATTTATGCGAAGCGCTAAAAAAATGTGTGGAAATAAAAATATAAAGGTTTTAAGAGATGAAAAATTATTTATTTAAAGAAAAATTTTTAGTGTTTTATAAAAAAATTATATATAAAAATAAAATTTAAAAAAAAATTTAACAAGTATCACAAGACCATATTTTGTTAGATTTTTTATTATCAGAACAAGTTAAATGAAAAACTTTGAAGCAATTTGAACAAATTTTTATTAAATTTTTTACGTTAAATTTAATGTTGCATTTTGAACATGATAAGCTTATTTTAAAAACGTCTAAAGTAGATTTAAGCTGTTTAAGTCCATCTTCGGTGAAAAAAGAATTAAATTCCTTAGAATTTTTAAAATATTGACTAAAAATAAAAAAAAATTTGGGTTCTAAACTATTAAAATCAATATGCAAATCGCTTTTATCTACCAAACGTGTTTGCATCATCACATCTTTGATAATTGAGGTTTCATTTAAAACATACTCTAGAAGTTCCTTTAGTCTTTGGTTGAATTTCGATATTTTTGGAGAAAATATTGTAGTTTCGTCTGTTTTTTTACCTATTTCAGCAGTATTTACTGTAGAATAAAGTGAAAGCTGACCTAAATTGGTTTTTTTCTTTAGTGCTTTTTTTCTTCCGATTTTTGGGGCTTTAATAATTGATTTTCCTACTACTGAAAAATCAGAAGAACAAGTTGAAATAGAAGTTTGACTTGAAGAGGTCGTTATTGAAGTTTGGGATGAGGCGATTTCGTCATCATTTTGAATTTCTGGTGATGAGTTATCAGGTGTATTTATATCTTTATTAATATTCAAGTTAACTGACTGATTAGTTTGCTGGTAAATTTTATTATCGACTGAATTTTTCAAATCGATCACTGATTGAAGTATAGTTTCGAAAGATTCGTTATCTAATTTTTTTGCTGAGTTACATAACTCTTGAGCCAACCTAAAAATTGTATTATATTTATTTTTTTCTGTCATATTTTTATCATTTCTGTACGAAGCTAAAGAATTGATGTTGTCGATGTTTGTTACCATTGTTCTGACTTCAGTATTTACTTCAATAATTTGGCTATCGATTTGATGTCGTAGTGGTATCATATTAATGTTGAAAAGTTCTATTTCTAACTCGTTACGAATAAAAAAAATATGACGACAAGGTAAATTAAGCGATAATTGTTCATAGCAACTACACTCAGCCGTATCGTCAAAAACATTTTTGATCACATACTCATTTTTACTGATTTTAATTACGAATTCATTATCATTAGCTGATTTTTCGTATGAATAAGGGTGCATTTGAGATAATTCAAGCTGTTTTTCTAGCCAAGATGCTATTGGAAGTGATAAATATTGATAAAATAGTTGAATTGTTTGAAATTGAGAATTTGATAGACCTTGCTTGTTCGTTTTTTTATTTACCTGGACAGTATTAACGTAAAGTTTATTTAACTCACTTGTTTTTATATACTCTAAGATGTAAGATAGGCATTTACTAAGTGAGGAACTAGAGTGTTTTGTACTGTAAGCTTTTATCTGTTTATTCATAACTTCGACAGGATTATTTGTTTCTTGAAGATTTAATGGAAGTCCATATCGTTTAAATTTTGCCCATTTATCAACGCAATTTAGCCAATTGTTTTTGAAATATTCAACTAATCCAGAGTTGTTTTGTTCACTCGATAAAAATTCGGAAACCATTTTTTCAAATTCTTGTTCGGAATCGGCTAACATAGCTTTCATAACCAATTCAAAAGAATAGTTTTTAAATCTCTTTTTAAACGTATTTTGATTATGCCAATTACAATATAAAACTTGAACATTTGGAAATGTCTCTTTTATAACTAACTCTTCTTTCAAATCTTTGTCTATCATTACAACTTTTAAATGATGCGAATCGTTTAAAACTTTGAAATAGTCAAGGATTATTTTCATTACACTAATTCGTTCGTAAGCTATTAAAGCAAAGCCAACAATACGAGATTCGCGATTGTGGTCTGTTACAATAAACACAATACAAGGGTAGTTATTATGGTTAATTTTATAAGTTCCATCCACAAATAACACTGTCCCGTAAGCTTTAAAGAGTGACCTCATTCGGTTGTTTTGATAAAACACACCGTACAATTCATTTTCATCTTTGTTTTGAATAAAGTGAAAAAAATTTATGCCACCATCGTGCGAAATTTGAACATTTATTACATCTTGCAACTTTGAAGACTCGTCTTCATTTGATAATGATTTTGAAGCAGCAAGATTATGTAGATCTTTAGGTAATACTATCTTATTACACAATTTGCTAATATGTAGAGCAACTTTACTAGGTTTCGAACCAGTCTGTAGCATTGCTTTAGATAATTCGACATATTCTTCCGGGATTTTACGATTGGTATGATAAAGTTGGTAAAATTGTTTTGAAATTTCGTGATTGTGAACTGTTTCCATCTTTGTAACTACATAACTATTAGCCTGCTTTCCTTTTTCTTTAAGTGATACACGGATGTATACTGGACAACCATTTGCATTATATTTTTGAGTAGGTCTGATATTGTCGCCTTTTGATTTAATATCTTTTTGGTATCGTATACATTTATAAACCACAAATTTATAAGGTTTTAGATTCGAATCATACTCAACAGTATTCAATTTTTCACTGTGAGTGATTGTAAATAATTGGTAAGTTTGTTGAGAATATTCTTCGAATTTTCTTTTAAAATGAACAAAATCGGGGAATACATCACCTTGTTTTAAAGTTGTATTATCACTTATTTGTTCTTTTGTATATATATGATCAGAAAAATCTTTATTTATTACTCGATCTACATAATCTTCATTCGAATTCGATTGACTTCGAGAAGTAGCAAACTCAGGTTCATTTTCAACTTGATTGCTATTATTTTGAGTAAACATTACTCCTTCATTCAGCTTCTCTATTTGATTCGGAAAATCGTTTTTATTATTCGAAATATTTAAGTATGAAGACTGATGATGTTGTTGGATCGGCTGTTGTTGATCCAAATTTAGAAAAGTCGGAGTAAGTGAATTATTTAAAGGCAGATTTTGTTGGTAAAAAGGATATTGCGAAAAGTTTACATTATTTGGAAAAAAACTCCAGTCGCTTTGAACGTATGTGGGGTAAGAATAATTATAACCGTAATAATTTTGATACATATTATGATTTGGTTATAATTTTAAGAAAATAAAAGAGAAAATAAAACTAGATAAAATGATAAATTAGGCTCCCTTTAAAACATACACCCCTAATTTTTTTAAAAACATACACTCGGGTGTATTTCTCGGTTCTTACTTATTTTTTTTTCTAAAATGAACTTTTTTAACATAATCAGGGCCTGCTCTTTCATAATCTAAAGTCTCT
>NTPY01000702.1:6651-27843 GCA_002922825.1 Brachionus calyciflorus | reverse complement strand
CACAAATATACATTTGAAGATGTGACTAAATTTGTCAAAAGCTCATCAAACAAATGTCCACAAGGATTTACTTTGGCTGATTTTTATCGATTTATTGTCAGAGCAAGACAATCCAAAGTTGCTCAATCGTCAACTGAAAGTTCTAAATGTCCACTTGGTTACACTCAAGTTGATGCTCTATCAGTACAAAATGAAAAGACATCAATTCAATCGAGCAAGTGTCCACTTGGTTTCACTGAGGCTGATGCACAAGTATTTAGTGCTAATAGAAAATCATCTACTAACACAACTGGTACATCAACTAAATGTCCTAGAGGCTATACAGTTGATGATTTTTATGCATTTGTCAAAGAAATAAATGAATCAACACGTTGTCCACTTGGATACACTCTTGCCGATTTATATAGAATGGTTGCCAAGAGAAGAGACTTGTCAACACAACAAACTAGTACAGCTGGTCAATGTCCACTTGGATATACAAGACAACAAAATCCATCATCAACAAATACTTGTCCTCTTGGATATAGCAACGAATCATCATCATCAAGTAAATGTCCATTGGGAATTACACAAGAAGAAGCTAATAGATTCATAAGTGATAATAAACCATCAGGTGGTGACACTAAATGTCCAAAAGAATACAATTACTCTGATTTAAATAGATTTTATTCGACAACAAAACAATCAAAATGTCCATTGGGATATACACAAGCTGAATTACAAAATTTCATCAATCACAATCAACCATCTGGTGGTGAGACAAAATGTCCACTCAAATACAATTTAAATGATTTTGGTAAATATGCAAATGAAAACAAGAATGCACATGCACCAGCTAAATGTCCATTTGGTTATGTCAAAGATGGTCAAGACTCAAGTAAATGTCCTTTGGGTTATACACAATCACAAGCTCAAAGATTTATTGATTCAAATAAACCGTCTGGTGGTCAAACTAGATGTCCAAAAGGATACAATCTATCGGATTATAGAAAGTTTGTAAACACAAATAAACTTAATTGCCCACTTGGTTATGTAAAGACACTATGTCCACTTGGTTTAACTGAAGCCAAAGCTCGTTTGTTCTTGGAGAATAACAAACCATCATTTGGTAACAACACCAAATGTCCAAGAGGTTACAGTATGGACGATTTTAGAACTTACATTAGATCAACTGGTTCAAGTTGTGGTAAATGTCCATTTGGTTTTAGCAACTGATTTTGTCAATTTCAATAATTGAATGCAATTTTTCGCATTTCAAATTTCAAATAGATGTTTTTTTAGATTTATTATTATAGATGCTTTTTATATTCTCATATTTACAATCATATTAATAAAATCAAATCAATAATAGGCATTTTACAATAATTCAATTTAATCATATTAGTTTCAATAATAAATATTTAGTAGTTTATTTTTGTTTTTATTTGTGTAATCTAAAAATCTTCTGAGGTCTCTCTATTTAAATTAATAAATCAATTTTTACTCTTTCGCTTAGCACAGAACAAAACTTTGGAAAAATTATTAAACCTATAAAATATTAAAAAATAAAAGTACAGTCGACCCGCTTTATTCCGGACTTCGTTAGTCCAGACACTTCGCCATTCTTACAAATTTTTTAAAGTTCATGAATAGGTTATCCCTAAAAGACCGAAAGCCGGAACACGGAACGGAAAATGCTAAAATACGGAACACCAATAACGAAATAGGATGAAATACGGAATTTTAATTCACGGTATGAAAACTAAAATGAAGAGGTATACATGATTCCTCTTGTCAACATCTCACATGAGATTCTCGGTTACCAATTTCTCATGAGATCTCAGAAGATCTCGTATCGATTACATAGGCTATTAGCTGAGATCTCATGCGAATTTGGTAACCGAGAATCTCAATGAGATCTACTATGAGATTCTGACTAGGGTAGCATTGAAAATTTGCCCATTTTTAATTTTTGAACCAAACCACATAATAAAACTCTTAAAATATCATTTTAAAGGTTTTTTTTGGACTTGACGCAAAATTGAGGGTGTTAAGCATAAAGGTAAGCTTATGGTCTTGCGTGAAAGCTCAGACGATTTTCTACATGAAAATCGGTGGTCGGTATGAGTCTGGGTATTTTTCGAGGCGTTAGATATGGATCCGTAAAATCATATTTTTTTTTCAACTTTTTGGATGAGTATGCAGGACGAAGGAAGCATCCGACCGCTTAGATAATAGTCTTGCGTGAAAGCTCGTAAAATTTTGTGCTAGATAATATTGAGGTCGGAATTAGACAGAAGTGTTAAAAGCCTTGTTGGGACCGGTCCGGGTTTTTTAAAAAATTGGTTTTCCGCGTTTTAGTAGCACCCAAAATTGAAATAAAAAAAAATTAATTTAAACAAAGATTTCCAAATTGGGTCAGAAAATTAGTAATGAATCTAGAATTAACTTAAAATTTATCATATGTATATTTTTTATTCTACAGTAC
Organism: Brachionus calyciflorus; assembly: GCA_002922825.1. NCBI lineage: Eukaryota > Metazoa > Rotifera > Eurotatoria > Ploima > Brachionidae > Brachionus > Brachionus calyciflorus. Next base: position 25,376 of record NTPY01000702.1, on the reverse strand, counting down.
AAATTAAAACTAACTTGTACGTTTTCCTTTCCTGTTCCTCAACTCTTCCTCTTCTTTTCATTTCCTTTCTTAGGAAAGGAAAAGTTTCAAAAAAAAAAACTTAAAAAATATAAGTTTTTATTGAATCCTTTCTTCAGAGGAAGTTTTAATTTGTAGTGTAAAAAATATATACAGTTTTTCCGCGATTTTATGTATCTTCGAATTTATGAAGTAAAAATAACCTTTTGAACTAACTCTTATGTAAATGTATGTGACATGGTACCCGATTTTATGAACTCGTGAAATAAATTATGCTTGACAACCGTAAAATCGGGGATACACTGTATTAGTTAAAGACGTAGAAGTGCGTATTTATTTCTCAATCTAAATATATAGCCTCTATATTAAAAAAAGATTTTGAATTAAAAGAATCTTTTCTGTATTTTGCTTGGTTCTAACGATAATTTTTTTCGAATTTAAATGATTTTATTTAAAGGCCTCAGCGTTAGCCGTTATAGCCTACCAATAAAAATAAATTAAAAGAATTTGATTAAAAATAATAATAAAAAATAAATAAATAAAAAAATAAAATAGTTTTTTTTTCATATTAAGACTTTAAAAAAAATTGACAAAGTGGTGTTTTATAGTACTTAAATCTAGCTTCATTAATTTTTGAGTATTCGTCCATTAATTCAGCGATTAGGGGATTCTGTGATTGAAGTGCTGCGTTAAAAAATCTTTCGTTTAATTCATTCATTCTTAATTTGATTGATAAGAGACTCGAGACTTTAAGGAGATTTTCACTTGACTCATCATATTTTAAATTGTAAATCGATCTAAAAGCGGCATTCTTAATCCTTTCTAGAGTTTTTAATTTATCCTTAGATATTCTCCCTATTATCGGAGAAGAGTAGTCAATAACCGACCTAGTTAAAGATTGATAAATTTTTGTAAAAGTTTCTTTTAAGACCGACTAATTCTTATTAGATAAAATCTTTATAATGTTTAATCTATTTGAGCATTTTTTCTTCAAATTGCTAACCTGATTCATGAACGTAAAATGAGGATCAAACTTAATTTCTAAAAAAGTTGGTTCATCATTATAAGAATGCAATTCCTTATACATCTTTAATTTTAATTCATCTTTATAACAATTGGTGCAATTGCTAAATATGATGTAATTGCATTTTTGAAGTGCCATTTTAAGACGACATTTATTTAGCCATGTTTCAAGTTCTCTTAGATACTTGTTAATAATATCATTAATATTCCCGAATTTATCGAGAAATAAACATTAGTTTTATTTCTTATAGGGATGTCGTATATATAAATTGAGAAAAGAGTTGGACATAAAACCGATGGTTTCTAAAGATTTTTGAACTAAATGAAATAAATTATCTTTTGTTTGCCTATTTTTCGAAACTCGATACTATTATGACTAAGTTGGAGATTATAAATTTTATCAGGACCTGGAGATGCCCGTTTATTTAGCCTTTTTAATTCTTTATCAAGCTCTTCTAAGGTAAATTCCTTGAAAAAATATGTTTTTCCATTGATGGTTTTAATCGTTTTAGAAACTTTCTCTTTGAATTGATTATCAAAATTTGGATCATTAGATTCTTGAAAAAAATTCTGAAGAATGTTTCCTAATAATTTAGCTTTTTCATAGTCAGTTTTAAACACTTTATTATCATAGAAAGATTAGGAATGTAGGTTTATTTTAACTCATTTTCGTTGTTTGATTTTAATTTTTTTGATTCTCTGCCAAAAAGGAAAAAATGAAGTTATTTTATTCCCCAACGATTTATTGAAATCCATCCAAGACTTGTTTTTTATTGCAACTATTTCCTCCTTTATTAATTTTTTAATTTTATTTTTTTTCTTCTTGTCTTCCATATTTTCGGCTTCATTGAATTTTTCCATGAAAATGATTGAAACTGTTTCTGATGATGATCATCATATTGACGAGCCTATCATCGAGTCACAAGAGAAAAAATCCTCTAAAAAAAAAAAATAAAATATACTCCTTAGAATTAAAAAGTCGTTGTCTTCAGACCCTTGAAATTACTAAAAGTATTAGCCAAGTTGGACGTATGTTTGAAGTTGACCGTAAGCTTATCAGCAAATGGAACCTTCAAAAAGAAGAAATTTATAAAACCCCTAAAAAAAGGCAGAGGACGAGAAAAGTAAAGGAGATAGGGTTAAATTTCCTGAAATGGAAAAAAAACTTTTAGAATGGTTTGATGATGCTAGACGTGATAATTGCTGTATTGATGGGAAAACATTAAAGGTCAAAGCTATAAATTTATATGACGAATTATACCGTAATAGGCCACAGCAAGCTGCATTTCAGGCAAGTGACGGTTGGCTTTATTCTTGGTTGAATAGGAACAATAAAACTTATCGTCGAATTACAACCACCGGTCGTGAATTGCCGTCTAACTCACGTGAAATTATTAATAATTTTATTCAAGAAAATTCAAATGTTTTCAGAACCATCAATTTTGACAAATCAAAAATATTCAACATGGACGAAACATCTATTTATCTTGACTGTCCTCCTAAGTACACCTATGCTACAAAAGGTTCTAAAAGAGTTAAAGTAAACACTCATGGGGGTGAAATGGCAAGAATATCGGGAGCTTTTACTGCTTCGGCAGATGGGACAAAACTTCCGATTCTGGTACATTTTAGATTTTTTAATAATTTTCTTAAAATTTAGATTGTTAAAACTTTTTTATTATTTTTTAGATTCTAATCCCAAGGTCAACATCCCTGCCAAATTTTTTACCACCGGACAATGTACGCATTATTTATAAAACAGCAGCAACTTTTGATGAATCAACCATATGCCAATATTTAGAGACAATTATGGATGACAAAAAAGGATCTGTTTTGTATCTTGACTCTGCTCGTTGTCACAAAACCAAAAATGTTATGAATAAATTTGAAACTATTGGAGTTAAAAGTGTTATAATACCGCCTAGACTAACCAATCTTTTACAACCAGCAGATGTTTGTTGGTTTTCAAAAATCAAGAAACTAAACGAGTGGTCAATAAATGTGGAAAAAAATTTAACAGTATATGGTAATACCAAATCACCTGGATATGCTCAAGCGATTAAATGGCTTTCTGATATATGGTATTCTTTTGAAACTCATGAATTAATAAACTCTTTCGCTTATTGTGGGATAACTGGATCGAGCGAGCTTCATTCAACATTAAAAAATATGGTGGAACATAATTTATCCACACTGTAAATATTTTGAGTGTATTAAAATACACTTAAATGTGTATTTTAGCCTATTTTACACTAAAATGTGTAAAAAAGTATTTCCCACTTTAATGTGTAGCTTTTTAGTATATTTTAATGGCTGATTTTATGTATTTTACAGATTTAAGTGTAATTGTATACACATTAAAGTGGGAAATACTCTTTACACTCAAAATATTTACAGTGCAGTAACTTTATTATTCAAGACGCTGAAGAATCAGATGATGTTTTAGACTTTGATAATGATTGTGTTTCTGAAACCGGTACTGAAGAAGATGAAATCGGGAGATTGAGTCTAAATACAATGGTAAATAATAATGTTCAACTAATATCGCAACCTTTAAATATACAACTGTCTCAAACTAATACTCAAGCTTCAGAACAACCATTCTTTTTACCTCCTCCTCAAACTAATAGTCAAGTCACAGAACAACCATTCTTTTTACCTCCTCTTCAAACTAATAGTCAATTCAAAGAACAAACCTGTTATATTCCACATAATCAAAACAATAATCAATTACTGGATCGACACTTTTGTACACCACAAACTTTTAGAAATAATAGAGTATCAAGTCAACCCTTTAATCTTTTGACAGCCGGGTTAAGTCAAGATACGAGACAATCATCTCAAAATATGACTCAATAATGGCTCAGTTTATCTTTCTGCTCGTAATATTAATTTTGATTCTTTCTCAAGAGATGTCTTTCCCCTAAATAGCCAACTCACAAATGGTCAGTTAATATTAAATCATCAAAATGAATTTCTTTCTAGAAATGTATATAATAATAACCAAATACAACATACACAGGAAACTAGGGTCCAGGCGGTTAACCTAAAAGAAAATATACCTCTGAGGAATGTTTTTTCTGATTTAACAAATCAACAAGCTGTACCAAATACTAAAGGAGTCAAAAAAAGAGGCAGAAAGCCATTACCGAGAGACGAAAATGGGAAAGTCATTAGAAATCTTTGAATAATTTAATTGATAACTTTTTTAGACACGTAGATTTTAATTTGTATACAAGATTTTTAATTTATTTCAAATCGTTATTTAATTTTTAATTTTTTTACCTAATAAATCGGAATTTTCAAAATAGATTTTTTTTTAAATGTACATGTGGGCTTATATAAGACTTTTATTTAAAAGCGACATTAATTGAACAAATAAAAAAAATTTTGATTAGCACTTATGCGCTTTTAAAAAATGTGACTTACGAAAAGTTACACAAAAAATACCTAAAATATTTTTTTTAATTTTAATTTAATTTTTTTTTTGGTGCTTTTTTAACTAACTTTTTCTCAGTCACTTTGTGTATAAACCTGGAACATTAAGGAAAATTAGGTTACTAGACCCCTCCAGGAGTACAGCGAACGATAATTGCGACATGAAATTAATTTCGTATTTTTTTGCATGTTACTATACGTAATAAGCGCACTGCTTTTTTATCGTTCGCTCCCCATTAGAGCAGCTCTCGCCAGCAAGCGGTTACGGTATATTAATTAAATATTCTGGGAATTTTAATTTATTATTAAATTTCTTTGTGGTATACATTTCATTGAGCAATCGATAATTGATTGGGTCTTATAAAGCTAAATATCAATGATATCGAAATTTCAATATCGGGAACGCTAAAAAAGTTAACAAAATCAAACGTTAACAAATTCGAAAATTTTTCTTTGAAAGATTCACGATTTACTTTTATTTAAAAAAAAATTAACAAATCTACTAGAAAAATTGGGCTTAATCAAAAGATAATTTCAATCAATTGAAGTGTTTCTTTGTCTTTAGTTGTTAAATTTCTATATCATCAGCCTTCTCTTTAGTAGAATTTAAATTTTTCACTTCAAGATGATATGATATTACATCTTTAGTTGTAATGTCTAATGGTTTTGAGATTTTTAAAATTATTATCAAAATCAATAAAATAAAAAATTTAAGGCGTGTCTTTCAATCTATTATTTCTTTTTTTCTTTGTAAGATGACCTTTCCATTTTTATACATAATAATACAGAAAAAAATAATTTGTTAACAAAATCAAACGACTTATACATGTAAAAAGATTAGATGTGACTCGAAAAAGTGTCAAAATTATGTTTACAAAACCGAATGTTAACAAATTCAAAATTAACAAATTCCAATTCTTTTATAATGGGAAAAGATGCTGTTAACGAGCGTCATTATAAAAATGTTAACAAAATCAGCGTTAACAAAATCGAGGTCCGACTGTATCAGATAAAAAATTTGAATATCAGTAATTAACTATTCAATCATATTTTGTAACAATATTTTTAAAATTATACAATTATACTGTTCTTATGAATTTTTTTCCGTACCTTAAAAAGTTTTTAACTACATAAAATTTTAAAAAACTAAAGAAAATCGATCTAGATACAAAACCTTTTAATAAATCGAAAGTTCAAAATAAGATATTATTTGATTAACTAAAAAATTTGTGTGCCTCGGCTTTGCCTCGTCAAAAGCCAAAATATGGCTAATTTTATGATTAGAATTCTTTAACTTAATTTAGTTTTTCAATTTTTTTTTTGAAATTTTAATAAGTTTAATTAAATTCTCTGTTTTTGTAAGTTAGAAAAATGCTTTTTTTGCCGCTTTTAAGGCCCATAGCTTCTTAAAGAAACATCGGTGCAACTAAAAAATATTATATTCGTGATCATCTCGTCGAGATCTACAAGCTGATATATAATTTGACCATTTTTTCTTTTGGGGGAGATACTATAGTGCACCCCTTTATTTTTTTACTGTGAACTCTGCTTTTATGAATAATTAGTCTCCTCTCATTTTGGACATATTTTAATAAACCATTTGCTTTACACACATCACAAGTTATTTTATCATTAGACTTATCCAATAAATTGTTCACAATTTCAACAGCCTCTTAACTAGGCACTAAATTATGATATGATTCTTTAAAAATTTTGAAAAAAACTTTTTGATATGAAACCTGTATTTTTGATTGTAACAAAATTGAGTGCTAGTTGTTTTTTGCTTGCTTTTTGACATCAGGGAAAAAGTATCTTTTTGAAATAAAAATTTAAAAAGATTAAAGTTTTCAAAATTAAATTAATAATCATTATAAATCTCACAGAATTATTAAGATGGTACAATGAAGTGCATTTTTGTTTTTTATAATAAGGTATATTTAGATCGAAAAATAGACTTAATAGATACCGAAATATAAATATATAAATAAAATATTTAGATAAACAATAATCGATTGAAAATTTTATTTGATAGAAAAAATGGTTAAATAATAGTAAAAAACTAGTTACTAATATAAAGCTACAATAAATTTATATAGAAATCACAATAACTTCATTTCGTCTGCTAAATGCCTTGTATGGAGGATCGTAAGCAATACAGATTACTTGGTTTTTGATTGATTCTAAATTTTTCTTTTTTAAAGAATCTCTTAGCTTTTGAGTTTCTGTTTTAAATAATTGTTCATTGGCAAAACCAGAGAATGATCTCACAAAGCATTTAAAACCTTCGACTACATCTATATATAAATTTGAATCATTTGGTTTAGGAACTTGAACATTTTCGTCTTGGAATTCAGGTGGTAATGAAACCATCATTCTTACTTCACACTCAACATCATCATTTGAGCCCTCTTCAACTTCACTAAGTGTTTCGATAAACACGAAAACCGGCATGTACAATTTCATATTTAGTTTCTTATCGTTTTCCCCTTGAGTATACTTCATTAATCTCCAAACATTTTTCATTACAGAATCATCACCGGAGCTATTTTTATTTGGATCTCTCGAGTCAATCATCTTATATTTAAAAATTACATAGCGGTTCTTTTCGTAGTATCTAATTTCAAAATCCTTAATTAAGTTATCTTTAAAAAATTTTTTTTTCATCAAAATAAAAGGAAAAAAAAAACTAACGTCTTGTTTCTCTAACGATTTAAAAACTGGAACTGTGTAATCATTGCAAATATTTTTGCCTATATTTACCATAGTTTTTAAAGCTCCGAACGGCATTTTTTTTTTTCGCTTATTCTTCTAAAACAAAAATGAAATCCAAATTTTGGAATTTCAAGTATCAAGAATAATTTACAAAGTTGAAAAATCTTCTTTAGTTAACAAAATTTAGTATTAGAAAAGAGACTATTTTATTTATGAATAATTTGTTTTTCTAAAAAATTTTCTTTCAAAAATTGAAAAAAAATAAATTTTCGAAATAAAAACCTTACTTTAAATTTTTTTCTAGATAAAAAATAAAATTTTAGATAAACTTAAAAAACTTCTAGTTATCTATTTTTGTCAAAAACAAAATTTTTTTCTTTTTCTTCTCTACGTCAAAAGTGATAAATTAAGTTGTGCTTGTTTTGATATAAATTATTAAGTAACTTTTCTTGTTATTGCTGATTTCTTTAATTTAAAATTGATGTAAATGTCAATTTTTTAAAGATTTATATTCCAGTTTCCTCCAAGAGTTTGTACCGGTTAAGGGTTTAAAGTTGGTTACATAGTTCAAATAAAATTTTTGGTGACTGTAGTTATTTAGAGGTATAGACCACCGATGCTTTTTTAATCATACAAACACTTTTTTGAAAATTTTTAAAACTTTAATAATAAAATTTATTTCTAAAATAAAGTTTTATTTCAATTTAAAAATTTCAATTCAATTCTTAAAAATATGAAAAGTTGCACAATTTAATATTCAAGATAAAAACTTAGAAAAAATATTGCAATTTTTAAAATAATTTAAGAAATAATTTGAATTGAAAAACATTTAAAAAGATTATTTTTGAACTGAAATTTCGCTGCAAATCAATTTTTTCCTTATAAAGCTTTCTATCATTACCTAGAAAATTTAGAACTAATACAACTCTTTGTGTTGATAAATGTTAAATAAGTTTCCTGTTGTTATATTTTTAAAAATATTTGAATTAAAATTTTACTTTGTTTTAATTAAGACGATTTCTTTCACAAAAATTTAATCTTTTTTGAAAAAAAAATGTACTCGTAATAAAAATCTAAATTCGAAAATAATGTAATTTTGGGATGAAACTTCGGGATTATGCCATCTTTATAAGTCTAAATGGCTTTGAAACTTGTCATGCCCATGGTGTCAATTTGTCATTCAGAGATAAAAATTGATTGTTAAAAACGCTGTTTTTGCAATAACGACAAAAAATATGAAAAATTTTGAAAAAAAATTAACAATCAGTTAAATATGATTTTTGTTGACAAATTATACAAGTGAAAATACAATAGTTGCCAAATTAATTTTGCCCTATTTTTGGCTCCTCGACAAAATTTGACATTCAATGAAAACAAATAACAAGCTTATTTTTAAATTTTGATTAATATGGTCGCGACCAAACATCGATATTTCGAAATTCTCGTTGATCCGAATAATCTTTTGCGAAAAATATTTGCACTTATCGATGCAAAAGCAACTTGTTATTCCGAATTATTCGATTATTTTAGCGAAATTTAGCTGTTTGGATAAAAAGGTTGCCTGTATAGTTGTATAGTATTTTATTTAATTCTTAAAATATACTCTAAAATACTGTCTTTTTGATTTTTTCCCTTCAATCGTGGGGCTTTGAAGCTTATTTCTATTCACTCAACTTTCGATTATATTATATATTTCTAAGAAAAAAACGGGTTTCATAATTTATCATTTCAAGCTCTAGCTATATAATTAATTAAAATCTCGAATTCTAAATTATAAACCAGCGAGGTTTCCAATCGCAACATGAAATGTCCATGAAAGGGTCAAGCTAAATTATAAATTTAACTACCTCAAAGGTTGTCGAGTTATTCAGATTAGAACAAAGTACAGTGGTTGTAATATAAATGTAACTTTTGACCGTAACCCATGTTAATTAGACTTAATTTTCAATTTTGAGATGTTTGAGCTATGGTTACGGTTACGATCCAAAGTTACGGTTGACGTTACATTTATATTACAACCACTGTAACATAAAGGCAGATCTTATTAAATTATTAAAAGGTAGTATTTTGGTCAAACAAAGTAAGAGGTAAATCAAAAAAGATCACTCGATAAAACGTTTGGTTGAAAATTATGAGAAAAGCCGCATGGATCTTTTTATTGAAGACATAAGTGATTTAATGAAATCTTAATTAATTGTATTATTTTTCGAGATTTATTTTATCAAGATTCTATTTTTTTAATTATTCGAGATTTTTCCCTGACGACATTTTTACCTTTCGAGATTCGTGTCACACGTCCACAATTTTGCTACACTCAAAAATACAGGTTTCAGAAAATCAAAAAGTTTTTTTTTCAAAATTTTTTATTATTATTCCTTTGTTAAGCTTAAATTAAATATAATAAATACTTTTTTGTTATTTTACTTTTTTTTTTAAATTGTTTTTTTTTAAGAAAATTTTAAATTAAATTCAATTTTATTTAAAATTTTGTGTTTTTGGAAGTTGCAAAAACACTCACAATCTGCTTTTGTTTTTGGTCTAATTCATTAATGCACTTAAAAGCTACACTCAAGACTTATTCAGATCAAAATTTACCAACCTGAAAACTTAAAGAAAAAATTATAGTTAGATACTTTTGAGAAATTTAGCTAGACTTTCTTCATTATTATTTAAACAAAACCCCATTTCGTTTTTCTTTTTTAAATTTTCATTTGAAAAAATATAGTTTGCTGAAAAAATAAGTTATGTTTCTTGCTACATCAACATGAATTGCGACTTTCAATTTAAATTTAAGTTGTTTATGTGTGACTTAAAATAAAATTTTCTCATTAAAAGGTGTCAAAATGTTTTTAATAAAAATACTTTTTTTTAAAGCCATGCTCGATTCCATAATTCGGGTCCTTTTTTATATCAAAATAATCTCAATTTAGTGCTGATAGACAAATAATTAAGCAAAAAAATTTTCATAATTCGTAAAAGCAAAGTTGTTTTATTTTCTAGTAATTTCAATATAAAGGAAAAATAGAAAAATTAAAAAGTTATATCAAATTGAACGGATTGAAATGAGTTATTTGAAATTAACTTCACAGCCTCTTAGTTTAAATTTTATGCGCTTTTTTTTTACTCAAAATTTACAATTTTTCAACAAATTTTTAAATTCATAAGTTTGAAATTTTTAGATAGATCAAGTAATTTTATCAAGTTACAAAAGATGACTTTATTTAATCGGCTAAGTATTTTTAAATCGAATTTTTTTTTATTTTCGATTGGTGGTCTATTTTTTATTTCAATTGGGATACTATCATTTTTTTTCGTTCCTTCAATTGTTCAACATAAAATTAAACAAGTAAGCTTTAAAAATATTAGGTAGTTATTATTGAAATTGTTTTGATTATGATTTTCTTTTAATTAGAGCATAATAATTAAAGATGGATCCAATGGATATAAATTTTGGCAAGATCCACCAGCTAAAATACATAGGAAAATTTATTTATTTAATATAACGAACCCTAAGGACATTGAAAAAGGTCGTCGTCCTAAATTAGTCGAAATGGGTCCCTATACTTTTAGCCAAAAATGGGAAAAGCGTAATATAAAATTTTTTGGACCTAACGTAATAAGCTTTACACCTGTTGTAACTCTCAAATTTGAACCATCTCTTTCGAATGGACTCGAAAGTGATTTAATTACTTTTGTCAATATTCCGGCTTTGGTCAGTATTTGAATTTAATATTAGAAGACATTTTATTTTAAGTTTAAATGGAAATTTTAGGGAGTAATAGAAAAGAATATTGGTTTCGGATACACTATGCTAAATTTGATACTAAAAGATACAAGACTTTTTGAGACTAAAACAGTTGGTGAATTAATTTCCGGGTACACACATCCTCTAATGGAATTAGGAAAAAAATATATGCCCGATAAATTTAAAGATGATAAATTTAGTTTACTAAACGGCGTAAAATTTAAAATTAAATTGAAAATGATTTAAATATTTAAAACAATTTTTGTTTTCTAGAGAAATGGCACTGAATGGCAAAGCTATAAAATGATGACTGGAAACGATGATATTTTAAAAATAGCTCAAATAATCTCTTGGAATGGAAAAGAGTAAAATTTGAAAATTTTTAAAGTCTTTTTTTCAAGGGCTTAAAATAATATTTTTAGAAAATTAGACATTTGGTCAAGTGATCAAGCAAATATGATTAATGGAACAGATGGAACATTTTATCCTCCTTTTTTAGATCGTAACAAAAGACTGTACTCATTTAGCCCAGATTTGTGCCGGTAAATAAAATTAACAAGAACTTAAAAAAATTGTCAAAATTAAGTTTTATTTTAATTTGAAACTTCAGTTCAAATAACATCAAAAATACGTTAAGTTGCATTCCAGACACCATGACCTTAGCTGTTACACTTAAGACATACAAAGTGAACATAATATATTTAATAGTAACTTGCAAGTCTTAAGGTTTTAAGGATATGTTTAAAGTTTGACTCTATGTTCTTTATATGTTGACTATGATGTGTCGATTAATATCCCCAAGCGCCCCTGTATTTATCAACAAAAAATAATATATTTTTTTTAAAGATCGTATTATTTATCGTTCAAAAGAGAAAACTTTATTGATGGAATAAAAACATATGATTTTCACCTTCCAAAAACAACTTTTGACTTTTCCGATCCTGAAAACTCTGGCTTTAGTAAAGGTAATATTGGAAATGGAGCTCTAAACATAAGTACCTGTTATGGAGGTATCTTTACAGCCTTTACATGACTTTCAGAGAGAATTTTTGAGATATTTATGAATTATTAAAGGTATTAATGCATTCGTATCTCAACCTCACTTTCTAAACGCCGACAAAATATTTCTTGATAATGTCGATGGTTTGGAGCCTAACATGGAAAAACACAATTCGAGAATTCATTTCGAACCAGTGGGTTATTTTAATTAATTTGTCTAAAAGAATTAATTAACTTATTCAGTTATTTTTTAGACCATATCAACGCCGCTTGCGGGAAATATACGTTTTCAAATAAATTTTTTTTTGCCTCGAAACATCAATTTCAAGTTAGTTTTTATAAATTCCAATTAATTTTAAATTTTTTTCTAAAATAAAAGTCAAAAATTGATATTTTCTTTATAAAGTTTAGTTAAAAAAGTAAAACCAGTTCTTTTGCCTGTGATTTGGTTCGATGAAGTAAGATTTTTATTTTCGTTATATAAAGATCAAAAGAAATTTTTTTATTTTTTCAAAGGGTTTCGAATTAAATTCTAACACAAAAGAAGAAATTCAAAGAATGCTTGTTTACATTGGTTTAGCTAGTTATATGTATTTACTTCTGATTTTATTCGGTGTTTTAATTTGTTCTGTAGTTTTTATTTTAAATTTAATAAACCTTTTAAAGAAGAAGAAATCGATAGTAAGCAAAAATTGATTCTCAATTTAAAAATCTAAATAAAAATTAAATTTTGTTATAAAAGAAAATCAAAGAGAATAAAGAAAGCGAAGCAGATCTCCTAAAAGCTCCAGCTTTTGGATAAATTTTTGTATAGATTTATTTTTTGTAATTTTTTTGTAATGATGTTAATTTTTTAGCGAGCTTAAAGCGATTTTTTATTTTTTTTTACCATTCTAAATTTTGAAAAAATAAAAAATTAATTGGAACTAAATAGATTGAGTATCAAACTTTTAATTCATAGGTTTAAATAAGTTTACACGAACCAGGTCTTTAAACGAAACGTTGAAATAAGAATCGATTAGTGAATTATATTTTATTCCTCGTTTTTAAAGCAATTAAGCAGTGTAGAGAATGAAATAAAAATTGATTGTCATGATTATCCTAGTTCTTTTTCAATAGGCTTAGTCCATGACTTCTAGTTTGAAGTGAACATTTGGATCATGTCGACTTTGTGAACTTTTTGTTTACCAAATTCTTGGTCACCTAGTTGGTGAACATTTTCGAAAAAAATTTATATAAATTTTTTTTGTAAACAAAATAAAAAATTTGTGAACATTTTTTTCTTTGCTATCCAAACATTTCTAAAATTTACTATATATGATACATTTCTAAAACTTTGTATTCACATTAATATAAGAAAATATTAAATATATCAAAATAAAGCTCATTAAAAGAATTATTCAATCAATAAAAGTATTGATTGTTGATATATTATGTTAAAATTTGATCCAAAGTTGAAGCATTTGAATTTTTGATTAAAATCGATCAAATTTTTTAAAATAAAATTTTCTATAATCCGTTTTTTCTTGATTTCTTGAATGAACTTTAAATCAAATTCATGTCACTCTATGAAATAAAATAAGAAAAATCTCTTATCATAGATTTTGACGATAAATTCAAAAATTTTATCAATTTTTAATAATTCGAAAAATTAGAACAATATGAGAAAGACATTAATATTTATTTAAAAATTGTTGTACTTAATTATAACTTTATTAAATCGATTAATTCCTTTATTTTTTTGGGATTGAAAATATCCGATTAAAATCTGTTAATAGGGATAGCAAAAAAATAAGATTTTCTGTTCACAAAAATCTAAAAATGTTCACAAATTTTGTATTTTGTTAACAAAAAGAATTTTATATAAATTTTTTTCAAAAAATGTTCACCAATTTGGTGACCAAGAATTTGGTGAACAAAAAGTTCGACTTAGCTAAATAACATTTATTCCCTATTTTTTCTTCGAATGAAAATAAATAAACAAATATAAATATCTAATTATGAAGACAATCCGAGAAATAAGAAAAACTCATTATTTTAATTGGATGAAAAAAAATTGGATTCAAACCGAAAATTCGGGTTTTTGTGAACGAACCTATTCGTAAGGGTTAATAATAATTAGCTCCTAAAAATTTTAATTTTTTTGTCGATTCGAAAATTTTTTTTTTGTTTTACAGAAATTAAGTTAACCATATTACAGTTGATATATCTGAATCAATCCCGTAATCTCAAATAGAAGAGCTGAATAAAATTGCGTTCACAAAAAATAGGTTTTAATCGAATGCTTAGAATACAAGTTTTTTTTTTATTCGAAGAATTACTTATTAAAAAAATCAATTACAGTAGTAGTAGCAGTAGATAGAACTGCGACTTGAATATAGTTCAAGTAGAGCCCTTATTAGGAAAAAGTGAAAAAAAACATTTCTGTTTTTCTAGTTTCCTATTCTTATTTTGATCTCTTATATTTCGCTATTAGATCTCAACTTAGACTCATAATTTATCTAATTTATCATAAATGATTTTAGCATAGGCTTCAAGATTAAAACTTTGAAAAAATATTGCAATTTTCGAGTCTTCCCTGTTTAGTGACCAGCAGGTCTTAAATTTTGTGACCAAGTCGTTCAGTACTGGTTTTGTGACCACTCTGGTCATAAAAATTTATTACCAATTTTTTTGTGACCAGAAATAAAATTGAGTGACCAACAATTAAATGACAGAATTTAAAAAAAAAATTAAATTGGAATTAATGTAGCATCAATCATTGGATAGGAAAGGGAAAATTCAATTAAAATCAAATAAATTTTTTAAATCCTTTTAGAAATTATGTTTAGTGCAAAAGTTTTTTAGTTTTAAAAAAATATTGCTGCATTAAACAAAAATATCGAATAAATGATGTCTCGTCAAATATTAGACACGTTGGCTCGATGAATAAATCGTAAGCCTTGTGAAGAATGAAGAATAGTACATGAACCGAATCCGATTCATTAGTTCTGATGCTTCATAAGGGATATGAATACGATGGTTTTTTTAATGGCGTATGAAATTTCTTAAAAATATTTATAATATTTTTATAAAGAAATTTTAAAATTTATTCGACCTGACCAGAAATTTTTCTTTGTGACCAGGAATTTTTTTATGAGACCATAAAACTGGTCACAAAAAATCCAGTCATAAATTTTTATGACCAGAGTGGTCACAAAACAGGGAAGACCCGAATTTTCAACTATTTTATTTTATTTTTGAAGAATGCAGAGATTTTGCAGACTCTCTAATAAGATGCAACTTGTGAAGTTGCACTTAATTGCATATTTTTTTCATTGCAGAGATGTTTTTTAATTTTTTATTCAAATTGTACTATTTTTGTACTGTTTTTTGTCCAAAAATTCACAATTCCCTCTTAATTATAATGAATTTTTTTTTGCGCCCAAAATTTTTGGCTCTGTACAGTAAATTTCAATTCGTCATTTCAATTCATGCAAATTCGAATAACTTTTGAACGGAAAGTGATAAACTTGTTCTTTAAATTGCTACAAAGTGTAACGAAAATATAAGTCTGCAAAAACTCTGTTTCTTTGCNNNAGACCCATATTTTTGAGTGTAGCAAAATTGTTACACTTTGTAGCGATTTAAAGAACAAGTTTATCACTTTCCGTTCAAAAGTTATTCGAATTTGCATGAATTGAAATGACGAATTGAAATTTACTGTACAGACCCAAAATTTTCTTCTTCTTGAAGGACAATCAGCACATGTTTTTTTGAATCGTATAAAAAAATAACTTGAAACAAAAACCATTTAAAAGGATTTTTTTTAACTGAATAAATCGTTGCTGAACTAGCTTTTTATCATTATCTAAAAAATTTAGAATTAAAACAACCCGTCGTTTTAAAATGTTCAAAAAATTTCCTTTTGTTATATATTTAAGTATTTAATATTTTTAAATTATTTGAACTGAAATAAAACTTTACTTTGCCAAGTATTTTGACTATATTGAAACTATATGATTCATAATATAACTATATATTTTGTGTCTTGATAATTTATAAAGCATAAATTAATGGAGGGATCAACTTTAGAAAGAAGAATGTTAAACCTTCAAGTTGCTTCGATAAAAATAGCGTTATATTAATTTGTAATTTCCGATTAAATTATTTAAAATTCTATGTGCTGTGCTATATAAATAAATAACACTTTTATATTATTAAAAAATAACAGGTTTGAGGCATTCTTAAAATGAATTCCTATTCCATTGGGAGAATTTTTTTTAAGTTTCAAGGCAATCTTTGTAAGTAAAATTTCGAAATATTAAAGTAATACATAAAAAAATTTTTCTGAAGTCTACCAAAGTTCATTGTGACATATTTTATCTATTAAATAGATAACATAATCGTGTACTAATTTCAAAAAGAAACTAAAAGCTTTATGAATTCACTAGTCATAATACTTTTTAAATCTTTCTAGTAGAAGCTCTTTTCTGATTTATTTCATTCGCTTATCAAACTTTTTCATGATAAGGCAAAAAATAAAAAAAAATATTAAAAATGTTCGCATTATTTTATAAAATCTTATAAATATTTAATCACATAAAAATAAATTTGATATTTAATGTTTGCTTTATTCTTTTCATTTTTGTTTTTAGAATCTCAACTCGTTTTTTAATTCAAAGACATTTAAAAAAAAATATTTCATTGATTTTGATCATAATTTAATAGCGTAAAAGACAAATAGATACAAGGGTTCATCAATTATATTTAATTTTTTAAACTAAATTTAAAGAAAAAATTCACAAAAAAAGATTCTAACAGTCTTTTGCTTTAATATGAATTATATTTTCTTTATTATTTCTTTCTACTTATTTTTTGATTTAACTTTTTGTTTTAAATTTTTGATTTTTACAGTTAAAATTTAATTTTACAAATCAAAAATTAAAATTACCCAAAATCTTAGTTTGGAATGTTAATCAATAAATTAAAAAAAATAATTTCAATTTATTATTTTATTTTTTCAGAGCTAATATGGAATATTGTCAAATTGAAAATGCTAAAACAAATATTTGTGAACAAAATTTTATAGACACTGTTTCTTTTGAAATTTATCTAAATAATAAGAGAGCTGAAAAAAACAGATCAGAAGTTAAATATAATTTTGGTAATTGCAAAATATGTAATGATAAAGCTACTGGAATACACTTTGGAATATGTACTTGTGAAGGATGTAAAGTACTAAATTATTTTTTTTTGTATAAATTCAAGACATTATTTTATTTTAATTTAAAGGGTTTTTTTAGACGAAGTTTAACAAAGCACAAAAAATATAGATGTCGAAATAAAACTCAAAGCTGTGAAATTCGTCCAAAACAAAGAAAAAAATGTAGATTATGCAGATGGAATGCATGTATTAATGCTGGAATGTCTATTAAGTCTGTCAAAATGGGTCGTATACCAAATTCTATGAAACAAACTAATCTTAGTTGTATAAAAAGCAATGACCTACCAAATAAAAAACTTTTTTTTTGTTTATCATTAAAAAATTTAGCAAAACAAAACAAAATAGATTACTTAAAAACAATAGATACACAAAATTTTGTGCCGAGAACAACATTGACCGAAGGTTTTCTAAACAATTCAAGCATAGAAAATATTATAATTTTTAGTTTATTAAGAGATAAATCATTTCAAATATTTCGTGAACAAACCTTAGAATTTGAAATTCAAGAGAGAAAAGCCTTAAAAATTCTTGAAACAGATTGTAAAAAAGTAACAAAAACAAGATTTGACAGAATACGCATTGCAGAAATAAAGAGACTATTTATGGTTTTTCTTAAAACTCATGCTTATTCAATGTTCAGAATTTTAAGCGACTTGCCTTGTTTTAAAGAGATAAAAGAAAAAGATTTAAACACAATAATAAAAAGGAACTTTTTTTCCATTTTAACATTGCGAACACTCAAATTATTTTTAAATGATGATTACTTTTTAATGCTTGATAGTAGAACTCAACTGAATAGAGAATTATATAGTATTATCTTAGACAAAAAAGTTTGTGATCATTTATTTGATTATGTTTGTAATTTAAAATCTCTAAATTTGGGACAACACGAAATAAGTCTTCTAGTTCCTTTTTTTCTTAGTATATTTAGTAAGTTTAACAAAAGACTAATTAAAGAGACTAAGTAAAGTTTTATTACTATTACTATTTACAATTGAAAAGATAAAGTTAATTTTATTTCTAAAAATTAGATCTAATCATGAAATTTTGTGCTTTTCAAAAAATAATATTGAAATTAGTAATAGTAATAAGACTCTATTTTGCGAATTAAATAAAAAAAATTTAAATTTAAAGATGATAACTTAGAGGATCCCTATTCATTAAGAGAAATAAATAAATACTATACAGAGGCATTATATTATGAATTTAATATAAATCGACGAACAAATGAATTTATGGAAAAGTTAGTCAAGGTAATTTTAAAATTCAAAATTCCAAGTAAAATAAAAATTTTTGTAAAATAAATTAAACCAAGGTGGTCCATGTTGCTCACGAAATCAATGAAATGTGCCTTGAAATCCAAGTTTAAAAAAAATATAAAAAAAAAGATGTTGAGATGTAAATGGTAAGTTCCGTAAACACTCAGACCAGTTTGTTGTTTTTTTTTCTTAACGTCGTTGCTCTCTGTGCGGATGATGTTTTAAAGTACCAGGTTCGAGTCTTGCTGTGTTTATTTTTTTTTTATTTTAAATTAAAACTTTTTGTTTTTTAATGTTAATTTTGTAATTTTTTAATATTAAAATC
>NTPY01000188.1:820830-833543 GCA_002922825.1 Brachionus calyciflorus | reverse complement strand
TGTACAGTTGGGATGAGCTAATGGATGAAAACCTAGTAGAAAATTCAACAGAGTTCAAATCAAAAAACCTAGAACTGAGGCTCGTTGATTCAAATTTAGGTGTACAAACAAGCACTTATTCTATGTATAGTCAGCCTAGAGATGCTTTAGACATAAATGAACTCGAAGTTGAAAATATTGATACTCTACCATCTTTAGTAGAAAAGGTATAACAATGATTAAAAAATTAAATTAAGCGACATTCTTTCCTAATTCTTTTAAAAATAAATAATTTATTTGTTCACTTTCAAATTAGGACAGGATGCAGCGTTCCTCACATAAAGTTAATAATTTAATACATTTTACTTTAAGAATATTCAAATTCAAAATATAAAATCAGATGATGAATAAATAAATATTTTCTAAAGAGTAATTTTGTTAGCTAAGTAAATATGGACCAAATTAAAAATTGGGAGCCGATTTTTGAATACTTTAAAAATATAATTTTGGTTAAAGAGACGTGAAACTCTCTAAACAATCGATCAAAGAAAAATTCTTTTAAAAAATAAAATCATTTTTTTCAAAGATGACAAAGTTAGCACAGTGGTTATTTGGAATAACCTTATTTTTGTCAATATGGTTAGCTCTTTTAAAAGACTTAACACCGATAAAAGTAACTGATGAAAATTTTTTATGGATATCCCTCGTAAATTTTTTCTTATAAAATAAAATTTACAAATCATAACTAAAAATTGTAATTTTTAAGATCCCAGTCGGTCTAATCGCGTTATTTGGAGTATTTAAAAAAAACATAATATTTTTTAAAACTTCAATAATTTAATTTATTCTTTTAAGATCATTTCTTTAATTATAATTGCTTATCGTGTTTCGACTTTCAACAATTGTGATGAAGCTGCCAAAGAGTTGCTAAAAGTAAGTTTAAATAAATTCCATAGATTAAAACTGACAAACCTAAATTATGTATCAAAAGGAAATAGACGAAGCTAAAAAAGATCTAGCTACCAAAGGCTTTAAATTCAAATAAAATGGTTCCTATCATTGCCAATCAATCAGATTTTAGTTTTATTCTGTGCATTTTTTAATTGTTTAAAAAATTCAATCGATAAATAAATTTTCGAATTTAAGATTTTTCAATTTTCCTCAATAACTTAAAAATTAAATGAATAGAGCCTGTTGTCAAAAATATTAATTATAGTGGTATGTCTCGATAAAATATAGTGGAGCACGGTTAACTCGAACTTGTCAAGCCAAAGGCGAAGTTCGAGTTAATTTGATGATCACTATTTAAATTTAAAATAAAATAAAGCCCTTGGTGCTATGCTTAAAACTGTACAAAGTTTAAATTTTTAATGTGCAATTTATACCACATTAATGCTTAAAAAAAATACCTAAGTAGAAGCACAAGTAGCGGTGTAATTTTAACATCTGATTAAAAAAAGAATTAATTAAGCATTAATCACAATTTTTTTGACTGTAAAAAAGAGAGCGATAAACAATTATAGTGAGTAAAAAGTGAATCAGAACATATCAAGTTTAAAAAAAAATACAAAGAAACAATTGAAACATGTTTCTAAACATACTCTAAAAATAGTCAATGTAATTCACCTATGTTATTTTTTTTCTGAGTTCTAAGTTTTCTAATTAAGAACGGAGAAAATTTCGATGCTAAGTTTTCGTTCTTAGTTAAAACTCACAAAACTTGGTAAAAATTTATTCTGAAAATTCGAAAATTTTAATTTAAGCATTGCTGGATTTTACATATTTTCTATAAAAATGATATTGAATAAAAATGTTTTATAATAGATTTTAAGTAAGCAAGTTAACGGTTTATACGCTGTTAATTAAAAATCGATTGCGCGCTTTTTAGCTATTATACAAAAGATAATAATTATTCATGAGAACTTTTTAAAAAATTTCGAATTTTGGCGGTAATTTTTCCGCGCTAAAATTAAAACTATTAAACAGCAGAAATTATCTGATAACACATAATTTAACTATTTTAAAAAAGATTCTCGAATTAAAGAATTTTGTGTGATCAAGAGATAATGACAGCTAGAGTAATCAATATCTTATAAAGGCTCAAAAAAAATACATTATTTTAAAAAATAGCTTTGAATGAAATTCACCAAATTTTCTGAGTTCTAACTTAGAACGAAAACTCAGAATCGAAATTTTCTCCGTTCTGAGTTAGCAAACTTAGAACTCAGAAAACTCAGAAACGAAATAACATAGATATGTAATTCTATTATTTTATTTGTAATAAATCATGTTTTTAAATGATAGATTTCGTTTCTTTTTTGAAACCGTTTTGAATTTACTTGCGTAATTAGTAAAAGTTTTTGTGGACTTTTCCAGTCTCTCTAGAGTGAATTGGTTTTAAAGGTAACCTGTTTTATTTCTTGCCAATAGCTTAAACTGAATATGTCCTGATGAATGTCGAAAACTGTCAATTCTTAGTGAATTAGCATTACAAGTTACATATGTTTATATTTTAATCTTTTTTACAAATTTAAACAGTTCCAAATAATAACTTTCGATTTATTTTTTTGGCAAATATTTAGATCCTTCAACTTTTTCATCTTTTTATTAAACAATATTGAATTGATTTAATTAGAAAAAAATAGATTTTTATCAATTAAACTAAACCGTTTCAATTGCAAAAATTTTATTTCTTTAATTTTTAGCATGTGAAATGGGTGCGTGAATGTAATTTCACACATGTCTCTTGTTTTTTTAAGAGACTGGGTTGTTTGAGATTGTACTAAAATTCATGATCTAACTTTATTTCAAATCTTTTAATAAATGGAACTTTATAGAAAATAAAGTATATAAATATTGCTTCTAGCTTAAGCCAAGCTAAATAAATTTATATCAAATAAAAAAAAAACTGAAATTATTTCTAATACAGCAGAAATAGGGTTTTTATCTTAGAAGTAACTTATCTAGCCAAGCTTTTAGAAACGTGAGTGCTCGGAAAAGTTTATTTAGTTATATAAGGTCAAATAAAGGAAATAAATAATCTTGACTAAACAATTAATTTTTATTTTGAATAGAATAACTCTTTTATCGACGTTTTTAGACTGCTTAGTTGTTTATCAAATCTCAAATCATCGAACGATCAAAAAGATGACAAAATAAATAAATAAATATCTTAATATTCAAAATAGTAAAATAGAGAAATTCATTACCTAAAAAAAAATAAATTAAAATACCTACACCCTTCTATTCTTATCGAACCACACCATATGCTTTTTTTACCAGGACTCAATTGAGAAGATCGAAAGATTTATGAAAAAATAATAAACTATAAAAAGTAGTCAAAAAAACGTTTAAAAAATTATATTAAATATTTTAAGAATCTTTTAAGCTAAAAATGAGATCAATTCTTTTAATTGCTTTGTTACCAGTTTTTTTGAATGCTCAAACATTGACTAAATTTCAATGGAGCGATTGTGGTTCACCAGCTGTGGATATTTATGAAGTAGATATAACCCCAATGCCAATCGTACAACCTGGTGCCATTGATTTAATTTTTAGATCAAATTTTAAAAGAGCGATGAGAGGTGGTTTGACTACTACTTTGGCAATTACTCGTACTGTCTCAGGCTTGAAACTCCCAATAAGATGTTATTTGGCTGCTGGTATCTATGTTGGTAGCTGTACTTATGATGATTTATGTAAAATTATTGAATCTCTTCTCCCTAGCTTTAGTCCAGCGACTTGTCCACCAGTAAGTGTTTTAATTTAAATAATTAAAAAATATTTAAAATTATTTTATTTAAAACTAAGACTGTTGCTCAATATGGTATTGACTGTAATTGTCCATTCCAAATCAAGTATTTAAAAAAATAATTAATTTATTTTAGCATATATCTATATTTGTTTACTTTCTATAGAACTGGATTAATCGATATTGAAGAACATTTTGATGTTCCAGATGCAACTCAAACTATTGCTTCATTTTTGGCTAGTGGTGATTTTGAAATTAAAATTGATACCAAAGATGCTAATGGGGCTTTTGGCTGTGTTAATATCAAATTCGCTGTTAAACCTTTCAAACCATAAGCTCTATTTTTTTTAAAAATCTTTTTGAAAATTTAATTTCACATTTTTTTTAAATAATTTTCGATAAGATTTCATTTATTAAGGATTGATTTTCAATAAGCTCTTTTTGAATAACTTAATAAAAAATATTCAATTCAAAAGCTCCTTTAAAAAAATCATTACAGCTTAATCCTTATTCCATTTACCGTAATTATTCACCGTGGAGCCCATGTGCTTATATATGTGTCTCAGGTTTAGGCACATGTGCTTATACAGAGTTTAGAACATTTTTGCGGTCGTATTGTAATGCCGCACCACAACCCGATTTTCATATTTGAACAGGTACTACAACCCGAAAAATAAATAAAAATAAGTCAAAATTAACATTTAGAAAAATAATAAAAATAAATTAGGTTTCGACTTGTGGTGCAATGCACTAAAAGTCGAAATTTTTGAATTTTCAAGAAATTTAAGTGAGGAAAAAAAATTCATAGTATTGAATGGAGTTGTTTTGATTTAAAAGTTCAATCATCTGCTGGCCATAGTTCATCAACGACTAGCTCAAGTCCATTAACTGCTGCATCAAGTTCATCTAGTCCAGCTACAACTCCAGTCACTACTCGAAAAAGAGGCAGAAAAGTTGGATAAAAAAACAAGCCTAAAGACTTAGACTTTAGTAATTCGGTTTGTAATATTTCATTTTTTAGTATTTTCATCGAATTTTGATAAAAGAATTTTTATACTTTTTAAACTTTGAAATCGTAGATAAAAAATTTTTTGGCACGGTTATGAATTTTTTTTTCCTCACTTAAATTTCTTGAAAATTCAAAAATTTCGACTTTTAGTGCATTGCACCACAAGTCGAAACCTAATTTATTTTTATTATTTTTCTAAATGTTAATTTTGACTTATTTTTATTTATTTTTCGGGTTGTAGTACCTGTTCAAATATGAAAATCGGGTTGTGGTGCGGCATTACAATACGACCGAAAAAATGTTCTAAACTCTGTATAAGCACATGTGCCTAAACCTGAGACACATTTTACTTAGTACAAATGAATATTTAAAAAAATTTTCCTAATCAATCGAGAATTATTGTGAGTCTTATTTTAATGAATTTAAATGGAGGAAAGGTAAGAAGAGTTTTCAAATATCAAAATATTTTATATTTTAATTACGAATAAATGCTCAATTCAATAAAGGGCTTTTATTTTGAATACCAAATTTTCAAAATTTAATGTACAGAACCGAAAAGTTACTTTGTTTAAAACTATAAATTGTTTGATTTGCAATTGAAAATTTAATAATTCCTCAAAGTCCTTAAAAGATATTTGGATTTCCGTGAATTGAAATGACGAATTGAAATTTACTGTACAAACCCTAACTTTTCAAAAACAAATATGAATTTTAATTGAAATACTAACAAATTCAAAACTTTTATTTTGAAATATTGAATGTTATCAGATTTGATCTTGATATTAAAACAAATTACATAACTCAGAGTTTTTGACAAGAAAAGAAATCTAAATTGAAAATTTTTTAATCAGATTTTTAAATTTTTTTGACAATTGTTTGCTTTCAACTTAATTTAAATTTCATTATAGCGTATTGATTTTGCTAAGAGTTTGAACTATTTCTTGGTATAAGTTATTCAATATGTTAACTGATTATTTTTTTAGTTTTGAAAAATTTGAAAAATATTTTTGGTAACAAAAAAATTTATTTTAATATTATGAGTAAATATTTAAAAATGGAGAAAATTGCTAAATAAAAATAAAAAAATAGAAAATAAAATCAATCGATAATGCCAATCACGCCACAAGCAATGCGAGCGCCAGCATTACCATTGGCTAAACTAGCAGTATTATTTCCAAGACCCAAGTCATCTTCAAATTGATGTAAAACAAGCGTTCTACCAATTATACCATTGACTCCATATAATTTGCTAATACTATCAGTTAAATTGAACAAAATTGTACCGTTTACACTAATGACATTTCCGAAATCACCAACGTGTCTCACTTGAGCAGTATTGCTACCATGATTATTTTTTGATGGGTTGAAATGTGGACCAGATGAACCACAAACTTGGAAAATAAAATTTTAATAGCTTTCAAAAATTAAACACTTCTTTAAAGAATCATACTTTCAGAAGTTAAACTACTAGTTGAAGTAATTGTTGTTTGATGAACATGAAAGCCATGTTTTGGTCCTAAATTGTCCGGAATACCCGAAATATTAATTGAAATTTTTAAAGGTCCGGTTAGACTCTTAATTTTTTATAAAATATGTAACAAAAAAATTAGCTCTAGTTAAATTAGAATCCAAAAACTCACGGCTTGTTCGAACAAAACAGTTCCGCTAATTTTACTTTGATTGAATTCTCCTTTCATAACAGCCAAAGCTTTGCTACCATTTGCAGGAAACTATTTAAAAAATTTTTATAATTAATTTGGGTGTAAGGAGTTTGAATGTAAAACTTACGTAATCAGTTATTGATCGGCAGCAGTTGACACAGATAAGGATAGAAAGTAAACTTGTTAGGCTAAGTAAGCTAGTATTCATTTTTACTTGTATGTTTTTGAAAATCTAAAATTGCAATTTTTGAATAAAATTTCTTTGCTATTAAAAAAAAATTGTTTGCTTTTTGAAAAAAAAATCATGAAACAGATCAATCCTCTCTTGAAATCATCTTTTTTTTTTCATTAAATAAAAACACAAACTGTTTAACGAAAATAACTGGATTTCATTTTTTTTAACTTGAATTAATCAAAGGAATTTTTTAAACTACAACTTTAAAATTTTATGTTTATTTAGTCTTTAGAACTTAAAACTGCAAAGTTTATTAAATAATATTAAATTATACAAACAAGTTACATCTTGAGGAAAGAATTGAAATTTTTTTTATTATAATGGAAGGTTTAAATTTGAAAATTTACTAAAAAAAAAAAGTAAACTAGAGAATATATAATAATTTTCCTTAGATAGTCTTTGAATTTTTTTTTTTAGTTTGAATAACTTTTACTTAATTCCTAATGACAAATTCTATTTTTTGCCTAAAAATTTACCTTGAAAAAATAAAATTTTTTTAAAAAGTTTCTAAATTTCCTTTTTTTATGAATTTTTGTTTATTATGAATTTTAAACTTTGATTATTTGATTCTTTCAACAAACGACGAATTTATTACTAAAATTTCCGTCTCTCCTAAGAGCTCTTCATAAAGCATAATGTACTCATGAAACTGCAAGTTTCAACGCATGTTTGAAAATACTCTAAAAATCGTTTATTTATTTTTAAAATAAAATTTCAAATTTTATTAAGTAATTATTTAGAATTAAAGGACTGATTTAATAATTTTATTTAACCAGTTTTCCCGTGATTTCATCGAAATTCGTCGGAAATTACGAGAATAAATAATTTACGGAAATTCTTCAAAATTAATTTTTTTCTGAATCTAACGGAGTTTACCAAAATTTTGTAAAATAACCGTAAATAAAAATATGTCAAAAATAGGAGTGGAAACTTTATTTTAGTTTAAGTTACTTTACTGAGTAAATGTAAATAATTATCTACTTTTCATAAATTTCAATGAAAAACGGTTTTTGGTGCCAAAGCTTTCATTCTAAGACCAGTTGACGATTATTCATCAACTGTAAATGCAGTACTTTACTAGTACTTTACTTTAATAAATAATTCATTTACTCTTTACTGGTAAAGAGTAGAATCAACATTTTCTTCTTTAACTTCATTAAAAAAGAGAAATAAATTATCAGTTCGTTAAATACAATTAGACTCATTTATAAGTACGACATTATTGTTGGTTTAACTCTTTGATAGTTTTTTATTATTTATCTATCTACGCATTTTTTGATTTCTAATTGTTGAAAATTCTCTTTTTTAAATTCAACTGCACTTCTAGCGAACTTTCAATTTTGGCGAAGCGTATCCGTACCGTACCATAGCGAATCGTACATATCGTACTGTCTTACTACGATAATTAAAATAATTTCTGATGGAATAATGGAAGATTACAAAAATTCCCGCAAAAAGGGTTGAGTAAATAGGAATCTATATCAGAATTTGTATATTTTATTATTTTTTGTGTATTTAAAAAAAAAACTCTGAAATATATGTAGAAAATAAAAATAAATTTCAATTAGATCAAAAAATATTTCATGTGTATTTTTTAAATAAAACTATTCATTTTTAAATAAATCTTGTGTATCAATCATTTACTCTATTATGGAATGGTTTAAAACTGAACTTAATAGTAACACAACCATAAGTATGTTGGCATCTTTGGTATCATATTTAACTTTAAAATCACCACTAGCCGAAAATTATCCAAAAATATCTTGATTTTTTCCTAATTCTAATAGAACACCAGCAAATTGTAAATTTATTGGTATGTTATCAGATTCAATTTTTGATTTTAAAACAAATTATATAACTTAAAGTATTGCTTTATGGTTTTTCACAAAAAAAAACATCTAAATCGAAAATTTTTTATCAGATTGTAAAAATGGTAGAACGCGCTTCTTTTAGAAATGGCCAAATATTTAATACAATAAAAATGTCATATTATACAAGTCTTTAAAAAATTAACCAGTTTTATTTGTTAATTGATCTAAAGAATTTATTGAAAAGCTTATGAATTCTCAGCTTTCTAGACTCTCAAAAAAACTAAAAGCAGAATGAATCAGATATCACTTTGTTTGAATAAAAGAATAGAACCAAAAAATTTTACCACACTGTTAGCATTAAATGTAAAATTTTAGCTAAAAATCAACATTTAAGTAAACGCGTTTGTCTGATTGATGAATCATCAAAAATATTTTACTCAAAATTAAACAAATTTCTATTTTAATGTAAAATTTTTTAGAGCTTTAAATTTTTTTACTTTCGGATAAATTTTTTTTTACATTTTAATAAAATTATCAATTTTATAAAAATGTAAAGAATAAAAAGGAAGAAAATTTTTTACATAAATGCAAAAAAAAATTTAGTAAAAAGGAGATTTATTTTAAGGATAGATTATTTTACTTTTAGATGTAAAAAAATATAGTCAATTGTAAAATATATGCTTATTTAAGGCGAAGCATTTTGAAAAAACAGATTCATTTCAAAATATTTAAAAAAAAATACCAAAAAAAAAAATTAAATATATAATTATATTATTAGATAAGGAATGATATATCTAAGAGATATTCATGATTTTAGGTGAAAAACGCTCAATTGAACTAAAAATAAAATACACGAGTCAATTTTTTAAAATTTTTATACTAAATAAAATCTGTGTAATCACAAAAATTTTAATTTTATAATATTCTATATTTCCAACTTAAATTTAAAATCAATTAAAAAAATGCTATTAAAAATTTTTCAAAACATTGATAAATAAAAATTTAAAATTAATGCAATTAACTTATGCTTTATTTTTGATTAAATAACTTTAAAAAAAATTGAAAATTTCTGAAATGATCTATTTCCTAAATATGAATACAAACTCTCTTTTCTTCTTAAAAGTTTAGCCAATACAAATTCTTACTGAACAATGAATTTTTTTGTTAGATCAGTTAATAATGCACTTTTATCATAAAAATTTTTTTTCAAAATGCACTTTTATTTATGAAAAATTTTTTTTCAATGTGCACTTTTATCGTAAGTAAAATATTTTTTAGCTGAATGTAAAAAAAAATTTTATTAAATGTAAAATTAATATTTACCTATTTTTATTAACTGATTTTTTTTTTAATTTAAAGTAAAAAAAAATTTAGTTAATTCTAAACTAAATTTTTACTTAAATGTAAAATTTAGATTATACATTAAAGTTGAATTTGTAAATTTTACTTACAGTGGTGATTTGATACGAGGATTTTACCAAATTTATCGTAAAATATGGTAAATTAACCATATTTTACCAAATTTTACGTAACCAAAATTATGGATAAAAAATCGTTTTTTACGATAATTTTGGTAAAATCTGGTTAAAAAAAAAAGTGNTTGACTTTGAAAATAAAGTTTGAAACTTCAAAATAAAGAATTTTTCTTCTTTAACAACCCTAATTTTTTTAATATTCTAATAGGCTTTTAAACAACGTATTAAAAAAACTGTCAAATTATTTCAGAAATGTACAGTATTTAAATTTCAGATCAGTAACCAAAACTAAGTTTAACGTATTTGCTCGATATTAACAACAGGGTCTTATAACATGTAAAAGATTATATAACGACATGTCGTAAAAATCGAGCAAATACGTTATTTAATAATCGGTTTTTGCAAATGAACCGTACCATTTTTATATTTATCTATTTATTATAAATCTGTTTTGTTTTTAATATTCCCGGTTGTTTTCCCAGTTGAACAGCAAGATAGTCATCACTTATTTCCGCGATCCAGTGGTATCAAGCGCACACAAACACTAAATTGCTTAATTGTGTATAATTTTGTTTAATTAAGCTAATTTCTTCTTTTGTTTGAATCTTGTTATTAAGTACAAATTTTAATTTTTTATTTGTAAAGGCGTCGAATGCAGTATATCACTAAACATATCATCAGAGTTTTTGAATGAGTCCTACCCAAAAGATATATTAAGAAATCAAGAAATAAGTGTTTCTGCAATAATCAAGCCAGAGTGTATTAATAACTATACTCTTACATATAGATGGAGAATATTAAAACAAAATACATATGGAAATGATACTGAAATTCAAATACCTCCCAATCCGAGCTTGGAAACTCTAAATCTAAAAATTCCCAAGGACACTTTATTTTATGGTATTTACAAGCTTAGACTTGAAGCTAATTTAACAGTTGACACTGGTTACATTAAAAATCTAACAAACGTTTTCTCGAATGAAATCGATGCCTTTGTTCGTATTCTGCCTTCTGGTATTGATATTTTTTCACTAGAAAATTATTTGGATTTTATCAAAATTGGTCAAAATCAAAGTTTAGAATTTCAACCAGCTTTATATTCTTATGATTATGATCAAATCGCAAAATACGATTCAGTCAAATTTAATTTTTATTGTTATGTACGTAATAAAAGTGAAAATTTGACTTTTTTAGACATCAAAAATTTTTCATTAGATCATGATATTTATAACTATTCAGCTCGCTTGACCTTAAATAGTGAATGTTTCACCGAAACGAGTAAATTTTTAAGTCGTTTATCAAGAAATAGCTAAACCTCAATCTTATCAAAAAACTTAACAAAAATTAGAAAAAGTAAAAAAACTATGATCAGAGACGACAATATAAAAATGCGTTATTTAAGGGTTGAAAGATGCGAAAAAAAATGCGCTATAAAATCTATTTCTTATTAAATTTTTTTTATTTTAAAAAATTAAATGTTTGCTTTATACGTTAGATAAGATCATATCAAGAGACTCTAAACAACCAAAGTATAATACTTGAGGAGTGCTTAATACGATGTTTTTAGTTTAAAATAAACTGTTCTAAACTTTGTTGACTAATTTTTTTCAATCAATTTTATCTATGTATTTTCATTTATTAAAAATTGTTTGATTTCATTTTCTTGTCATGTTAATTTTCATGTAAATTTTCTAGACATGATGATGATAATTTTTAACTTGTTATCCACAGATATGAAACTTTTAAACACAAAATTATCGAATCTAGCTAAAGATTCAGCAGCTTTCGAAGTTTTATCACTTAGTAGAGATTCTTTATAAAAACATTTCTAAGTTTTTGAAAAATGAGTCGAGTTTAAAAATGTGACCTTAAATCACTTAAAAAAGAAAATTCCTAGAACTACAAACTGGTTGAGGTTTCTAAGTTTTCTATTTCTCGTTTACTGTGTGGAAAAGTTTTTTTCATAATGTTTAAAAAATCTGTATTAAGTTTTGCTTTCTATAAAAAAACTTTTTTTATAGAAAGCAAAACTTAATTTAAAAAAGTGACAAGACTTGATGAATTTCTGTGGTACTGTTGGGAATTTTTTTTGGGACGACTCGAGTCGACTCGTTTTTTATGAAGTTTTAGAGGAGTAAATCGAGTCGATTGAAAAAAAATGCGGATATGAAATTTGCAATCAAAAAAATATAATCATTTAAATAATTTTCAGTAAGTTTTAACAAGTTAAAAACGCCATTTTATAAATTTTTTTTTATTAGTTTTAACTCAAAAATAAGAAATTTAAAAGAAGATTTCGAAAAATTTTAAACTAAAAATTAAAAATTTTTGAACTTCTAAAAAACGTACTTCTAATTAATACCAAGAATTTTGTATTAATTAGAAGATTCTTTGGTGAAATAGTTTTTGCTTTCTGCTTTCATATTTTTATTTTATATTAGTTACAGTAAATTTTTTAAATAAGTAGACAGTCTTTTTAAAACTTATTTATGTTTACAATTAGCTTTTGAGCTCATTAAAAGAGCATCTCAAAACCCATTTTGATTAATTTAATCTAATTTTGTTTTTATTTTACCAAATGTATGTAGGTAAATTAAATATTTTAAATTAATGATTATCTTATAAATCACAAAGCTATTGATGAGGTTTGGCATTTTAAAATAAAAATTATTTAGTAGTATTTAAGAAAATATCTGTTTTAGATCAGTTCGAACTGAACCCAGAAAACAATGTTTTAAAGATTTTATCAGGAGGACTCATATACAGATCAAGAAGAATTTATGTTTTCTTGA
>NTPY01000188.1:787131-818077 GCA_002922825.1 Brachionus calyciflorus | reverse complement strand
TTCAATTAATTAAATATCAGAATTCTTTGAACGGCTCAGCCACATGGAGCGAAGCGACTTTAACTTGTTTAATTATATCCTCGTTTGAATTCTTTAATTAAATGCTTGAAGAATTCTATATAAAGTTTCTATATAAAGGTAAAGCGTTTGGCTAAATAAATAAAAGCGCTAGATAAAGATTTAGACCAATTTTTTTTATTTGAGGAGACATAAAAGAATAGGACAGAATTTTTTTTACGTTTTAAATTTATGAATCTGTTTATTTGTAGATGTTTTTTTTAATTTTAACTTCAGTTCAAGTTCTATTTCGTCTAAAACTTTGGTGAAGATCTTTAAATTAAATCACATAAAGTTTTAAAACTTATAAAAGAAAAAAAAATTAAAAATAAATTTGCATAAATTATCCTAACGCTTTCCAATGAGTAATCCTTTGGATTTCATAGACAAATGGCCAGCATTGCCTGGAAACGTGGGTCAGTCAAAATATAGAAAAAAAAATATATAGAAAAGCAAAAATAAAGAAAAAAAAATATCGAAACAAGAAAATATAGAAAACCAAATAAAACATAGAAAGAAAAATATAGAAAAAGAAAATATGGAAAATTAATTTATTTAATTTTCAAATTATTATTTTACCTTAGGCTCTTATAGCCAACTCTGATAGTTGTAAAAAATGACGATACACTGTAAATATTTTGAGCGGCTTTTTGTCAGTTTAGAGTGGTTTCAATGAAACCTACTTAAAAGTGGTGTTTACTTCACTTCTCCACTTTAAGGTGATATTCTCTACTTTTAAATGATGTTCTCTACTTTTAAGTGATGAATTGCCTATTAGTAACTTTCATGTAACGATTTTCTATATTTTTTGGTCTTTCGATATTTTAAATTTCTATATTTTGAGTTTTCTATGTTAATTTTTGCTATATTTCGTAACATTCGATATTTTTTTTTCTACATTTTTTCTTTTCTATGTTTTACTATAGATCCCCTGGAAACACGACTGACACTACAAAAAGACACCACGAATGGCTAAAATCATTGGCTACAACTATCAAAAGTCTTCAAGATCGACTAGAACATCAAGACCGTATTATAGAAGAACAAAATGAAGAAATTGAGAGACTTAAAGTAAATACTGGTAACAACACGTTTAGAGGCACGTATAGCGAAGGACACAAAAAATTCGGAATTTGAAAATGTTCTATTGACGAAAGTACGTAAAGAAATAAATGAAATGTCTAAAATAGAAAACAACATAGTGATAAGTGGTTTAGAGGAGTTTGTAGGCGAAAATAGTCAAGTTCAAAATGAAAGTTTTTTTGATGATTTGTTAAACGAACTGAAAAAAGATAAAAAACTTGAAAACAACCCCCTAAACCAAGTCTACTTCTTGTAGAATTTAAAGACAGTAATACGCAAAAAACAGCGTTAACGAATTCATCTAACTTGATAACAAAAACTAAGTTTACGAGAGTTTACGTCAACATGGACAAAACGTCAACTGAAAGGGCAGTCGAAGCAAATCTTAGGCGAATGCGCAATTAAAAAAATGAACAGCTTCAGCACGAAGAAGGGGACAGAAGGTATGGGAATGGTCCCAATGGGAAAAAAATTCTATTGGGGTATTCGAGGCGGGCTCCTCACCGAGCTCGAACATCGGAGCCAATAATTTATATGACCCACCTGCCACAAGCCAAATTAAAGAATTCGATTCTGATTGTGGTTCAGGAATAAAAAAAACAAAAAAAAAACGAATTTTAGCTTCTAATTTTTTCTACCATAAACAAAAACATAAAGAGATTAAAGGCCCTGACTTGGTTAAAACTGACCCTCTAACTCAACTCAAATTTTATTATACAAATGCAACTTCCTTGGTTAACAATATGAACGAGCTTCAAGTTGTGATATCTGATCTCAATCCACATATAATTGGGATTACGGAAACTTGGTTCAATGTTAGATCAATTAAGAAAATTAAGAACTATACGTTATACCCGAAAGACAGAGAGGAAACTATTGGCAGAGGTGTAGCTATTTACGTTAGAGACGACGTACTCTCTTCAGAGGTTGATGATGAAAGACTATTCAACGTAGAAGGCGAACAAGTCTGATGTCAAATACAAAATGGCTACGAGCGCATTTTAATTGGTTGCATGTATAGACCACCAAACTAAAGTCGTGAAAACTCTTTTAAATTGAGCAAGAATTTAGCTATAGCTAGAAGTCTAATCGATAATAAAAAATTTAATTCAATGATTGTTTTTGGTGATTTTAATCATCCAAAAATTAATTGGACTTCTGATGGTGGTTTTTGTGATAATAACCGGGGTCCGTCCCTTGGAGCAACTAAGCATAATAGACTACATAATTCACTCTCATGGGAATTTAATCTAAACGAAAAAATCATACAAGATCGTGATAATACAAACGAATTTATATTCGATTTTAAGAAAGGCGATTTTGTCGGAATTGACGATTATTTATTAAGTTTTGATTCGTTAGGCGAATTCAAAAATCTTGATGTATGAAAAATGTATGAGGTTTTTCTTAGCAAGTACAACTTTGTTATAGAAAAATTCATACCAAAGCGAAAAAACCTCGACTCCTCTAAAAAAAAAAACCTAAATGGTTAAATAAGTCCATTGTTAAACTTTGTAGGGAAAAAGTTACATTATGGCATAAGATAATTTCTTCCAAGAACAATCAAGAGCTTAAAAAGTGCTATAAATTGAAATAAAAAGATCTTAAAAAAAAAATTAAATTTGCCAAACAAGATTTTGAACTAGACTTGGCTAAAGAATCCAAAAAAAACCCAAAGATATTATACTCGTATATCAACAGCCAGAGTCAATGTAAAGAATCAATCCGAGCGTTGACAAACTCTCAAGGTGAATTAAAGACATCTCAAAATGAAATATCAGACATTCTAAATGACCAATTTTACGAAGCATTTAATTCGGAAGTTCCAGATCACTTTCCTGTTTTTGAACAGCGAACAAACAAAATTTGCGAAATTGATTTATTAGAATTTAAGCCGGAACATGTTCTAAAAGAGCTTGATAGATTAGATGAAAAAATTAAACCCGGCAATGATGGGCTTAATTCACTTCTCTTGAAAAAATGTTCAAAAGGTTTCTGCTATATTCTGCGAATCAATTAAAACTTGTTCTCTTCTTACTCAATGGAAAGTTGCAAATATAACACCTATTTTTAAAAAAGGGAAGAGAACTGATCCTTTAAACTATAGACCCATATCACTTAATTCAATCGTTTCTAAAGTAATGGAAAAAATGATCAAAAAGGTCATAGCTCGTCATATTGTCATTGAAAACTTAATTACTGATAAACAACATGGTTTTGTTAGGTTCAAATCTTGTTTGACAAACTTAATCGAATCTTTAGACCTAATAACAGAAACAATCAATAGAGGTTTTGCTATAGATTTAATATACCTTGACATTATGAAAGCTTTCGATAGGGTCCCTCATAATGAGCTTCTATATAAGCTAAGCAAATACGGTTTTGGAAAGAAGTTACTCAATTGGATTGAAAATTTTTTAACCAAAAGAAAACAAAGAGTAGTAATTGCCAATTCATCGTCAAAATGGGAGCTTGAGCTCGTCGCAGATTACTTATAATAATAAATAATAACAAGGAGGAGGTTCCCCTCCTTACCTCCCCTTTCTGTTCTACAAAATAACGTGAAAATTTCAAAATTTCTTTTCTTGAATCAGCTTATTAATTTGCTAGAGATATTTTCGGTCAAATTTTGGAGTCTTTTACCCTGTGAACATGATTCAGGAATAAAGAAGATAGACTTGATTCTGATAGAATCAACTCAGTGTAGTCTGACTCAGTCTCTTAAGTCTGAGCCTTCTAAAATAGCCTAAAAGACTAATGTATTAATTCTTTTAGGTATAAAGACTGATTAATTTTTATTTAATGAACAGTCTTCATAATTTTCTTAATATTTGTTAAAATAATATTTTGAGGAAAAACAGAATAATAATTTATTTTTAAA
The DNA here is from genome assembly GCA_002922825.1 of Brachionus calyciflorus. NCBI lineage: Eukaryota > Metazoa > Rotifera > Eurotatoria > Ploima > Brachionidae > Brachionus > Brachionus calyciflorus. The sequence goes on along the minus strand of NTPY01000188.1, from coordinate 814,056 downwards.
TAATACTATTTTGTAGTTTTTTTTTTCTTAAATAGATGTCCCAATTTTTTAGGGCTGTTAAGATCATTTTTATTCACTCTTTTCTGATTCATATGTCTAAGTTTTACATTACATCCTCTTTAAAAAACAAGGGTTGTTAAAAAAGGAAAAATGTCTTCTTTTAAGTTTCAAATTTTAAGTTTAAAATAGTCTTTTTTGATTTCATTGAAAAAATTCTGAAGAAAAAAAATAAAAAGTTTTAAGTTTTACGATCCTAATGAAGTTTTTTCACATTATTTCGTTTCATCATGGTTTCACTTCAAATTTTTTTCCTTCAAACTGAAAAAATTGAAGCAAATTTACGAAATTTTAAAACTCAACGAAAACTTTGAAATTTTTTACCTATTTTTGAGCTCAAAATATATATCCTTTACAATTTATCATATAAATTAGAGAGAAATAAATAGTTTATAAATAGTTTAAATAAATTTTAGCTTTTTTTAAAAATTTTCTTCATTATTATTACATTTTTTGAGCTATGAAAATTGTTTATTTGGCTATTTTTCCAACGGAATAATAAAATTTATAACTTAAAATACTCAGTTAAACAATTCCTTGGTCAATAAATGAGGCTGGCATATCCTTTAAAAATAATTCTAGATGTTTCAAAATTTTTATTTCTAGTTTGAAATTAGGAAAAAAATTTCAAATTTTTTAGGTTCAAAGTTTTTAAAATGAAATATCTTCTATTAATTTTAAAATGATTTGAAATTTTTTCAAAATATTTTACTTTAAAAATTTTTAAAATGAAATGTAATAAAAAAGAAATGAAATTTTTGTTTTTCAAACTATTAGTTTTCTTCTTTAAACGAAAAATATAGAATTTCTGAAAAATGATAAGAAAAGTTTTTTTTTTTTAACACTCAACTCAAAGAATGAATTTTTAGGTGATAGTGACCAGAAAATCAGGCATTTCTTATGCATTTTCTTTCTAATGTTAATTTATAAATTAAGCCTAATTTTAGATTAGAAAGAATGAAAAATTAACTGAATAAACTGAAACTTAGACTTTTAAGCATTAATTCTTATAATTTTTTTGCTTGTTATAAGAGACTCAGACTTAATATTTCACTTGACTCTTACTTTATAATCTGAGTCATTTTAATTTAAATTTGACTCAGACCTTACTGAAAATCTGTAGAAGAAATATATGAATAGCTAATGGATAACACATGTCATAATATAAGAACTTTGACGTTGATGCCACAGAAAATTTATTAATTATTATATTAAATACAGAAAATAAATTGAATTAAAAGACTGGACCTATGAATTAGACTTGCAAACATGCTTCATAATGATAATAACTGGTCTCCGAACTTATCAAGACAATTTAATCAAATTCAGATAAACGAAAGGATAAAAAAATATATTTATAAAAAGGAATTTAAATTGAAATAAAAATTCTCATTTACGATATTAAAAATACGGACCGAAATAAAAATTTGTTTTTATTAAAAAGGTTTTTTTTTCAGAAGTGGCTATTTCGTTATACAAAGAAGATCGATTTGTTTTAGTTCTTGTTCCATAATCATTTTATTTTCTTTTTTTCTTAGTTTTCTTCTTTTGAGTACTCGTTTTGATTAATTTGCCTAACTTTTTTAAATAAACATTGCCTGTACATAAGCACTGAAAGTTTTCAAAAGTGTGATTTGGAAAAATGGTAAAATCGAGGGCTGAATAAATTCTCATAAGGGCAATTTTAATAAGGTTTGAAAAGGTGTTTGTTTATACAAATCGTATTTTATAGAGAAGACTATGTTGTTATTACTGCACTTCTAGCGAACTTTCTACTTTAGCGTAGCCGTAGCGAACCGTACCGTATCCTTGGCGAAGCGGACCGTAGCCATAGCGGAGCGTACCGAACCGAAGCGTAGCCTTGCCGTACCGTACCCACCGTACCGTACCTACCGTACCGTACCTACCCTACCGTACCTACCCTACCGTACCTACCCTACCGTACCTACCCTACCGTACCTACCCTACCGTACCTACCCTACCGTACCTACCCTACAGTACCTACCCTACCGTACCGTACCGTACCTACCGTACCGTACCTACCGTACCGTACCTACCGTACCGTACCGTACCTACCGTACCGTACCTACCGTACCGAATCCCAGTTTAAAAATGATAAATTTTAAAAAAGATACTTTTAAAAAAGACTATCAATTTTGCAAAAAAGATACTTTCAACTAGTATAAATTTATTTATCTTATGTATAAATTTTTTAAATTTTATAACATCATCTTTTTTTAACTCAAATCTGATTTTTGCTTTTGTCCGATGAATTTTCATTTGAAATCTTAATTTTTTTTTTAAAATTGATTAAAATTAGTTTATTAAAAATTAAAATGTATTTTGTATAAGGATAAAAACGCAAAAAAATACATTTATCTTATTCTTCGACTTAGGCAAGTTGGCTTAAACTTTTTTATCCTTATACTAATTACATTTTTATTTTTTAATATACTAATTTTTATCAATTTTAAGAAAAAATTTAAGATTTCAAATGAAAATTCATCGGGCAAAAGCAAAAATCAGATTTGAGTTAAAAAAAAAAATGATGTCATAAAATTTAAAAAATTTATACATTAGATAAATAAATTTATACTAGTTGAAAGTATTTTTTTTGCAAAATTGATAGTCTTTTTTAAAAGTATCTTTTTTAAAATTTATCATTTTTAAACTGGGATTCGGTACGGTAGGTACGGTAGGTACGGTAGGTACGGTACGGTAGGTACGATACGGTAGGTACGGTACGGTACGGTGGGTACGGTACGGTAGGTACGGTACAACCCATGTTAAAAATTTTTCTCAATACAACCCATGTTAAAAAAAAATAGTAATTTTATATATTTGTTTATTAATAAAAAAATATTTCTACCCTCCTCTTGAAACTTGGTCTAAAGCTTTTTATCCCTCCTAAAACTAGCTCTAATGCCTTAATTCATTTGGCTTTCTTTTAAAAACACCTTGAAGGTGTGAAATAGCGCTTTCAATGTATTTTTATATCTTGCAGATAAACTTAAATAAAAAGTAAGGTATTTTTTATACTAGAGAAGCAAGGCTTTTATAATGCGAGTAACGACCCGTTATTTTGAGATTTCTTTTTAATTTATGAAATAATTAAGTTTAATTTTTTTAACGCATACTTATTTTTTCACCAAATCAAATTATGTAGTTTCGTCTAATACAGTCCAAGCAAAATCACTCAGTATTTCATTTTTCTCTATAAACAGTACTGATTTGTCACTATGATTTTACTAGAAATCACGTGAATTTACTGAATTTCCAGTGAATTCACCAGATTTTTTGGGATTTCACGGGAATTTACTAAAAAAAAAAGAGAGAATTCACTCGATTTCCCGTGAATTCACGTGAATTTGCTCAATTTTTCGTAAATACACGGGAAATCGAAAAGGCCAAAAAAAAGCTGATTTTCTTGAATTTTTCCCTTTTTTAAGATTTTTTTTAAATTTTGAAAAAAAAATAAAAACAAAAACTTTTCAAAAAAAAATCACGTTTTTTTACGTGAAATTGCGTAAATTTTTATTTATTAATGGGAAATTAAAGAAAAAAAAGTAAAAAAAGTTAAATAAAGCGAAAAAAAGCGAAAATTTAAATTTTTACAATTCTCAACTACGTAAAATTACTATTTGACAAAAAATTTGATTTAATTTTAAAGTAAAATTAAATTTTTATTAAAAACAAAAATGTTAATTTCTATTTTGATAATTTTTTCTTATCACTCTTAAAGCTATCACCAGCTTTTTTCCATGATTCTTTAAAACTTGAATTAGAGGGTCCCAATTTTAGCAAATCCTCTGATAAAAATATTAATTGTCTATAAACAGTACTGATTTGTCACTATGATTTTACTAGAAATCACGTGAATTTACTGAATTTCCAGTGAATTCACCAGATTTTTTGGGATTTCACGGGAATTTACTAAAAATTACTATTTGACAAAAAATTTGATTTAATTTTAAAGTAAAATTAAATTTTTATTAAAAACAAAAATGTTAATTTCTATTTTGATAATTTTTTCTTATCACTCTTAAAGCTATCACCAGCTTTTTTCCATGATTCTTTAAAACTTGAATTAGAGGGTCCCAATTTTAGCAAATCCTCTGATAAAAATATTAATTGTTATTTTAAAAATAATAAGCTAAATTTCTAAAAGATAATTACTTTTTATTTCTTCCATTTCAATCGGATATTTTTTCATAGTAACCTAATGTTTAACCGACGTCATTTTTAAACCTTTATTGAACGACTTGTCTTAGTTGATTTGTAAAAGGTTTATTGTTAACTTGTTAAATACAGATTTAAAATAAGTTCTAAATAAGTAAGTAATTAAAAGCATTACTTATGGTTTCTTTAGAAAGAACATCTGACTCTGAGTCGGATTCTAAGGAATCTTGGTGTTTTCTTTTTATTATAGGAGAATTTATTTCATTCCCCATAATAAAGTTTCGAAAAGCTATATTCTCATCATTTATTTTACTAACGTTTGCATTTAGCTTTACGATATTATCATTTAAAGTAGATATTGATTTATCGAAAGAATTTTGGCAAGTATTTTTAAAATCAGCTGAAATTTTTCCAGTCTATTAAAAAAATTGTATCATATTATAGAAAAATCATAATTATTTTATTTTACCGTATTCCCTTGCTGAATTATCTATCTACAAAACCTAAGAATTCGGGTTGAAGCCATGTTTTTTATTGATTGAAAAATAAACCGTCGAATCAAAAAATTTGTTCTTGGGTTTTGTAGATAAAAAATTCAGCAAGGGAATACTGTATTATGAATTTAGACAAATATTGAATTTATTTTTATTAATAATGACTTTACCAGATAAAGATAGAGAAAACATTTTTTTATGGTGTTTGACACTTTAAAAAAATGTTTAATCTTTCACCAAGACAACGACCCTAAGCACAGCTCAGTATTATGTAAATCATTTTTAGCTTTGAATGAAAAAACTGGGTAATTTAAGCCGTATATTATAAAAGTCAAAAATTTAATTTTTTAATATAAGATTAAATCCCCGCCAAAATCACCAGACTTAAACCCAATAGAACTTTTATGGAATGAGATGAAAACTTTCGTAAGAAAGGAAATGGTGTTTAACGAGTCTGATGTAATGTTAGCTGTAAAAAAATTCGAAAACTCAATAACGACAGAAAAATGTATTAACTACATAAATCACCTAAAAAAGGTAAACTTTAAAAAAAATTGAAGAGGAAAATTAATAATTGCAATATGTAGGTGATTGAAATAGTAATTGAGAAAAATGGAGATTGGTCAAATCATTAAGAAGCATTTTAAATTGGCAAATTTTTTGAATTTTCGCTTTTTTTCGCTTTATTTCACTTTTTTTACTTTTTTTTCTTTAATTTCCCATTAATAAATAAAAATTTACGCAATTTCACGTAAAAAAACGTGATTTTTTTTTGAAAAGTTTTTGTTTTTATTTTTTTTTCAAAATTTAAAAAAAATCTTAAAAAAGGGAAAAATTCAAGAAAATCAGCTTTTTTTTGGCCTTTTCGATTTCCCGTGTATTTACGAAAAATTGAGCAAATTCACGTGAATTCACGGGAAATCGAGTGAATTCTCTCTTTTTTTTTTTAGTAAATTCCCGTGAAAATCAGTTGCCTGGGTAGAATTTGGTCTAACGCTATTTTTTGTTTTGTTACACATTTAATAAAAAAATTCATTAGAAATACTGTATGAAGAATAATTGTACCATATATAATACAGTATATTCCCGATTTTACGAACTCTCGATTTTGTGAACAAAGTTATGCTTTGTAGCCGAGGTTTATCAGGGATAAACTGTATCAATTTAACTAGAATAAAACAGAAGACTGGGTGTTATGCAAAATAAACTTATAAAATTATATTCAATCAGAAATTAAAGTGATTCAATTCTAGCTTAGTCAAATAGGTCACATTTTTTTGCTCCTGGCGCAAATTCTTAATTTAAAACTTATTGGGCATAATCAATTCTTGTCATTCACGAATTTTAAAAATGGACCTACAAGCTTTCACCAATCGAATATTAGGTTGTCAGTAACTTAAAAAACTAAGATTTCTTCATTTAAAAAAAAAGAAACTTTTATTTTTCATGTAAAAATATACATTTGTGTAAAATAGTGATATGGAAGCCTACTAACTTTCATGTTGTAAAATAAATTTATTAAATTAATAAAATAATGGAAATATAAAATAAAATGAAAATTGAAATTTAAAATGTTTATTTTTAAATTTTAAGGAAAATTATTAATTTATGATACTAATATACTAAATAAATAAATGATGTCTACGTTAAAATAATTAGAATTTTAATATTAATTAGCTAAGCTATTTTGTTTGAAGATATTGGTTATTTTTGATGCTATTTTCAAAACTAATCTAAACAAAAAATTTGCCAAATTTCTCAACGATAAAGATCTGAAGAGTATTAACTTTATGAATATTCCTAATATTAACGAAAAAACAATATTTCTCAATCGGATTAGACTTAAAAAAAATAAGTTTTAGATTATAAAACCATAAAAACTCTGTTAAAATATCAAAATTTACTTTTTGAGCTCTTTTCTACATTTGTTCATTTTACTCATATCTTCTTTAAGCAAATATTTTTTAGTACCTAAGCAATACTGCTCAACGTAACTCCTCCAATGCAAATCTTTTACGTCAATATTAAAAATCTTTAAAATTATTATATTTATTATTTAGATTCAAAATTTAAATTAATTTGTGATTAATAAAAATACTCTTTTATCAACTTCATTCATTTCATTAGTTACGGCGAAAATATTGTCATTAGTAAACTCCCATTCGGTAGAGGTGAAAAATTCTAATGTCTCAACAGCTTTTTTGATCCTAGATTGTAATCTCACAAATCTAAATAGAATTATCTTTTAAATTTATTTAATAAACATAACCTGTGTAGTTTCTTTTAATTAAAATTGAAATGTCATTAAAAACCGTTCTTACTTATAAATGAAAATTTTGCCTAAAATCAAAAGAATAAATGACAAGTTTTTTTTTCTATTTTAAATTTTCAAAATTTTTTAATTTTGTAATTTTTTAAAAATTCATTCTGATGTTAAATTTTGAAATATAGTTACGCAGTTTTCTTAAAAAATTAAATTAGAAAAAAAAATCTTGCCAAATTGTTCAAAATAAATTTTATAAAATTTGGTTATTTTGCTAACGACTTTTTTGAATTGAATAATTTTTTTAAAAGTGATTTATACTTTCATGCTTGTGATAAAATACTAATCAAATTTTATGATAAAATTTAAATAAAAAAAGGTGTTTTAAATACTTACAATGGTCTTTTGTGAATTATTCTCAAGTATCCATCCATTATGTAAGATGGAATCATCTCTTCAAAAAAGTGTCTAAAATATTTCACTATTCTTAAAAATAAAAATAATTCAAAATTTTTAATTTAACTTGAAAATTGGCATAAAATACCTGTAATTAGTAAATCTAGGATTTGGTACAAGAAAAATATTTTCCAACGGATTTTTAAAAAGACTTTCCTCGCAATATTTTTCGACCATACCCCATGTCAGCCTATTTATCTGTCCAGTAGTACAATTAAAAACTTTAATATCTTTTGTTTTTTTGGCACCTGTATACCAACCCGCTACAATCATCATATTAACTGGTATGTCGACTGGTATAATATCGGCTGTTGAATTTCCATTTCCGATCATAGTTCGCAAAATACCTTTACCAATAGCAGCAAAAAGAGCAGTTGGTCCATTGAAGTTGTCAATCCAGCCTGGAAATGGTTCTCTCCATGATGCCCCTACAATAGAAGGCCTTACTATTGTGCATGGCAATTTATCTTTACATTCTTGCACAACATATGACTCAGCAATAGCTTTTGTATAAGTGTAAGTGTTTGGGCGATGCTTTATTACTTTAGGAGTTAATAATTTAACTAAGTCTTCTTCTATCCAATCAACAGCTTCGATTATTTTATCAGGTTGTACTGGTGGGTTATAAACTACTTCACTTATGTGTTGACGATCACAATTAGCATAAGCTGTACTAACATGAACCAAAGCTTCCAGATTTTTCATTTTTTTAGACAAATCTATAACTTTTTTAGTACCGATTATATTCATTTCGACAGCAACCCTTTAATTCAAAATAGAAATATTTTCAAAAGTTAAACAAATTCACAATATGATTTACTTTAAAGGTTCATCAAATCTGACAGTAGCAGCTGAGTGAAAGACTATATTAACATTGTCGCTTAATTTTTGTTGATCCTCAAGCGAAATTCCCATATTAGGCTCACATAAATCTCCCTCAATAGCCTCGACTTTTTCTCTAAAATCAGGATAATACTGACTCAAAGTATCGAATAACTTTTTAATTAAAAATTATTATTTTTTTTATAATTTAAACCGGTAGACTTTAAATTATTCAATTACTTTGCAGTTAAAAAGCTCATTTAAGCGTTGGGCTGGTGTATTTCCTTTTTTATGTCTGACAAGAATATAAATTTTATTCAAGTCATAACATGACCGTAAAAGTTTTTCAATTAAAACTTTGCCTAAAAAACCAGTTGCACCAGTTATAAAAATTGACTTGTTTTTGTAATATCTTATTATTTCACTAGTTTGAAAATCAGCATTTGATGCCATTTTTTCTCAAGTATAAGAATTAAATGAGTATAAAAAAAGCTAAAAAAATTTATTAATTAAAAATTTTATTTTTAAAAAATTGTCATTTAAAATTAAAAAAAAATGATGAAAATTCCTCGAAAGATTTTTTTGAAATGCAAGTACATTGATAAGAATTGAAAATTATAATTTGATATTATAGTAATCAAATTGCAATTTATTAATTTTTTGCAGTTTTTTTTAAATATAACAATAATTTTTGAGAAGCAAAATACTCTTAAAATAAAACCAGCTCAATGCTGAGTTTTGAAAAAAAAAGAGCTTAATAAATTAATAAAAAATAAAAAAAAACACGTTTTCTTTCTATCTAAAGAAATTATCTAACAGTATTTAAAAAAACTTAATTTAATTATTCAGTTTAGAAATAAAAATTAAAAAACAAAATTTAAAAATAAAAAGTAAAAAATTAAATCTAAATTAAATGCAACATCTTTGGTGTTCTAAATCATTTTTAATAATCAAGAACTCTGTCATTTATCGTTTTAAAATAGAAGATTAAGGCTAAATTTGTTTAAAATTGAATCGATTTGAGAAAATAATCTCGAAATTTGATTGCTAATTCGAATATAAATTGAATAAATGTTTTGAAACGTGCTGATCGTAGCAATATAAATCTAAAAACAATTGCGTAGATTGAAAAAATTGCCAAATTTTGAATTCGTTTCATCCTTTATAAAGAAAAAAAATTAAATTTGGTGGAGATCAAAAAAATGCTGCTATGATACGATGAATTTGCCAGATTAAAAAAAAAAATTTTCTCTTACAAAAAATTTTGAAAATATACAGGACAAAGAAAAATAATTTTGCAAAATTTTTACCTTTTTGTTAAGAGCTTAGAAAAATGAATTTTAAAATATTCAAGTTATTTTTTTAACCAAAATTTACGGAATTATCGACTAAATTAGGATATTTCCCCAAAAATTACGTTTTTTAGATTACTTTTTTTGCTTAAATATGGTAAATTCACCGTATTGTAATATATGCCAAGTTTTTTTTTTCAATTAGATTTTTTACTACAATTTTACTCAAAAAAGGAAGTTGTGTTTTTAAGAATTTTTTGCTCAAATTAAGCCTTAATTAACCCCTTTCTTAAATTTGGAAACTAAAGCTGTTCATCTTCTTACGTTTAATTTAAATTTTGGACTTAAACCGATAAACCATTTGGTTTTGAAAAATAAAAATTTTTATTATAGATTTTCTATATTTTTTTAGAAAACAAAAGGCTAACTTTGCTTTAGTATGTGTCTTTACATAATTAATACTTCTAAAAAAGCAAAAAAACTAAAATACGAATTTTTTGATACCAAAGGTTTAGTGAAATAAGGCCAAAATTACGGTAAAATAAAATGAGATAAATAACTTTAGTCTCCGAATTTAAGCAAGGAACTAGATCAAAAAATCTAATTGAAAAAAAAACTTACCATATTGTTTATTTTTTTAATTTTCTTCTTGGCATTAAAACACTATCAAACTTTTTTGCAGTGAAAAATGTTTTTTACCACAAGCTCGTCAAATTTGAAAAATGTACTGTTTATTACTTAATTGACTTACTTTTCTATATTTTTGCGGCAAGCATTGAGATTAGAAACGTCTTCTTTCATCAAAAATATTTTTGTACCAAGACAGTATTGTTCAATATAACTTTTCCAGTTAAGATCTTTTATATCAAAATTAAACATCTAAACAAATAGATAGTTTAAAATTTATCTTAAAATTTAATTTTTTTAATTTACCTTTTTATCAGGGTCATTCAACTCTTTCATTAACATCAAATAATTGTCATTGGTAAATTCCCAATTATTCGTAGTAAAATATTCCAAAATAGTTATAGCTTTTTTAATTTTCTTTTGAATTTTAACAAACCTTTACAATTTTCATAAAAAATAAGATAATTTGAAAGAGCATAAAAAAGTTTTTTTCTTACATTGGTTTACGTTTTAGAAGTCTTAGAAAAAAGTCCATTAAATAAGCTGGTATTAATTGTTCGAAAAATGTACGTAAATATTTAACAGATCTGAAAGTAAAAAGCATAAAAGAAAATTTTAGTTTTTAGTTTATTTTTTAAAAAATCTTACTTGTGAGGAGTAAAATGAGGATTCGGCACAATAAAAATTTTTTCAAAAGGATTTTTTAAAAAACAATCAACACCATAATCGTTCATCATACCCCATGTTAATTTATTAATTTGTCCAGATGTGCAATGATAAACAATAGTTTTTTTGGTTCTTTCAACACCTCGATACCAACCAGCAGCAAGTAAAGTATTTACAACAACATCAACAGGAATAAGATCAGCGACAGCATCTAAATGCCCTAACATAGTTCTTAAAACACCTGTACCAGATGCTGGAAATAAAGCTGTAGGTCCATTGAAATTATCGATCCAGCCAGCAAATGGTTCTTTCCATGATCCACCAATTATTGATGGTCGTACTATACAGCAAGGCATTTCTTTACATTCTTTAATAATTAATGATTCAGCTATGGCTTTTGTGTACGTATAAGTATTTGGTCTGTTTTTTATAATCGATGGAGTGATTAAATTTATTAGACTGTCATCCATCCATTCGGCAGCTTCGATTATTTTTTCAGGCTGAACTGGTGGCGGGTATACTTCTTCAGTAATACGAGGACGGTCACAATTCGCATACGCTGTACTCACATGAACGAAGATCTAATTTATATAATTATTTAGATTCATATTTTAATCGTTTAAATTTTTTCTTAACCGTAGTTTTCTGTAGACATACCTATTAAAGAGTACTAAAGAAATTTAATAGTTGAAGAGGATTCGGCATAATATTTTGTATTTGTTTTCAAATAAAGTCTAGATTAATGTTCTTTTCAACAAAAGATTGGAATATATGGTTTGAAAAAAATTCCTAAAAACCTCATTTAAAATCAGAGGATTAAAGTAAAAATATCAAATTAGATATTATAAGAATTTTTTTAGTGATATAGATTGTTACAAGGTCAAGAATGTTGCTGTCTTTTTTATGTGTTTTAAAAACAATTTTTATTTTATAATACATTTTTGAAATAATTTGACACTTTTTTAAAAATAGAAGTTTTAAAACATCCCATGTGCAATCTCTAAAAACTGCTTAAACAGCTCAAAAGCAAATTTTAAATATTCAAGAGCGTAATTTTCGGAAAATATATTTACCATATTTTTGTTTAAGCAAAAAAAATTGCTCTAGAACATCGTCCTAAAAATCTCTTAAGATTTTCTTAGTCTTAAACAGACTACTAGTCCTGTTCAGAATCGTAAAAAGAATGGTAAAATACCTTTTCTGAATAAGAATGATATATTTATTCGAAGCTATATAGAAACTATAGTTAAAATAGATTCGAAAAAAATTTGAAAAGTCAGTAAAAAATGTATTTAAAGGTAAAAATTAACTCAAAATTTATTACTCGGCATTATTTGTATATTTTTTACAAATATAATAAAATCAAATTACTTTGAGATTTTCAATTTCTTTGCATAAATCAATAACCTTTTTGGTTCCCAAAATATTCATACTGATTGCAACTCTAAATAATATTTATTCTATTAAAACAAAAAAAATTTTTTTTTTAAAATTTTTTAACTGAATACTTTAAAGGCTCGTCGAATCGAACAGTGGCAGCAGAATGAAATACAACATTTACATTCTTACGTAAAATATCTCTATCTTTTTCAGAGATTCCTAAATTTGGCTCAACTAAATCACCTTCAATAACAACTAATTTGTCTCTATACTCTGGATAAAATTGGCTAACCTTCTCAAATACCTTAATACAAATAATTTTAGAAGTCATTTTTATTCGAAGATGCTTTTTATTTTTTTTTAAGGCTTTACTTTGCAATCTAAAAATTCATCTAAACGCTGTGCAGGTGTTTTACCTTTTTTGTGACGTATTAAAATATAAATCTTATTTAAATCATAGCAACTTCTGAGTAATTTTTCAATTAAAGCTTTGCCGAGGAAACCCGTAGCACCGGTTATGAATATTGATTTATTTCTATAAAAGTTGCATATTTCACTATTATTATTATTATTAATATTATTAGACGATGACATTTCACGAAAAAAAATAGTTTTGTAAAAAATTATATTTGAGCTTTTTTCTATTTTATTTTATAAAAATCTAAAAATAAAATTTGAAAATTAAAAATATTTTTGAATTAAACAAACCAAAGTAAATAATAATGTTCTCTTAACTTTGTTTAAGAGTCAATTTTTGGTGAAATTAATTATTAAAAAAAAATATTCTTTTTTATTAAATTGATTTTATTTAGCTATTAAAATTTTAAATTATAGAAATTTGGTCTAAAAACTTGACTTTAAAATTGTCAAATATTAATTAGATTTTTTAGTTGATTCAGTGCCATTTGGGACACTGGTCGTTGAATTTTTACTAAAATCAGTTTGTAAAAGTCTTTTAAAAAGGAATAGATTTATAATTCCCATTATTATTAAACCAATTGAGCCCACAGTAAACCAATGAAATGGAATTAAATTACGATTCAAGATAATCCACCTCGTCATCCAACCAAGTGTCATAAAACGAAATATTATAAATGTTAACAAATTCAATAAAAGAATTATTCGGAAAAAAATTGAATTTCGGTCTACATTACAAAACAAGGTCAAAAATCTCAAGTGTAAAAACACAGTATTAAACTCGATTGATAAGGCGCCAATAGTGTAGCCAACATACCGATTCAGAGACAATGTTATTGAAAATATGAAAATGATCTTTTAAGAAAAAAAAGATTATTTTAAATTGGTCTAAATACAAAAAAAATTAAAGTTAAAAAATAAAAGTGGAATTTGAAATTTTTTGGAATCAAAAATTTTTAATTCAAACCTGGTTTCTATGGAAAAAAAATTAAAAAAACAAAAAAAATATTTCAAATGGAAATTTTCTAAAATACTTAATTTATTCTTTACTTACCAATCCGTGATGTAAAAGTACTTCTTTTGATTGAGATGAAAGTTTCTTGTTGGAGTATAAGATATCTATGGCATCGTACATGAAATAACCTTCATGTAAAAAAATTTATTAAAAAAAAATTATCAATTTTTTTTGTTGTGCATAAAGGTGTTTAATTTTTCTTTTTTCTTAAAGGTAACAACTTTCAATATAGAATTCATTAGAAAAGTCTTAATAAATGAGCATATTTTTATAATTATTAATTGCAAGAAAAAAATTTTCTAAATGTTTATTGTCATTAAAAAATTCGTTTTAAATAAATTGAGGAAAAGAATAGTATGTTAATGAACTTTTAAGCTTAACAAGTCAAAGTTTAAGCTCTAATAATCTCTAATCAAAATAACCTAGTTTTAAACTTTGTTCTTTTAAATAAATAACCTTGAATCAATTTTTTTTTTTTCAATCCCTAAAATTTTTTGTATTAAGATAGTAATTCCAGATCTTAAATATATATTAATTTTAAATTAGACAAATTCTTGTTACGAAAAATTTTTTTTTTCCTTTAAAAAAAGCTCTATTGGTAAAAAAGAATGCTAAGTTTATTTCATATTAAAAAAAAGTCTTAGTAAAAATGCCATTAAAAGACCTTTTAAAAAATCTATATTATTCCTTTCCTGAGTCTAAATTCATACATAATTTGTATTTTTTTTCTTCAAATCAACGAAAATTTTGCAGCAAAAATTTGAAAAAAAAAATTAATTTAGAAAGCTATTTTTGAATAAATCCCTTCTTGAATAAATCATTTATGTAAAATTAAAGCAGGAATAGGGTAATTGTTTAAAGCGAAGTTTTTTAAAATTATTTTTTTATGACTTGGCAAATTTCTTGAACATGCAAAATTGAAAAAGTTTGCTTTATCCAATTATATAAAATTTTAAAATTAAAAAATTTCCTATGCATTTAGTTAGTTAGATTTGGTAGTATTTTTTTGGATCTGTTTGTTTATGTCTAGAAAAAAAAGCTTATAGTAAATTTAAATTAGTGAATTAAAATAAACTTAATAGCTTTATATAAACAATACTTTTAACAAATCGTTGGTCTATATTAAAAATAAACGGATCGCTATAATTATAACAGCAAAAGAAAACAAGTTGAATAGAATTTTATAAATAGAGGACTGAAGAAGATTTTATAAATAGCAAAACAAAAAAACCCTTTTTTTTATTATGCTTTCTTTCGGTGGAATATTTCCATAATCATTTAACCACTTAATCTTTAATGGTAAAATGTGAGAAAAAAAAAGTGATAAAATTTTTTAAATCTTGACGAATATACGGTTTAAAATTTATATGATGAGATTATCCAAGCTGAAAAAACTTTTTTTTTAAATATTTTTTTTTGCTACCTAGATAAAAAAGCTGTAATTCTGTGTCTTACAAAAACAGATTGTCTACAATTTTTAAAAGCTCAAGTATTTTCATCCAATTTTTAGATACTTGAAATTATTTTTTTGATTCTTTTAATATCATAAAATATAATCAAATTTATTTTTTCTTACCCTTTGAAATACATATAACTATATAAGAAAATTTGGTGCTGACATTTATCATATCATGTAAAAGCTCAGGCGATTGATAAACGCTAAATTAATAAATTAAACCTTATTCTTAAATAAAAATTTTTAAAATGTAAGAAAATCACTTGATTATAACTAAAACGGAAGCTAAAATAGCATGATTCCAAGATAAAAATGTATTTTTGAACCTCCAAAAATTCCAATGTGTCCGAAGGAATTCGAATTTTTTCAAAACAAACGAGCAAATTATATTATAAAAAATAAAAAACAAAATTGAACATGAAGTATAAAAAAGCCACTCGAGACTTGAAAATTCAACTAGCTTGTTCTGTGACATTTTTTAACTCTCTGAACTTTTGGTCGTCTAAAAAAAATAATTGATAAAAAAGTTAATATATTTTTTTATTTTTTAAAAGTTGAAACTTAGCAACCAAAAAAGTTTTCAATAGGAAAATTTTTAAAATAAAGAAAAATGATTTGTTAGGTTTTTTTTTAACAGCCTTTACAAAAAACTAGTTCATGTGACTTACTTGATTTGTGAACCATAAAAAAAACATTAATTTATTCAATATTAATTATTTAAATTTTTCTAAAAATTAAAGATTCAATTGGGTTAAAAGCATACATATTGCAAAATTTTTTTAAAGTTTTAAAATGCAGTTGATATTAATTTTTAGGTAAAGCAAAATTTAAGATAACTAAAGAGTAGATTCAAACTATATTTCTTTTTTTTTTTGAAGCATTTTTCTTTTTGATTTTTGTTAGACTTCAAATTAAAAGTAAAGCGTAACCATTTGTAATAAGGTAGTCATTTTTGCAAATATTTAACTTTATTGACAAAAATAAGAGTGAAAAAAAAACAAAATATAGAGCCCATGTAATTTTAATAAAAAAAAAAGAATTGTTGAGTTTAGTTTAGTAAAATAAAGCCTAGCGAAACATATTTGCAAATATTTGTAAAATTAGTATAAAAAGTATTATTACAACTTTACGGTATAGATTTAAGTCAAGTTATATTAAAAAAAATTTTTTTTTTGCTATATGAGAATTTTTTAGAGCTAGTTGAAAATATTTGAATTTATATTAAATTCTTTTATTTTTTTAATTTTAAAAAAAGAAAAACACAAAACGTCTAAAAATGGCTTAGTATAGTTCAAAAAGTAAGGTATTGACGTAGAATTAATAATTGTTTTAATTAATTCAATTCTATGCGCATTAAGTCATTTTAAATTTTAAGCCTTTTTTTATTTTTCAAACCATTCGAAATTTAAATTTTGTTTTTGAATTTTGTGTTGCCTTAAGCTTAAAAATTTGAAATAATTTTTTTTTTCAAGAATATTTAAATTTTTATTTAATTGGCTTTTGAGTGTAGCTTTAAAATTTTTAAAATATGTCAAAATCAAATTTGTTAAGGATGCTTATCAAAAGCAAATACTTGGTTTTAAAAATTTAACAAAAAATTATGATTACGAAATTTTGAGTAACCGTTGAATAATATAAAAATTTACTAATTTATATTTTTTATTTGGTTTTCGAGTATTTATTGAGTAAGATATACAACCCAATCACTGAATTTATAATAAATATTAAAAAAGATTCAAAATTTTTAAATTGATTTTCTAAATCTATTTTGGTCATTTGATTTATGACATATAATTTAAGTTAAAATAAATCAAGCTTCAGGTATTAATAATGGCTTAGTATCATAAATGATTTTTTCCTCTTCTAACTTATAATTTTAATGTAGGTAAATATTATGTAAGAACCAGTCCTGTCCATGTTTTCTTTTTTATTTTCTTATCTAATAGAGACTTTTTCCTAAATAATAATATACCTATAAAGATGTTATAAAATATACAAGTTGAAAAGTATGATATGATCTTACCAAATTCATGAAAAAGAACTACTATCAAATTGTTTTTAAATAATGACTGGAATTCAATTATTTCATTTTTTTAAATAAAAAATTAGTTAAAAAGCTGATTAGTAAATTAGCGAAAAGAAAATTAAAGCTTTTAGTTTCTATTGCACTAAAAAATTCATGATTCAAGTTTATTTAAATCAAGATTTTAAAAAATTTAAAGAACTTAAACGATTGCAATAAGTCTCTCTTTCAACTTTACAACTGTACTATGCCAACACATACGTAAAATCTAATTCTAACACAAAATTAACAGCATACAAACCTTCGATTTTTTATTTTAGAAAAAAATATTTAAAAAAAAATTCGAGCACACATTTTTGTGAATTTTATAGATAAAAAACACCATTGCGGTAAATTTCCTAATAGGTTCTTTTTTATTTCAGGCAAAATAATGAGCAGTGATTTTTCATTTTAAATAATATTAATTGGTAAAGGTTGAATCTCGGTCAAAAAATCGAATATAAGACAAATTGGATTGTCCCTAAATCCGAACAAGGACACACGGAAACGGACAAATAGAAAATAAAAGTTAAATATTAAATTATAAAAACGGGGTTTTTTAACACGAAGGAAACAAAAACATTAAAAAATTTTAAATTTAAATTTTCTAACTCTTTTTTGATTTAATTTTTTTAATTTGGCTTCTAAAATGCACACTAAACTAGAATTAAATTCTTAAGTAAGACTTTGCCTATGCAACGAAAGATCACTATTTAAAAAGAGATGGACTCTGGGGTGACTAAAAAAATATTTCTAAATTAAATAACCAGTCCGTTCCCGGATTATGTTGTTTAAAAAAAATTCCTTTTTAAACAACATAATCCGGGAACGGAAAGGAATTTTTTTTTAAACAATATAATATAAACAATATACAATAAATTTTTGACATTGAAATTCAGTGTGAGGATTTTAGGAATAACTCACAAATAGTGTATTACGAGATGAATTTTCTTTTTTTTTATTTTTAGTCTTTTTGAACCGCAATTGTATGATATTTGATTTTGTGTTTTTCTCAGTTTTTGCTTGTTTTTTTCTCAGATTTTTGTATGTGCTGTTCAAAACGGCTTTTAGTTTTTTTAAAATTTTTATCATAGGTAATTTTCGTCTGTAGAATTCGAAATTAATTAGAGAATGGTACAGAATTTTATGATAAATGAGACTTTATACGATTATTGTAAAGTG
This sequence comes from Brachionus calyciflorus, assembly GCA_002922825.1. Classification (NCBI taxonomy): domain Eukaryota; kingdom Metazoa; phylum Rotifera; class Eurotatoria; order Ploima; family Brachionidae; genus Brachionus; species Brachionus calyciflorus. The sequence continues at coordinate 795,688 of NTPY01000188.1, read as the reverse complement.
TTAAATTTGGAATTTAGCATATGGCAAGATTTTTTTTCTATTTTAATTTTTTCTAAAAAATTGCGTAATAACATTTCAAAATTTAACATGAAAATGAATTGTAAAAAAATTAAATTACGCAATTAAAAAATTTTGAAAATGTAAAATAGAAAAAAAATCTTGCCATATCTTTTAAGTGAGTGACCACGGGTTATGAATTTTGAAATGTTCCGTTGCTAATTTTAAAAAGTTGAACCTTTTAAATTTTAACCATTTGGATTTTTATTACTTGGTTTAATGTATTTTTTAAGATATCATTTTTTTGATGATAAGCAATTTTAAAAAGTATTTATTTTTATTAGCGAAACTAATAAAAAATAAATAAGATATTGATATTTTAAATGTACTTTACGGATACAAATATAATTGCTGCTTAATGCAAAAAATTAAATAGTTTTGATATTTAACCTTTTAGTGAACACTCAAAAATCAAGATAATTTTTATAGAAACTTATAAAAAAAAAAAAGAAGAGTAAACAATCGTTAAAAATAAATAAAAAATGATTACATTTTATAAGCGTTAAAAAATTTATTTAAAATTAAAGCATAATTAAAAATTTCAATTTTTTTTTAAATTTAAATTTTATATCGTTCATTAAGAACAGAAAAATTAATCTTATCTCGTCTAGAGATGTTCATCGGTGCATTTTATTTGAATTTTTTTTGTTAATAACTTACTTAGACTTATTCCATTTTTTTTTAATAATAAATTTCAATTTAAATCTTTACTTATGTCTCAATTATGGTCAAAATTTAAATTGAATTTTTATTTTTCTATTTGACAAATTTAGTTTGTTCAAACAAAAATTTTCAAAATAAGAAAAAAAAACGTCGGCCTAATTATTTTTAATAATATTTTAGACTTAATTCTAAAGTTCTACAAACTAGCTACTAGTTGTGTAGGCATTTATGTATGTAAAGCGACAAAATTACAATTTGGACATCATCTTTCTTGCTTCAAAATTTCAATTAAAAACTTCAAAGTTTCAATTTTTGAAATAAAAAAGAAACTTTGAAAATTTAAACATTATTCAAGATTCTTAGTTTATTTTTTTTATTTAAAACATATGCTTTTTTTTTTGCTTTTTTTTTTCAAAGATTATCTTGTTTAGTGGTGAATTTTGAAGAATTTACGTCACCTTTAAGAACCATTTTTATATAAAAAATAAACTTTCGACACATTTTTAATAAGCATTTGTTTATACTCTCAATCAAGGTAAATAGGAAACTCTTGTTTTTTTTGTTAAAGGCAAGCAAGTCAAACTCTAGTTGTATAATAAAAGAAGTAATGCTTTTTATTATTTAGGGGAAAGGAAATAAAAATAACTATTAATTGTTTGCTCTTTAAGGGGTTAGTATGATCTAATTTAAACGAATAAATATCTTGAATGCCATTTTTAGATTCTAATATTACAAACTCGTCAAATAAAAAAATTGCCTTTTAATATATAAATTTAAAATAAAATAAAACTTTAAATTTCAAAAAAGTGTTTGATGATTTTCAAGTATCATAAAAAAAATAATTATTTTTAGTATTCTAATTTTTATTATACGAAACAAACTCATTTAGAATTATTAATTTCTTTTTTTAAATTTGTAGGTTGAATTTTAAAAATTAGTATTATGAGGCCGATTAAGATATTTAGAACAAAAATGATTGCTAAAAGAAGGGGGCTAAGTCTTCAATCAGCTGGTCTAAGGGTTATTTTTTTAGATTTAAAAAAAATTAATAATTTCCTAGGAATAAGATACTCTTAAGAATTGAAGAAAATAAAATTGAAATTTTTGCCTTGTTTAAATCTCGAAACACGATTAATTTAATTGAGAAAAGCCGCGGCTAAAATATTTGAAAAGTTTTGTTTATATTATTAAATCTATAGATATTCAGTTACTTTTTAGGTTCAGTTTTTTTTTAGCTTAGATATTGACCAGAAGCAATTATTTGACTTTGAAGTCAAAAACATAATGTGATTATTTATATTATTTTTCAAAATGAAACTAAAATTAACCTCGTCATTTACCTAGGGACAAAATTTAATTAAAAATAAACTAGCAAATAGTGAAAACAAAGATATAAGATTACATTTTAACATTAAGGGATAGAAAGAATTTGGAAACTTTGAGTTTTTATTTAATGAAAAGACAAACATTAAAAATGTCTACATTTAGTAAAGAATTTAATTTAAGATTTTAGGGCTTTTAGAAATTCCTAAAATTTCAATTTCAAATTTTTTCTCCTGAAAGCTCTTTTTTCTAGTTAAACAAAAATACAGGCAGATCTATAAGAGTTTATAACGTTAGCAGAAACGAATTTTCTACAAATTATTTTAACTACCATACAGACTAGCAATTTTTTCTTTTATTTTAAATTTAAAATTTTAAATTAAATGAATATCTAAAAAATTTTTGAAAATTCAAACTAGACTTGATGAAAAAATTGAAAAAAGATAAGCTGGTACCCCGTACAATGCAGCGCGACGTAGTTTGATGTAATATTATAGGTGTCACCTTCAGTCCGATACGCAATGGGACGGGAGAAGACGAGTGTGGTTAATACGCCGTAATATTACTTCATATTACGTCACGCTTCATAGTAAATCCATTATAGCTTGAATATTCAAAAATTTTTTCACTATGCTGCTACGCTACGAGCCGGCAACCGTATGACATAAAATCAATAGTAGTGCAATATTTTAATTTGAAAAAGCACGTGTTTATTAAATTTAATTGAAATGCTTGTCTAGTTAGTTAGAGTTTTATATACAGTATACAGTAAAAAGCTAAATAAGTTAACGAAAACACAAAACTGTTTGAACATTGTTCGAAAACATGCTTGAAAATTTTCGAACACGTCGTAAACTTATTCTAGCTTTGTACTGTAAAATTAACTAAAGTCTAGTGAATTTTGTAATTGAATTTCAAATACAATTCTGAATTTTCTAATCACTTCCACACCTTTGTTATTTTTATATTTATGAATCCTAGATGGTATTTTAATTTCTAAGAAGGGAACATTAAATTTACCTTTACATCAATTATTTACAATCATAAAAATTATTTACATAATAATAAAAAAAATGAGTCCTTTTCGAAAGTTCATTAATTTATTTTTCAAAGGAATCTCAAAGGATTATGTCTAAAATTAGCAATTTAACTGAAAAAAATCGCAATTTAAATAAATACACTGTCACAAGAGGTGTAATTATTAAATTAATATCTTTTTAGATTTATAAATTTAAGATTTTTTTTTGATTTTTAAAATTATGGCAAATTAGTAATAAACAAACGCTAAAAAAAATTGAAATTTAGCCTCTAAAAAAATGTTTTTAATTATTTTATTTTTTTTTACAATAATTTTTAACTCTAACCTTATTAGCACTGAGCCGTCTTCTGTAATCGAAATTATAAAATTCAAGTCACAAAATGAATCTTTAAATAAATTATCAACGAGTCAAAATTTTAAAAGCTCAGATCAAAATGGTATGGGTCAAATAGTAAATTTAATTTTTAATTTTTTAAGTAATCAGGCTTTAAACAGTGAACGAGATGACAGTATTGAAAAAGCTCAGCTTGTGCAGAGTAAAAACGATTTATCTTTATCTTCTGATTGTACTTGTTGTGATAAGTTAAATGAAACGTTAACTTGTAAAAGCTGTCTTACTAGCTGCTCTTGTGAATGCAAGATCAAAACTCCTCTTCGAAATGATAAATTAGATCCATCAAAACCGAACTTTGATGTATCTATCAATGCTTATACCTTAATATTGTCAATAGGTATGCCTTGTTTATCAATAGTTATGATCATATGTACATTAATAAGCCTAACGTATTGCTGTAAATCTCGTATTATTGGTCGACGAAATGTTCGATCACAAGAAAATAGTGAAAATTCGAACCCCTTAGCGAATCCTAATATTTCATTCATTTACGTAGATTTTGATTCCACAAACCAGTCTAATAAAAAAGAAGAACCACCGAACTACAACGAAATTTTTAGTAGCAGCACACAAGTAGACAAATTACCAACTTACAATAGTTTCAGGGAAAAAAATGCGAAGATTATTGACGAACAAGGAAAACTATAATGTATATATTGTTTTTGTTATGATACTCATTTAGTTTTTTGTGCACAATGTAACTACATTTAAAAATTTTTTAAACACTTTAAATTATTTTTTTTACACGATAAATAAAACATTTTAAAAACTAATATAAATCGTTTAATTTATTTTAAAGCTATTAATAGAAAAGAAAACATTTTAAATTTAATTTATCAAAAATTTTTACTGCTTTTTCATATCTCAAGTTAATGTTATTAACTTTGCAACTTAAATGTACTAAATATGAGTACCAATTTGTCGAGAGAGGTAGAAAAAAAACATAAATAATCGGAAAAAATCATAAGAGAAACACACATAGACCCGAAAAAAATTCTACACAAGTATAAAATACACATGAGTTTTAAATTACAGTGGTGGAACTTGTAAGAATCCTCATTTAACGTTATCCAACGCTATCTTAAAAACAAAAAAACGCATAAAAAATAGTTAAGTATAAAAATTTCTTGATCTCTTAGACCAAAACTGTTTTTTTAAATCGTCTAAGTCTTGCTTAATTTCTTTATAAAAAATAGTGACTGAATCAGACAATATTTTTTATATTTGAAAACATACAGCACTTGCTTTGAAATAAAGGCGTGAGCGTAAGCGTACCGTTACCGTTACCTTTTAATTGATTTTAACTTTTCTAACGATTGAATCAAAATTCTTTTCACAATTTCGGAGAAAAAAATTAAATATGTTTTTTCCATATTAAACTTCTTTTTAAGGGTTCTTTTATTTTTGAATTTATTGAGATTAAATAATATAGCCTTGCTAGTACCGGCCGTGTTTTTCTAAAAAATGACTGTCCGTGTTTTAGAAACACAAAAAGTTTTTAGCTAAGCCAAACTATATCTCAAAAAATTCAAAAATAAAAAACCCTTAAAAAGAAGTTTAATATGGAAAAAACATATTTAATTCGCCGAAATTGTGAAAAGAATTTTGATTCAATCGTTAGAAAAGTTAAAATCAATTAAAAGGTAACGGTAACGCTCACGGTATGGTAACGGTACGCTCACGCCTTTATTTCAAAGCAAGTGCTGTATCATTAAAAGATTAAAAAATCTTGATAACAAACATAAATTATTTAATAAATTCCAGATCTTGTTGGTGTTTGTTTTCAGAAATTATTTTGCGCTATCTAATATTATCAAGGTAATATAAATGTTTTAAAAAATTGAATTTTATCATACGAATAGGTTCTAGCTAGGCTTTAAATTACGACCCCAATTTACTTGATCAAAATTTTACGAGCTTTCACCAAAAATTATTATCTTAGCGGTCGGATGGTTACTTTAGCATGCATCTTCATCCAAAAACCAAAACAAAATATGCCAATTAACGGATTCATGCTTGCCGACGCGAAAAATGTAGTAAAATTGGTGATCGGAATTTGGCGGAGTTATTTAAAGTCCTGCTAGCACCAGTCCGTGTTTCTCTAAAAAATCAAGGTCCGGATTTTAGTAACATTCATCAAAAAAAAATGTTCAAAACTTTGGTTAAAAAAAATATGTTGTCACTGGCCAAAATTTATAAAAATTTGATTAGATTTTCCTAAGATTGATTCGATTAAGTTCCTAAAAATTATTAAATTTAAGTTCTGATTTTAATGTTAAACAAAAGAATAGTATTTAAAAAGGCATCTAATTATCGTAGAATTTTTTTTTTGTAATTTTAACGGTTAAATCGTGTGTATTTAAAAAAATTGTGTACAAATAAATACTACCCAAAAGAGAAGTTGTCGAAGATTCAAAAAATTAATCTTAATTTATTTATTTAACCATGTCTTTATCTAATATGTTGTTTTTATCTAATTTTTTTAATTTAATTCAATTTAAAATAATTCACTCATACAAGGCTGGTATAATTCTCGTTTGTTTCAATATAGTACTACTTTAATATTTAAAAAAAAACTAAGTTGTTTTACATTATCTTAATTGATTAATGGCATCTCTAAGCTTAATATAGTCTTCTAAACAATTATAAACAAAACATGATATCCTACAATAAAGTTTTTCTTGAAAATAAACAACAAATGATATTATTTTGAAACGCAAAAGTAAATCATTCATTAAATTAGCACAAACCGATTCAGTTTTATCGTTTAAACCAATTTGATAATTTACTAAAACTGGTAACTCTATATTTTTCATAAAAGGAGCTTCCATTTCCTTAGGAATTTGAAGAGTTTGAGTTCCCCAACTTTCGACTAATAGACCGACTGCTTTTTCTAACATTTCCGTATTATATTTTGTTATATTTTCAAGTCCTCCTAAAACATTTTCATAAAAATCGATGCAGTTTTTGACCATAAACCATGAAGTTTTATCAGATGTAGCTCTTTGGTAAAAATTATATGACAAATCACTTTTGTAACCATGTGATATAAAACAAGGCTGTAGCTCATGATTTAATTTTTTTAGATCCTTAAAATACAAAAATGAACAACCTTTCGGTGCTAGGAACCATTTATGCAAATTTGAGACATAGAAATCACAATCTAAGCTTTGTAAATTAATTTCAATTTGACCAATTGCATGTGCTGCATCAACTAAAATTAATGCTTCATTTTCCCATTTTCGAATTATTTTATTTATTTCTTTAATAGGAAATTTCAAAGCAGTCATTGATGATATATGATCTAAAACAACTAATTTAATTTTAAGCTTATTTTCTGAATAAATGGAGCGACATGTTTCATCGAATGTATTTAACATGTCTTGTAAAGTTTCAATCGGAAATTTAATGGGAACCTTGATGACATTAATTTTTTGATTTTCAGGAAGTCGATATTTTGAAGTGTAATCTATAGAATTCAAAACAGCTTGGTAGGTGTATTGAGTTGCTAGAATGACATCTTCGTAAGGCTTAAAATTAATAGATTTCAGAACGGAGTTTATAGCTTCTGTAGCATTTTCACATATAACAACGTTTTTTTTGTCAATTTTGAGATATTTGGATAATTCATCTAGACTCTGATTCCATAAGTTAAAACTAGTCATTCTAAACCATTTATCAGGCGATCTTTCCATTTCATATTGAAGCTGAATTTTTTGATCAAAAATGATTTTTGGTGTGCTACCATATGAACCATGATTGGTAAATGTAACCTCTGGATCTAAATTAAAAAGCTCTTTTTTAGCTTTTGCTCCGAAATTTTCAAAACTCATTTTGATACCGAATTAAACTTTTAGAAATTTTTTTTTTATTATTAATAGATTTTTTTATTTTAATTTTTCTAAAAAATCGCGTTATAACATTTCAAAATTTAACATGAAAATGAATTGTAAAAAAAATTAAATTACGCAATTAAATAATTTTGACAATGTAAAATAGAAAAAAAATCTTGCCATTTCTTCAAATAATTTATCATATATGCTAAATATAACTTTTTTTTTATCTTTAAAACTTAACTCAAAAATATCAAGATAAAATTTAAATATTACGACTATTTGAAAGACAAATTAATACAAAAAAAAATATTAAATTTTACGAGATAAAACAGGCGATTGCTTCAAAACAATGGATTTCCTACAAAAAAAACTTCAATTATTTGAACAATTATCTTAATAAAGACTTGGTTCAAAAAAATTATTCCTAACTTGACCACAGTTCTTGCTTTTCATAATAAAAAAATTTATACAAAAAAGATCAATAATTAATTTTGAACGGAGATGCCAAATTTATTTCTTTTTCCTCAATGCTTTTCTTTCATTTCCCAAAAAAAAGCTTTTGCATGTATTCTAATTACACAAAAAATTATATTAAATAAAGAAGAGTAGCCTTCAATTTTTTAGAAATCTCGGCTTTTTCAAAATTGATGCGGTATTGGTACTGTGTAAATTTTCTACATTGAAAATTAAAACAAAAAAAAAAAATTTTAAAAGGTAAAATTTTTTAATGATAAATTTTTATAATTTTCAGAATTTTTTTAATTCTTATTTACAATTTGCATGACCAATCGTTAAACAATTTGTAAAAAATTCTGGTTAATTTACAAATTCATGTAATAAACTTTACTAAAGTTTATTACATTTTTACTTTTTGCGAATTTGAAATTCGCAAAAAGATTTGCAGTTTGCATATGCCACGCATAAATTTGCAATCTGTATAGCTTAATTTACAAATTGCATAAATTTGTAAATTGTATAGAACATATCTAGTAATAAATATAATTATAATTGACTAAATTTAAGTTTTATAAGACTACTTGATAATTCTAACTGATAAATCTTGATAATTCTAATGGATACTTGACTAAATAATTTGTGCTATTATTCTACAGTACATCTCTGAAATAAGTTGACAACTTTTTAAGCAAATCTTAAGAGGGTCTTAAGACATGCTTAAGAGGCGTCTTAAGACGTCTTAAGCAACTCTTAAGCAAGTTTTAAGCAAAAAAAATATCGTCTTAAGAC
>NTPY01000188.1:767200-787013 GCA_002922825.1 Brachionus calyciflorus | reverse complement strand
AGCAAAAGCATCGTCTTAAGAGCCTCTTAAGCATAGCTTTTTGACTGCTTAAAATCTCTTAAGACGGTCTTAAGCAGCCTCTTAAGCAGACTGTCAACTTATTTCAGAAATGTACTGTATCTATCCAGTTTTCACTCGTTGAGCTCAAGATTTCATTTAGCCTCTTTCTATTATGACCATTCATGTTTTCTAATAAGTACCAGATTTCTTGTACCTCTTCGTTTTCTTGCTTGATTCTTAATCTATTTTTCATTTCGTTTAGCTTTCTCTCAATCTTTTCGTCTAGATTCATTAACGATGATGTTTTCAATATTCTCATAATCTCGGCTAAAAGTGATTTGTTACTCATTGATTTGTTTTTAAGCTTATTGCCAATTGTGTCTGAATGAATTTCCTTGAAAATGTGATTAAGTAGTGTGTGACTCATTGCTGATTTAAAGTTTAATTATTGCGATGGTATTTTTTGCTTAGTCAAAGTTTAGAGCCAGTCTAAGTTTGGTTGCTTTCGAGTGCTTAAGTAAGTTGAGCAGTCTTTTAATCATCACGTTTTCACTTGTTTGTATTTTTTTGTACATTGATTTGTTTAATGCGGTTGTTTATATTCCATAAAACATCGTCGATTTACAAAAGGTTTGAAATATATGCTTTTTGATCTTGGTACTGATGAGTTTATTTCCTACTCCAAGAGGCTTAATCATGAAGGATTTTTTTTGTGCTTTTTTAATTTGACTGAGGATGTGATGTTTGTCGTTTAGAGTTGAGTTGATAGTGACGCCTAGATATGTAAAAACATTTAGCTAGACTGTATATATTGTCAGCCCTTTTTTAATTATGATATAAAAATGTGTCTTATTAAAAGTAGTAAGCTTAAAAATTATGTTAAATCGCTAGCTTGTATTATTAGACGTAACCTTTAATTTTTCTAATTCATGAAAAATACTGCTTTATTAGAGCCGTTAAAAGTCTAGTCAATAAGTAGATTTTATTAGTCTAAGATCCTTTTTACCATCAAATAAAAAGCTTAATTCCATGGACGAATTATTATTATTTCTAAACATCAATTTAATCATAGCTATTTTTTTTATCTTATTAAACTTTTTTTGTTCTAAATCGCCTATGAGGTGCAGTATAGTTTATAAATAAATAAAAAATAAATAAATAAATGACCGTAATAATCGTTTTAGTTTTTTCAGAAATCTACATTTTTTATGCCTCAATCTATGATCTGAAAGAAAGATGTCAAAAAGAAAACTTAATTTTTTGCACCTTTCAGGCTTATTACTGGTATCTGACAAACTTGAAAATTATAAAACATTATCATAAGAGCATAAGAAATAAATTGATATCAATTTTCTGGTGCCAATTCAGATAATATTTGAAAATTTTATCGTAAATTCATAGGTAATTAACTTTTCTCCTGTTATCAGCTCGAAAGTGAGTTCGCCATAACCGAACTCGACCGAAGATACTGCAGTTCTATCAATTTTATGTCGTAGCGTAGCCGTAGCGTACCGTAGCGTACCACCGTACCGTACCAGGGTATATGAGATAAAAATTTTGTGAATTTACTTTAAAAAAAAATAATTAAAAATTCAGAACATTATAAAAATTTTTAGTGAAATAATTTTGAAAATCTCAATTTTGGTAAAAAGAAATTTCCATAAAAAATTTGTTTATTTTTAAAAAAATTTTTTTTTTTTTTAATTTTTTCATTATTTTTTTGAAAACGATTTAAAAAAAGTAAGATTTTAAGTAAAAATTTTTTAACCTATTAAAATATTTAAGAAAAACTAGTTAAATCAAAAAAAATAAATAATGTTCTGAATTTTTTATTTATTTTTTTTTAAAGTAAATTCACAAAATTGTTATCTCATATACGCTGGTACGGTACGGTGGTACGCTACGGTACGCTGAGGTACGGTACGCTACGGCTACGCTACGACATAAAATTGATAGAATTGCAGTACCTAAGAAATATGATCTAATAAAGAAAAAATAGCTCTGCAAAGTCTTTAAACCATTTTTTTGATGACAAAAAGTTTTTTGCACAGTTAAGCAAAATGTGTTGCACCGGTCGTAAAGTTCTCCAAAAAATTTCAAATTTTTAATTCGTATTTAATTTATTCTTTATTCAGCGATGTGCAAAATCGTATTTTGCTTTTTTATGCAACATTTTTTTTCGCATTTTTGCTTTGAAAAAAAAAAGCTTAAAGTGTCTAAAATAGTGATTTGAACACAAATAAATTAATATCCCTTACAGAGACTGCTAAGATGTCATCTTTAAAAAAAAATTACCATAGAAACCAAATTTTAAAATTTCAATAGCCGATTGAAGATTAGAAAATATTAATAAAAATTTTTAAAAAAATTTGAATTTTTTTGCTTTAGTTATCCTTTAAAATTTAATGGACCCAAATATAATGGAATCGAATGTCCAATTTCAGCGTTATGAAACTTCGTATCGAATGCTTAGTTCAGAGTTTAATGTTCTCAAAGAAGATTTAATAGAATTAAAAACTGAATTTACTAATGTAGTTGAAGAAAATAAAAAGTAAATAAGAACAACATTTTGAATTCTTTTATATCCATAAAAAATCCTTAAAAATTTAGGCTGAGAAAAGACCTCAAAGATGCTTTGTCAAATCAACTTTCTCAATTCGATAGAGAATCTTTGCAAAACTTGAATGAAGCTGACAAAAATGTTGTGCTTAACTATGAGCAACAACTTGATTTATTGAAAAAAGTTATTAAAATTTATATAAAATAAAATAATATTATTTAAAAAATAAATTCATATCAGGAAAGGGAAAACGCAATAAAAATGTGGCACAATTCATTAACAATAATATCACAGTTAGAACAAGATTTAAAAGTAAAAATAATGAGAATTTTTTTTCAAAGCAGAATCTAATTTCTAATGTTTAGACGTATCAGTTACAAGCAGCACCTCAGACCATGTCTTTTGAATTAGAACTTCAAAAAAGGCAAGAAGAATTCGCTCGTTTACAAGCCAATCAATTAAGAGAAATTGCTATGCTAAAAGCTGAATTAAATCAAAAAGACGAGGATTTAATGGATATGAGACTTAAACACAATGATTTGAATATTCAAATTGAAAATTTAAAATCCGAAATAAATAGAAAAGATCAAGATAGACGGAATATGATTAAAAAAGAATATGGCTACGATGATGCTTTATTGTCTCTTCAAAATGATGTAAATGATTTAGAGACAAAGTAGGCCAATTTTAATAGCTAATCTAATAAGTTACTTATTTTAACTTTTTAAGACTGATGTCTCAGAACAAAGATAATCAACATCTAAAAGATAAATTTCAAGAATTAAATAAGCAAATCAATGAGCTTAGAAAACAAAAGTAATAAAAGAAAATCTCATTAGATTTTAATTTGTAATCTAATCTTACCATGTTTTTGTATTAAAGTTCAGAACTAGAACGAATTAATTCAGACATGAGAGTAAAATTCGAAGCAGATTTGCATCTTCTTGACCAATTAAAAGAGGAAAAGAAAAAAGTAAAATTTAAATTGAAAATTTTATTTTAATTAAATAATTGTTTACTAAAAAATTTAATGTAGTATGAAATGATTGAAATACAAGCCAGAGAAGAACATGAAAGACTTCATAACACTATAAGTGAACTAATGGACGAAGCAGCGAATAAGACTAGACAAGAAGTTGAATCATTGAGAAAATTATACAATAGCAATCTTGAAAAATTAATAGAAGAGTGTAATACTTTAGAAACTGTAAGGCTTTTTTTTTTATAACAGATCGAGTTTAGAGAAGATCACCGTTATGTAAAAAGCATTTAGAAAAAAAAGCTTGTAAAATTTAATGATAAAAATATAAATCAATTGGGTAAAATTGAATGTAGAAAATTTTGGCATATTTGCAGTCTTTTCTCATAAGTCTTAAGGTCTTATAGAGATCAATTTGAGTCAGTTTGCTAAAAAAAATAAAAAGACGTTTTTTTCAATTCTATCAATTTTTTTCTCGAAATTAAAAAAAATCACTTTTACTTGGAATTATTTGTGACCTATGAATTTTCAAAGTTTACTTGATTCTTAGATCGATATTTCAGATTTTTTTGAATGGTCTTTTAAAAAAATTTTATTTGAGCTCGTATAAATGAACTGTATCGATTAGATTGCTTAAAAAAATTTTCGAAATATTTTTTCCTTATATGATTAAGTATCTAAAATTTTTTTAAAAATTTAGGAATATTGGAATATTTCAGAATTATTAGAAGTATTAGATTGATTAGGAAAAAAAATTTGAAACTCATAAATTTAGTAATTTTGGTGCAAGAAATTTAAGTGTTTCAATCCTAATTAGCCCTTATTAAAGATAATACAAACTTTTCCAAAACTTTTCCAAGATTTTTCCAAAAAATATAAGATTTGAAATGTGAACAGTAAAATCTTGACGATAACCTTCATTAATAATTGTTTGTTTTATAAATATATATATTGACTTAATTTTTAAAAAAATGTATATTCATAAGACGTGATAGAAAGCTGCAATATTTACCTCTAAAATACCGAAAAAAATCTCAAATAGACCCTTAAACATATTGAAAAAGATTGCAAATACGTAAAATAATCAAATAAGGAGAGATATCACAGAACGTTTCATCCGCTTGCTACTCATTTGCATTACATCACAATGTTTTAGCATATGTTTAAAATTCCCTTTTGAATTCCAGCTTAGAATTAGTCCCTATCGTCGACGATAGGGACTAATTATTATTGATATTGTCTTGAAGATATTTTTAGTCACTTATAAACAAGATTTTACAAAAAATAAAAGATTATTTAATCTTATTACTTAAATTGCTTAAAATCTCTTAAGTTTTAATGAAGCTCACAATCAAGAACTTAGACTTGTTTATGTTTTTTCTCATACTAAATGATTAATTATCTAGTAGATCTTTCAAGATACAAACAATATCCTAAATAAGTATTTGAAGGCTTTAAATCTAAAGATGTTATTAGTATCATTTAAGATCTCACAATATCAAAAAATTTTACCATAAGAAAAACCAACAAAAACATAGGAATTTTACTTCTTAATAAATCATTTCAATATTCTATACCGTTCTGGGTAAGGATCACAAACTGTCCTTTATTGTTAAAAATTCTTATCAAGATAAAGTTCCTGAGAATTATCTAGTTTTTATAATGATTTTTCGTGTTAAAAATAAATTAACTTTAAAAAATTTAATTAAGGACCGTAACAATTTGGGTTCTCAACTAGAAAAAATAATGAGAGCCAAGAAAAATTTAGAACATGAACTAGAAAAAGTTTCAATTGAAAGTCTGAAGATAACGAATCGGGAAAATTCATCTTACGAGGAAGCTCACAGGCGTTTGTGTGCTATTGAAAGAGAAAAAGAACAGGCGCTGATTAAACTCGATGCAAAAGAAAACGAGTTGAAAAAATTAAAAGAAATTTACGAAAATGATAAAGAAAAAAATCAACAAATAATTTCAGATTTTACTGAAAAATCATATAAAATTAATCGTGAATTAGAAAAACTTACCGATGAGCATGCTAAAGTTCTTACTGAAATGGATGAAATACGAAATAAGCTTAGTTTAGTCGAAAAAGAGCGAGATGACTTTCAAAAGCGACTAACAAAACAAATTCAAATGCATGAAAGTGAAGTGCAAATTAAAAATTCCGATTATCTGAACAAAGTTAAAAATTTAGAGGAGAGTCATTCTCGAAGCATGTTTGAACTTAGGCAATTGCTAAATATGCAACAACGAATGAGCAACAAGTAATAGAAATTTTTACGAATAAATTAAAAAAGAAATACGAAAATTTTAATTCTCTTAGGTGGAAAGAAGAATGCCATTCGATCACACAACAAAGTGAGACTAAATTTTCAGAGATGAAAAACAATTTCGAAAATATTCGATTACATAACGAAAAATTGACTCATGAACTCCAAGAAATGAGAATTAGGGATCTTGAGGTTAACTTCGAAAGACTTAAAAAATTTTTTTTCTGAAATTTAATTTTTTTATCTCAATAGAATGAAAGAAAGCTAGGCATTTGCACGAATAAAATGAATATTTTAGAACAAAAATGCAAAGAAGCTGAGCATCAAGCAACTGAAGCTACAAAAAGGGTAAATTCTATATTACTGTCTTTTCGGAATAAATTTAATTTTTGTTTCTTTTTTAGATAGCTAAACAACTTGCTAGAGAAAAAATGATTGAATATGAAAAGCATCTATTGGAAAGTGATTTAGAGAAAACTAGATTTATAGATACGTTTTCAAAGTAAATTCTTCTTTGTCTAAACTTAATTCTTTTATAATAGTTTGAAATGTTTTTAGAGGAAAAACAATTTTGAAAAATATTGAAGAAAGGCCTGAACGATTAAATTCAATTGACGAGAACAGCTATTCTGCCAAATAAATTTTTTTTTCACTTTTTTATACATGTTTTTATTTACTTTGATAGAATAAATATTAAGAATTAATTTTGATTGTAAATCATCATCATATCATCGATCGGTATTTTTTAAATCCGATCAATAACCATCCGAAATCTAATCGAGTTTTTATGTCAAACTTCTTTCGGAAATTCTTGATGATTCTTTTTGAGAACTTCGCAACTCATACACAAGTATCTAGATTTTGTTCTTGTTCTTGAGTACAAAATTATTAAGGTATTTTATTTCGAAATTATTATCCAATCCACTTCAGCACAGCCCAATAGTCATATTTTTTTCATTATATCGTAATAATCGAAGTGCTTAATTAAATATTTACTAATAATCCTTTAGTTTTTACTGATAAAAAGCTTTTTATTAAATTTTTCTGTAAAATTTCTTTCAGATAGTCGTAGGGTTCCTTTAAATTAAGTTATTTTCATAGTTTTGAACCGAACTGAGGGCATTTTCAGGTGTACAATGTATGAAAATAGTCTAAAAGGCATTTTTGGGAACTTGGAAGAGTGATTTGAAATTGAATTAAAAAAAACATTTATTTGTAAATTTTGTAAATCTAAATCATAAAATTTCAAAACATTTCATATTTAAAAAAAAAGCATAGTTATTCATTTCTAATTTTTTTTTTCTTACTTTAATATTAAGATTGTAGTTAAGATTTTTTCTTTTCGTTCCAAAAAAACACCAAGATTTAATTTTTAATAAACTGAATTTTTTTGTAAGAAAGAACAATAAATCTTAATAAACAAAATAAATATTAAAATTGCTAAAAATATAATTAAAAAAAAAACATCCGAGAACACAAAAAAAACTCTTTTTTATAAGACTGTTTTAATATTTAAAAAAAAAAGAAAAGAAATATTTAATACTTGGGTTGATAAATTTTATAAATTTAGAAAATTCCCAATTTCAAGGTAAAAATATCAAAATTTCTAGATTAACATATGAAAAGGATTTAGCCTTGAATTTTTTTATTCGAAATCATGAGCTTCCTAAATTTATAATGTTTAGCTACCTTATTTATTACTGTAAATTAATGTGACAATTTTTTTTTTACAAAATAAAAATATTAAATTTATACATGTATTTTATCGAAAAAAATAATATCCTTTATGATAAGTTCAGAAAACAAAAAAACTTGGTATTAGTCCTTTTTTTTTGATATTTAGTAATATTTACAATTTCAAGTTTTAAAAAAAATGAGAAAAAAAAAAGAAAAATCTAATCAGCATGTAATGGAATAACAAATTTAGCTCCAAAAGGTGATTGATATTTAATATTTACAGATTCAAAAATTTGTTTTGTAAAACCAAAATCACATAAGTAGACCCGACCAGAACTAGAAAGCATTTCCATAGGCAAAACTGGTGTTATGCACCATTTCGATTGAAGAACATTATTCTCACTATTTATCGATGGATCAATACTGAGAACACTGGCTTTACAATTAAGTACATATTTTCTCAAGATTTGAAGATTATTTTGATTTTTGATTTTATTAGCCAAACAAGATGTGGCTTCAAAGGAGTCTAAACCATTTAAAATTAAATCCAATGATTTAATATTGTTTAAATCATTAACACTGTTAAGGATCACTGTAGTCAAGGAATCGTAATTTGACATAAAAAAATTAAATTCATTTCTAAACTCAACACAATCTTCGTCATTGGATTTAAGAATTAATAAATAAATTTTTACAGCTCTTATCGAGAGAAGTCTGGAGGCACATAATGCATATACACCTTGCATACTATTATTGTTTGCTAGTACTAAAATGGACGGTTTTTGATGATTATTTTTAGGCAAAAAACGAACTGAACCACCCAATAAATGTAAACACATTTCTGTACAACATCTTCCCATGCATTCAATTTGTCTTGTTTTATTAAAACCAAACTTATAAGATTGTTTAATTAGAGATTCCCTTAGGTCCAAATCGACACATGGTATGACAAAGCCATCATCAGTTACATAATTTTTACTATTTGAATAATTACTTGGTAATTGAATTTGACGAAGATTAATAGGTTCACCAGTGTCTAGGATCATTTCGTCGAAGCGATAATTTTTATTAATTGATAGACCATTGATTGAAGCGCTCGTATTTATTGAGGGCTTTGTTTCAGGTTGTTTTTTAACAGAAGAAAATAAATTATCTAATGATATTTGATGATATCTAGTCTGAGTTTGTTCTTCTAATTTTTTAATAGATGCTGAGCTCTCATTAAAAGTTAAATTAGTTTTGGACTGTCTCGGATGGCCTTCCATTTTTTCGTAGAAAGCATTTTTATCAAAGAGAGCTAGATTTTTTTCAAAGTCAAAATCGTCTTCTATTGAGTCTTCATTTGGCGAATTGAAACAATCTTCGCTGTAGCCATTTTGGTAATTTCTTCTATTATTGGGAGAAACATTTTTTTGCTTGTATTTGTTATTGTTTATTTGAGATCTATTTGGAATAGTGTTAGAAACCGGTTCTTCTATTTTTTCTTGAGGTGTGATTGGTTTTAAAAGTGTTGCTGCATTCATGGGATCAGCTAGTATTTCAATATTTTCAATTTCATTTGTTTTAATGTCGACTACTTTTGATCCTAAACTAATGCCATTTTGAAAGCAATTTTTAAGTTGAATTACGGCATTTTGCGAGTCAATTAAATTTATGACTCCTTGGTAAAAAACATTTTTACTTTCAATTGAAACCAGATAACCAGTGAATTTGTTAGATGACGTCATATCTTTTTTCAATTTATATGAAATATTGTCTTTTGATTTTTTTTCTTAATATTTTAAAATAACTATTTTCTAGTATACAAGCTGTATATAGTGCTTAATGCTATACAGTGTATGATGCTTTTGAAACAAAATCTAAAAAAATTAATTACTTAAGATTATTCTAAGATACCATGGTTTAACCAAGAAATTATTTAGAAGCTAATTTTGAAAATAAAGTATAATTTATAAAATTCCTTGATCGAAGGATATGTACATTTTTTTTAGGTTAAATTATTTTTGGATCTTTCTAATAGAAACGAAAAAAATATTTAAAGCAAAATTAAGGCAATATTAGTTCAATTTTTTTATTGTTGAAATTAGACATAGAAAGACTTTACTTTTTTTTGTACACTCTAAGAATATTTGGTTTCAACTTTTCCAGAAATTCTCAAAATTCAAGGTTATAGTCAAAAAAGTATTCCAAAGGCAAAATCAATCTTAGGATTCGATTTAACCTCGTGTAAATAGCCAACCTATATGAAAACCTATTTAAATTGTTTAGAAATTATTAGCTAAATTATGATTTTTGAGAAATGTTTGAGAAACCGTACTCCCAAGAATTAGGAATTTCATAATGATACCCTCTTAATAATCAATTAATTCATTTTCCCATCCAAATTTTGAGTTAGAAATTGAATTTTTATTGACGTTATTCCTTTTCAAAACCTTATATTTACTATCTAAGAAAATAAAATAGTCATTTGATCCAAAAAAAATTGTCAAAAAAGATTCATTTAGTAGAAAAAGAACTATAGTTTAAAAAATTAAAGTGAGAATGCAAATAACTTATCAATAACGATTTGTATTTATCAAAAAATTTGCCAAAAATTCAAAAAATTAAAATTTTTGGTCGATTTTATTTCATAAAGTGTAGTGTATTAGAAATTCTCTTTAAAGCGAAAGCTCTTCTTATCTAGATTAAACCAAATGCAGCAGTAATAGGTGTAAAATTAGGCTATTTAAAATAAATTTTTTAAATAAATTAAAAATATTTGAAACTTCAAAACTATTAAACGACATCTAAATTTCTATTTCGTGACTTGTTTTTTGGAAACTTTTTATTTATTTCGTTTTTAATTAATTTTAAAATTTTTCATAATAAATTATACTTTCCAAAAAAAAAATATTCACAATAATTAATAAATTTTTAAAAATGGTTAATTAATATTGTATCAGAAGTATATTTGTTTGTTTTTTCCCCGATTGTAAAGGCATGTTAAAGTTTTTTATCAATTTTTTTTTGAAACCAAATCGTTTCTTTTTTCAAGACCAACAAAATCGCTCTGGAAAAAATTGTGCAATTTTAATTGCGTATTTATATTTAATGGTGTAAAAAAATTTTTTTATTGTAAAATTCAAAAAATATCTGAATTACCTGCAAATTTACACACCATTAAATATAAATAGACAATTAAAATTGCACAATTTTTTGCAGACGTTGCCAAGAGGTTAAACAAATTTTGCTTCACTGTGCAACAATTTTTTTCCATTTTTGCTTTGCAAAGCGATTTTTATGGTCGAAAAAAATTGGAAAAAAGAAAATATAAAAAAAAACTTTAATATGCCGATTGTTGAAACATTTCATTTTGAAAAGTATTTTGATTTGATAGTTTTTCCATATTTTTTTTTACCATACTCGAAAATGCGCCTTTTAAATATGAATAGCATTATATGTAAAGGATTAAGGTGTCGATCAATGAATATGTGACATGCAATCATTTTTTTTTCTTTTTCGTTTTATAATGTAATATTATGTGAGGATTCTGAATTCCGAGTCCTTTTTGTCATATCTCTGACGGTTCGCTAAATTTCTAATAAATACAAAACTGACTAAAATTCTATATTGACAATTGTAGTTTCAAAATTCTTTTTACATCTAAAAGCTTATCAAAAAAAGCTCTAAAATGCGCTCTCATCTTGGATATTTCTGTAAACAAGCTGATTCAATTATTAACTATCGATCTTTTTGTATGTATTCACTCAAGTCGTTTATAACTTAAGACCTAATACAAAAATTAAAATCAAAAACCTCATTTTCTTGTAGAGAAAAGTCCATTTTACAAAATCATGTAGTTTTATATCTACAGGTTTTTTTTTCGTAAGTTTTGAGCAGCTCAAAAATTTTAAAATGAATTTTAAAAACATTTAAAATTATTTTTAAGATTGAGGTACTTAAACCTGAGTGGAAATTAAATTAAATTTAATCAAACAATGAAATTACAAAATATATTCCAAAATTTCATATTGAATTTTATTTAATAAAACTTGAGAAACAAAATTAAGAAATTCCATTACTCAGGGAAAAAATTATTAGGAATCGAGTACCGCTTGGAATGGAACTGATGCGATTCAAAAATAATTGAAACATTAAATTTTAAATCTTTTTTGAAAATTCTGAGATAATAAAATTTTTTTATTGTTTTTTAACTTTTGAAAATAAAAATTAGAGAAATTATTAAATTTTAATCATTGAAATAACCGGCTAGTTCATAAAGATTTAAAGAAAAATTGGCATATTTGAGTGATACAAGGCTAGGAAAAGAATAAATAGTTTAGAAATATATTTAAAAGAAAAAATATTTTTTTAATCTTAAAAATAATTTTAAATGTTTTTAAAATTCATTTTAAAATTTTTGAGCTGCTCAAAACTTATGAAAAGTCCTGATAATTTATGGAAAGATCCGAAAAGATTTCAAAGGATTTGAACATTTCTGAACGTTCATGAAACTTCATTTTTGGAACATGTGAACGACCAGGGTACTATGTATTTTTTAATTCCTAATTTTATCAACATTAAGTTTACTCTAAATCACTAAATTTCGATTTTTAGTATAGTATTGATTTTGATAAAAATCGATTGATAAACAGTGACTCCTCGCTTATATCCCACACCACTTGTATCCCATTTTGGATATATCTATTTTTTTTAGAACGGATTACCCATATCTGATTGTCCCGTGCGATATCCCATAATTTAGATATAATCCAATTTTTTCGCCTCCTTATTTCATCTAAATAACATAAATATGTTTCAATTAAAAAAAATGATAGCATCTATAAGCCGAAAGGTCAATAATTTCTTATGTAAGGTGCCCCAAATCATAAACACTAGTTAAGATTTGGCTATTTTTGAGCCTTAATAACTCATGTCTATACCGATAAAAATATTCCGAAAATTTTTTGAATTAAAGAGTTGACCACGCTTTATAAAAAATGGTTTCGATTTTGAACAATTTGTTTAATGAAAACCAAAATAAACGCTATTAAAGTTTCAAAAAAACTAAATTTTTAATCAAAAATGACTAATAATAAGGTTTTTTTACAGAATTACTTCAAAATAAAATATTTTTCTAAAAAATCGAAACCATCTTCGCTAGATATTATAATTATATATTTAAATTTTTATTCTGAAAATTTTTGGAATCGCTTATCAATTGAGGAATAAAATTTAAAGATACTAGTGTTTATGATTTGGGGCACCTTAACAAAGAAATTAATTATAGAAAAAAAATTAAAATAATAAAAAAGTAATTTCGAATTGTCTTCTCAATGTTGTCTGACCAGTAAAATTAGTAGAAAAAAAGATAATTGCATGATAACTGAAAAAAAGACAATCTTTTTTTTTTTAACCTCGTCACCGTCTAAATTCAAATAAAATTTTTTAAAAATCCCTGGTTTTATTATAAGACTTTCAAAAAGTTAAATTTTAAATCAATTTTAAATTTTTTTATAACAATGTTTTTTTTCGATTGTGTTAAATTAAGTAAAAATAAATTTTGAAAAAAAATTATGTTGTTTTTTATGATATTTAGATCTATCCCATTTTACTTATATCCCCAAACATGGCCCTGGCAAAAGGGGGAATATAACCGAGGAATGACTGTACTTAAAAAATAACCAATCTTGTTGCATTATCTAAACTAAATGTCTCGTTTTAATTATGTTTTACATGGCCCAAGAAATAAATAAAACACAAAAAATAATTTCCGACGGTAACTATGGCGAATATATTTCAAAAATTCAAGGTCGTAAAAAATCCAATTTTTTTATTAATAATTCAAATTAAAAAAATAAGTAAAATTAAAAATAAAATTTTCATATGGACTAAGATTTTATCGATTTTGATGAGCATCAAGCCGATTTCAAATGAAATTGACTTCAATGAGAAAATAAACGATAGTGATCGTTTTAAAGATATCTCTTATTTTATATTTACTCAAAATAAACAAATATTTAGAGATTTTTCTAAGAAGAAGAATAAAGAAGATGAAAATAAAAACCAACACGACATAGTTACAAGTCAAACTCCTCCAAAAAACTATGCACAATTTCCTCCAAATAATCAACCAATTCAATCTACAATTTGTGTTATAATTTAAAAGTTTATGTTTTAAAAAATAAATTAATATAAAAAATATTTTATTTTAAAATAAATTTTTTTTTATTCTAATTGATTTTAATAGAAATAAAAAATATTAGGAAGCAACTTTTTTGTTAAGTTCTATTTGGACTGCATCCCACAAGGCTTTAATATTAGCTGCACCGAAACCTTGTGCATGACCAACTCTTTGTATCAATTCCAGAAACAGTGTCTTCTTTTCGAATAACGGCTGTGTGAATACTTGTAATAAATAATTTTTATCGAATTTTTTATTCATATGCTTATTTTGTGTAATTTTTTCTTCTGTTTTTTCGTCTATTTCAGCATCAAGTAAAATGTGATTTTCACTCAATAAATCTACATTCATTCCACATTCTTCGATTTCTTTTAACTTATCTTTCTTGTTTCAAAACAAAAAAAAATTAAAAGTTATCCTTTTAGGCACTTATGAAAATTGGTTTAATTAATTATTAGACCAAATTTCTAAGAAGAAATTTTAACATCTTACATCCTACAATCTAAAATAAAAAGATTGAAAAACAAAGATTTTACTCACATTATTATAATATGAATTCGGTGTAGCGTAGTATTTAACTTGATCACTGTTAGTTTTACTAGTTCTTACTGATTCTATGATATTAGGTGTATTAAGACCTATGTGTTGAATTCCAGGTCCATCGTGTTCATCCAAAAAAATTGAAATTTGATTTTTGCTTTTGTTTGTTGAATTCTCATCATCTATAGGCTCTGAAATAACAAATTTAAAATCATTTTCTGTTGAATTAAGTTCAACGCCAGTTTCGGCGCATAGCCAATATTGAATTGCTTTCAAATTCATTCCAGATTCACCAGTTTGTACCATTAAACCATCCAAATCCTCTCGATTTATTTTAAAACGCTTCATATTAAAAATCTTAGCATACCAATCAATTATATAATGTGATGTATTTTTATTTGTTGCATAAGTTAAATGATCAAAATGAGTGGCCAAAGATTTATTATCGGTTTTATTCACAATTTCTTCTGGTTCAAATCCGGGCAAAAAATTTCCTTTATAATTATTTGTATCAAGTAAAGTATGAGCTACTCCGCTAATGCAAGATCCTATTATAGCTGATTCTACATATCCATTTTTTGACGAAAATTCATCTTTTAAAATATGTTTCTTTTTAATTATAGGAACATTATGTCGATTACAATTGAATAAAACTCGATCTAAATCAGCAACCCTAAATGCGGCATTAAAAACAGTATTTTCCCTCTTTTCTATTATACTAAATAATTCTTTATCTGCTGATTGTATTGATTTTAATGATGTTTCAAAACATTTAAGATTCGGATTTGTACTCAAGGTTCGTTTATCATCGCTTAAACTTGTCACTAGAAAATTCATATAATTAGAATTTAATAAGTATTGATTGTATTTTTCGCATTTCTTGCTGTAAACCAGTCTAAATTTAAAGCCATTTATAAAATAGTTTAGCAATTTTTGACTAGACGATGTAAGTATTTCAAAGTGATGTAAATTATTTATCATTTCTTTTTAAAAAATTTTCACCCAATTTTTCAACTAAAAATTGCACCCTTATTAAACCTATTAAATTTTGTCAAAACAAAAATTAGACTCTTAAATAGCCGGTTATGTAAACTTTATGTTTTTGTTACTACTAGAAAATAATTCTTTTGAAATATTTCGCTTTGAATTTTTTAGTAAATAATGTAAATTATTATAGAATAAATTAGTCAAATTAAGAGCTGCCAGCGATTTTGGATTTTATTCTTATCAAGAATTTTTTTGAAAGTTATTTTGTTTTTATTAAATAAATAAAGAAAAATTAAACTTTCGGATAATTTAGTCAGTTCAGCGGTAGATCCAGGAATTCAAAATAGGTATGGCGAAATTTTCTGGCTAGTGTGGATGAAGGGGGATATTAGGGGTACAACTAAACAAGGAAAAACAAAATCAGTTTTCTAGCATCGTGAATAAAATAATATAATTTACGTAAAATCTGTTACAATCAGAAAATTGGTGAATTCATGTGTAATTACAAAAAATACTAAAGTGAAAAGTTACAGAAATTACCATAAATTTTTCCAAAATTAGCGGATTTTATGGAAAGTTCCGAAAAAAAACTCGCTGTTTTTGATTACTTTTTGGTGATTTTTTGAACTTTCGTTTTTCCAGGAATGAAAAATGATGTAACTATGAATTAGATTTTATATAAAAGGATGGCGGCGCCATACTTATATAAATTTTAGGTATGACGGTTGCCAGAGTTCGCACCGTGGATCCGCCACTAAGTCAGTTGACAGATGAAGAGATTGAATAATATAAATAGCTTTTAATTTCAGAGAGAGATTGCAATGAGTTGAAAAATTTTTCCAAGGGGCTTTATCCGAAAAATGACTTTGGAACGGGAGAAGGTAGTAAATTTAAAAAATGTTTGGATTTATAGTCGAGTTTAATTAAGGGTGTGAGATAACCAAAAAATAGTAGCCCCGAGACTACAAGGTTTTACGTTATTCTTAATAATCAAGAGTTACAGTTGAAGTTACATTTTTATTAGAACCACTTTAAATTTAAGAAAATTTATAACATCTTAATTTTCATTTAAAATCTTTAAAAACTCTACTAGATCTTCTCTTTTTGGTTTTTACCCAAGCTAGAATTTCTTTTTTAGGAAATAAATTATCTGAAAAATAATTAGAGATTATAACAAATTTGATTAACTCAATCATGAAATGAATAAAGAAAGTATGAATGAAATTAACAAAACAAAATTTAAGTTAAATTAGTTTAAATAAATATTATTTTAATAATTAGCAGAACATTATTGTGAAAATTAATCATTTTTAAAAGAATGGATTTTAAAATTAAACGGATTTACTCTTTGGTATTTGTTAAAGATACATTGAATAAAAAAATCTTATTGGGATATAAAAAAAGAGGTTTTGGGAAATCAAAGTGGATTGGTCTTGGTGGTAAATTACATCCTGATGAGTCTTTAATTGAATGTGCAATTAGGTTTTGCTTATACCTACCGTAAACTGTCTCTATTTTTACCCAGAATTTTTTAGATTTTAACAATTACTATTCTAAATTCAGATCCCAAAATTTTCTATGTTATCAATTTCAATTTGCTTTATTCAATAAAGTATAAAATCTACTTTATTTAATCTTCAAAATTTACTGTATAAAAATAGAGAGAAAGTTTATCGTAAAGTAATTTTAATTTTTGAGTTTTTTTTAAAAATTTTTTATCTATTTAACAGAGAAGTAAAAGAAGAAGCGAATATTGAATTAACTAGCGTGGTTAAAATTGGATATCTTGAATATATTTTTGAAGATGAAACTAATGTAATGGCTGTACATGTTTTTTCTGCTGATTCTTATTCAGGAGAGATCTCGGAAACGGAAGGTTTCGCAAAATTTAAATCAATCATTTTAGCTTAAATAATTTCTGTAAATTCTAGAAATAAGACCTGAATGGTTTGAATATGAAAGTATTCCTTTCGATAAAATGTGGCCGGATGATAGTTATTGGTTTCATTTGATGCTTTCAAATAAGCGTTTCAAAGGTCATTTTTTATACGAAGCTAATTTGGAAAACATTAAAAGTTATGATTTAAGCGAAGTTGATAATATTTCGGATATTTAATAAATATTTATCGAAATTTTGAATTTTTATTTTTTTCTCAATAAATTAGAAATCTAAACATATGCTCAACTATTATATAAAGTTGTAAGTCGTTATGTATTGGTTTCCTAACCTAAAAAACCCGACTGATGAAACTATTTCCTTTTTATTTTATACGTCTTTATGGTCTAGCTTGAATTATTTACAGTGCTACAGATATTATGAATTCATCATATTTTACGTAAAAAACGGTAATCTAAAAATCGTAATTTTTTGTAAAATACCGGTATTTATGGTAACTTTATGTTTACCGATAATTTCCATAAAATTTGGTAACAAAAAAAAATTTCCATAAATTTTTCGGGGAAAAAACTTTTGAGATTGAAAATAAATTTTTTTTAAAAACACTCTTTAGATATTTGTGAAATTCAATTACTTTTTTTCTTAAAAAAATTATTTTCAACATATTTTTATGTCAAAAATTTTTTTTTACAAAATTTTACGTAAATTTTCGGTACCATAAAAACCGATATTTTACAAAAAATTACGATTTTTATCCTAACATAATTTATGTAAAATATGGAATTTTATTAAAAAAATAATTTGAATAGGTTGACATTAGATTAAGATCTTTTAACCTAAGTTATTATTTAAACTCTTTTTGTCACATATCTACTTTAAACCTGAAAAATTAATAGTTGATAAAAGCCGAAATAGCTCAGTTGGGAGAGCGTTAGACTGAAGATCTAAAGGTCCTTGGTTCGATCCCGAGTTTCGGCACTTTTTTTTCAATAAAATACAAAATATTGTCTTTTATTTTATTTATTTTTTAAATTTATTCATTCGTTTTAATTCTTCTTTTTCTGAAGTTAATGGAGAAGATTTCAAAAATTAGAGTAGCTAACATTTAACTAGACTTCAAGAACTTTGACCTTGATTTAATTATAAGAATTTCCAAAGCAATTTTTTTTAATCAATAATTTCGTTTGTCAAGTTCTTTTTGCAACAATAATACATCTTAAATTCAGAAATTTTTTTAAAAATATTTCTAAAAAACTTAAACAATAATTTAACAATGTCTTTAACAAAAAATTTTAAGAATCACATGATATCTTATGATGAACTTTATCTAATTAATTTTCACAATTAACATAGATAGCTAGTCTCTGTTATAGAAACTAAATTTTATTTTAAAATGATTCGACGCTTTTATTCATTGGTTTTTGTAAGAGATACAGTGAATAGAAAAGTATTGTTAGGTTTTAAAAAAAGGGGTTTTGGTAAATTTAAATGGAACGGTTTAGGTGGTAAGGTTCAACCAGGCGAATCAATTTTAGACAGTGCAAAAAGGTAGAAAAAATTTATAATAGTATTATATTATATTTTTAAAATTATTATTATTTTTTTAAATATTGTTAGAGAATCGAAGGAAGAAGCTAATGTGGATCTAACACATCTAAAATATGTTGGTTATCTTGAGTTTTTATTTGAGAATGATACAGAAACAATATTAACTACACATGTTTTTTGCGCTGATCAATATTCTGGAAATATAACTGAGAGTGAAGGTATAATTATTTAGTCTTTTCAAAGTTGGCATTATATCTTAAAAAATTTTTCTTAGAAATACGACCACAATGGTTCAATTATGATAATATTCCATTTGACAATATGTGGAAGGATGACATTTATTGGTTTCATTTCATGCTTTCAGATAAGTTATTTAAAGGGCGCTTTTATTTTAAAGCTGATCAAGAAACAATCGAAAATTATGAATTGAATGTAGTAGAAAAGCTGGAATAAATATTTTTGAAAAAATATTTTTTTTTTGTAATCTATAATAATCAGGAAATAAAAAACCTGAAATTTTTTATTACCCAAAAAAGGAAACTTTTAAAATTTTATTTTAGATTTTTAGTCGTTTTATAATTTATTAATTTTTAAAATGAATTTTGACGATGATGATGACACTGATTTTACTTTTAATCCACAATCTAACAAGTATTTAATTAGATTTTGTTTCGAATTCAATTTTTAATATTAAATTTTAGAAGTAAATTGGCTTCTTTGTTCAAGACCGGTACGGAAGAAAATTCAGATGAAAATTTGAAATACAAAGCCTCAAAACAACCTCAGCCAGCTCAGCCACAACAAGCAACTACAACAAGTTCACAACAAGCAGCATCATCAGTCACATTTTTTAGTACTGTTCAAGCTTTTAAATTGTAAGGGTATTAGTTTAGCTAAATATTTTAAACTTGTAAGGAAGATTAAGAAACATCCAAGCAAATTAAAAAACATCCAAATTTTTAAAATTTTTCAAAGAACAAAGCAGAAATCATTTGCAATGTTAAAATTTTTATTTTCAATAAGAATCGATCAAATATGCTCGATACTAGGGACTTTGATTCAATATAATCTATTACTGAATGGAATCTATTACTGAAAAAAAATTACTGCGGAATAATTTACTGAATCAAACTATTACTGTTTTGAAAATAAAATTTAAATTACTGAAAGAAACTATTACTGGAAAAAAATT
>NTPY01000188.1:690471-766238 GCA_002922825.1 Brachionus calyciflorus | reverse complement strand
CGGCTAAAAAAAAGCGTCTAGTTTTTCCAAAAAATTGTTAAAAAATTCAATTTTTAGACGCTTTTAAAATCTAGGCGCTTTTGAAAAGTGTCTTAAAAAAAGTGACTATTAAAAGCGTCTTGAAAACTCTCCAAGATGACGTCTAGTTGTAGCGCCTAAAAATGGTGTCTTAGTCGCTTTTATATTTTACAGTCTAGTTGATTTTAGATTATATATAAAGCAATTACGACTTTCAAAAACATAAAATTTATTATGGTGTGGTTGTAATTCGGTCGGAACGCAGTTCCGTATTTCCTTTCCTTAGTGCTACAAATATTTTTTTTTTAAAGTAGAACTAAAATTAAAAAAGATCTGATTTGAGTATTTGTGAGGCACCAAAGCTTAACCCTTAGACTTTAAGTGCAAAGATAAAAACAAATTTTTTAATCTTTAATTTACTTTAAAAATTAAACCTAAATTATTTAAGTACCAATAACAAATATGAACCTCAGGGAAAACTAGGACTCGCAATTTTGAGTAGTCAAGCTTTATATCGAATTCTTTTATACGTCACCAAAACTCAACCCGTAGCGACCATCCGTATCAGTCAAGATTTTAAAATATCCTTACAGAAAAACAATTATGTAACTTTTTATGATGAGTCCAGACAAGTTTGGTCAGTTTTATTTGATACAGAAGATCTTGTTTCCAATTTTGCCACACAAGTTACTTTGTGTAAATGTAACATATTACAAGGAAATTTACAAAATGAAAAACTAGTTCAAGATTTGAAATTTAATGATTCGGACTCGGGATTGATTGTTGAATCAAATGACTCAATTGAGACTACTACTTTGGTTAATTCATGGCAAAATTTAAAACTAGTCGAAGTTGAAAATACAACTCAAAAACCATTCAGATTAAAACTAGGCAAAAACAAGCTACCACAAATAATTGAGAGTTTGATAATCAATATGAAACAAGGCGATCGTAAATTGTTTGTTTTAAATTCGAGTCATTTTAAATCATTTTATTCGAATAATACAAGTCCAGTTTTATTTTATGATATTCACATTTTACGTATTAAAAAGAATAAAGAAGAGAGAGCTAATTCGAATACTGATTTATTAGAACAAATGCCACCATTACCAGTGATAAGTATGGATGAGCCAAGATCGAGATCAGGAAGTATACAAGAAAAAACTAAAATTATAAATGATCAAATAAATGATGTAATTAAATTTTGAAAATAATTATCTCATATGCTTATTATTCATATTTATTTTTTAATTTTTTTTTTCTTTAAAAGCCTAAGCTAGAGAAAGCTAAAGTTATTTCACGAATGGCTAAATTGGGACAACAAATGTTACCAGGTTCTAATCAAACAACCGTTGCAAATGAAGAATGGGTAGGGAATTTTTTTTTTTAGTTTCTATAGAATAAGCATTATCGAATAAGGAAAATAAGGAAATAGGCCCTCAATAGATCTTTCATACATATAGCTACAATTTAAAAAAACGAAATTTTTTTTTATTTAATTCTTCTTAAATGTTCCAGATCATTAAAGTAAATTTAATTTTTGGTATTTTTCAGGCCTAAAAAATTCCTACAATAGTAATGAAATATTTAATTTTATGCTAATATATTTTGTAAATAAAAATTTCCGGAAAACCTTATTTTCAAGCAACTAAAAATTACTCTTTTTAAAGTAAATTCGTATTCAACGTTTATAAGATTTTACGGTATCATCTTTTAAATCTAATTAAATTTTTGCATACTTTTATTTCAAAAATTAAATTTTCTTTTCTCATCTTAAGCTAAATTTTAATATTATCTATTAATTATAATTTAATCCGAAAAAAACTATTAAGTTTCTTGTTAGAAGAGGGAATACATTGGTTTACAATTGCGCCATAAAATTTAAATTTTGTGGACTAAATATGCTTTTCTGTTTTACACCATGTTTTATTAAATTAGATTATGTTTAATTGAGTTTTTAAGATACCCTTAAAATATCTTTGATTACCGAATTTCCTTGCTAAAAAGGACATGAACTATAACCCATAGAAACAACATGATTTATTCATTAGTTATTGAAATAATTCGATGTGACTTTTGGTTTTAGTACATGTCCCTCTCAGCGAGGAAATAAGGTATGTATTAAGTATTACTATTTTAAGTCATCAAAATAAGAGGCGACTTACCACCTAAACAATTTTAGAATATTTTAATTTTATAACTTTGAAATGAAAATTATTCTCAAAGGATCAAGAATTCAAAAAAGATAAATTTGAAACAAAATAAAATAAATTAAAAAAATTGAGTTAAAAAACTTAAGTTCATGGTCTTGAGTTAAAATTAAGGCTCTAAAATTTTAGAAATAACTAATAGAAATCACTAAAAAAAAAAAGTAATCAAATATAAAAAGAATGTAGAATATTTATAACTTGTAAAAGTTCATTCGTTAAGTGCGTTACAGTATTCTTTAAATTAAAGACAAAAAACAAGTCTTTTTGTTTATATCACTAAACTATCACGCGATCGTTTCGTTAGTTCTGTTTAACAAAAAAATATATATATAAAAATTAAATTTTAACCATAAAAATGCAAAATTTAAAAAAGTCACGATAAGTCACATTCATTTTTTTTTTCATCACGAAAATAATTTAAATTTATTTTTGAGCATAAATAAACATAGTTTGTAAATATATTCTATTTTTGAATCACAAATTTAGTTCTGTAAATAAATTTAACAAAAAAATGAACACATCTAAAAAGCGCCAAAAGATCCTAAACGATACTAAAGTCGAAATTATTAAACTTAAAGAGGAAACAAATAAAACTGATACGGAAATAGCTCAATTGTTCGGTGTTGACAGATCAACCGTAACCAAAATAATTAAAAAAAAGGAAGTCTATCTTAACTTAGAAAATTCAGATAAGAAAAAATCACGTGTACAAAAAGCTCCGTTTCACTTAGTCGAAGAAGCACTTTTCCAATGGTATTGTGCTGCACAAACTTCTAGCATTCAAATAAATCATAGTGTCATCAAAGAGAAAGCGCTTTTCTTTTTTAATAAACTTAAAGAAGATCATCCTGATATGAAGAGCACATTTGAGGCATCAGACGGTTGGATTTCTAACTTTATGACTCGTTATGAATTAAATACTAAAAATAGTAGTTCTCTTAATGTAAATAATGATAAAAATATTAAATATGAAGAAGACGACGATATGGAAAAAAATGAATCTTATGATGCTCAGTCATATGATTACAATTATAATGAAAGCGATTCGGAAAATTATAATTTAGTAAGTAATTAGATAACTTTATCGCCAAAAAAAAATGAAAATTGAGATTGTAACAAAGTATTTTCTAGCATGAGTTAAGATCATTAGGGTATTCAAATGGGTGGGGCACCATTTAAGTTTTATAGATATAGACAACATTAAGGGGAATTAGACCTCTTTAAACTTTTGATAAGGTCCAAAAACTTTTTAAACTCAGTCAAACTTTTAATATTTTACCATCACAAATTTATTTTTTGTTGATCTAAATCTTAAAATATTTTTTTTTTACGCATTTGGCTTGTTTTTATTTATACTTCAACTAGTTATTTATATAAATACGTATTGTTGCAAATACTTCATTTTACCAAAATTTAATTTATTGATAATTTTCCAAAATAATTTTTATCATCGAAAATTAATTCTTTTTAAATAAAAATTTTTGTCTGACTATAACTTTAACTGTTTTTCTCGAGTCTTTTCTCTATAATATTCTTAATTATTTTCTTAGCTAAAAGCTAACTGTCATAAAATGTGAGTCACTATAAATGAGTTTAGTGTCTTTTAGAAACATTCAAAATATTAACAAAAATTTTGACATAAAATAAATTGGCCTAAGATAATCTTTGAAATTAAATAAGATAGGCGTTTAATTTTAAAATTTTTTACTGAAAATAAGCTAAGGTTGCCGAGATCATAATTTGAACTCGCTTTTTTATACAAAACCAATATCCTTTTTTGATTATTAGGGTCAGCCAAGGTATCAAAAATCTTTTAATTTTTTTTATGATTATATCATAATTGAGTCAGAGTCTAAAAATTTACAAGATTTTCTGGTAGAAAAAAGCCTAAAATATTCAAAAAATCTGATTAAATATTAAAATTACAGTAAAAATTCGAAAAATATTTAAGAGATAATACTTTTTCCCAAAAAGTCGGTCTCTAACTTTTATAATTTAAGTATGAGGAATTAAACGCAAAAGGAATTTTACACCTATCTTGTTCTCTTGAGGAGCGTTTGAAAATCATTAAGACAATAACTTTTAAAAAATTGAATATTTTGCTGTTTAAAATATTCAATATATATCAAAAAAAAGATATTTTCTGATTTGAGTCGCTGAACACGAATTTTCAAAAAAAATTAGTCGAAAATGTTATTCTTATAGAGCTTGATACAGGTTACCCTAACTGAGGGGGGTTATAGCTTCGTGCGGTTCAAGGGAAGGTCCGAGTTTTTTTTTGCAATCACCTTGGTTGACCCTCATTATCAAAAATAGGCTATAGGTTTTGTCTAAAAAAAGCGAGTTCAAATTATGATCTCGGCAACCTTAAATATTTAAAAATCAGCTTTCTGATATCAAAATAGAAATTTAATAAATTTTAGTGCTTAGTTTTATCTATTGATTTTAGAATTAAATTAGAGAAAAGGAAAAAAATTTTTGATGAGTGACACTAATTTTAAAGTTTATTCAATACTACCAGCAGAATTATTAAGTTGATTCAAAAAATAAAATTCTTTTTGAAATTTTTTTTTAAACTTTTTATGATGAAAATTTTTTGTGTCAAATTTTATTTCTTTTCTGATTATTTATTTTCAAAATTTAAATCCAATAATTAAAAGGATAATACTGGAGCAGCCGAAACAATGTTACAAAATGATTTGAACTCAACATTACAACAAAATTACATTCAACAACAACAACAAGCTCAAAAAATAATTCAAGATGCTCAAACATCCAAACAAGCTTTATTACTACAAAATACACTACAACAACAAATTTTTCAAAATCAACTTGCTCAAGCTCAAACTCAACAAAATCAATTGGCTTTATTCAAAACCCCATTAAACAACTCCCAATTATTCAATCTAATTGATACAAATGCTCTAAATCAGCCAATTATTCAACAGCAACAACAGCCAATCCAACAGCAACAACAGCAGCAAAATAATCAAGAACTATCGAGTAATTTAGTAACAAAACTTGAATTGATCACTGAAAAACTCGATCAAATTAAACAAATAACCCATTTGAATAATCAAAACATGCCAAATATGGAAACTCAAGTTCTTTTACAAAATATTCAACGAATTGTTAAGGAAAACGAACAATATAAAAAAGATTTGTATGATAAAAGTGCCAAGATCGAAGAACAAAATACTAAAATAACTGAACTTTTGCTCAAGGCTCAAAATTATGTCGAGCAAAGTCATCAATTTTTAGAGCTAAAGAACAATTCATTTCAGACATCAAGTGAAAAAACCCAAAGTAAAATACTTGAATTGGAACAGGATAAAATGAAATTGACTTCTGAATTAACTCAAGTAACTAGTCAAATAAGTGAGCTTAACCTCGAAATAAATCGCATTAAAAAAGAAGATTTAGAATTGAGACAACAATTAAATGATGTGAGTAAAAATACTGATCAATACAAGCAAAATTCCGAAAGATTATTGGTTGAAAATGCCGATTTACAAACTAAGTTGGACACTGTTTTAGCTGAGTTAAAAAAAGAACGTCAATTGAGAAAGACTTATGAGACCAAGAATCAATTAAATGAAGAAGAGATCAATGAATTAAAGTCAAGTCTAGTCAATTCACAAAAAATGCTAGAAGAAAGAAAAAGAAAATTCGAATCAGATCGATTATTATTTGATCAAGAGTTAGATGAGTTGAAAAAATCAAATTTAGCTGAGGTAAATGCTTTAAAAGAGAAATTATTAAAAGCAAAGAGTAATCTAAGTGAATCCCAAAGTGAACAAATAAAACAAATTGAAAATGATTTGAATCACGAATGGCAAATAAAATTGGAAAAATTGTTGCAACAAAATGAGTCAAAACACGAACGTAAAATTAGTGAATTAAATGAGGAAAATTCCAACTTGAAAAGACAATTATCAGAAATGAGCGAAAATTTAAAGAATGTTCGTATGGTCAATTCACGAAGTGAAAATGAGACTGATAAACTCAAAACCGAATTAGACGATTTGAAAATATATAAAGAAAAATACGATAGATTACAATCACAAGCTTTAGTAATGAAAGAACGCTATGAGAATAGAATTAAAGAGTTACTTGATGCTGAGCCTGATACGGAAATTGTTGCTGAGGAAGTTAAAAAATTAATGAATGCAATGTATAAAAAAATTAAATCACAAATTAGACCGGATCAATTTTATTCTGGTAATGGCATTTTAATAGCTATGCTAAAGATTATTAAAATGGTCACCTTGCAAGTTTTAAATTCTAAAAATGAAGAATTAGAAGAAGAGAATATTGATTATTTTTCACAACATATTTACGAGCCACAAGTTGTGACTAAACCTGACACCGAAGCTCAAACTATTAAGCTAGAACCAGTGAGACAAGAAACTACAATTATACCTGAAACGCCCAAAAAAGAAATAAATATTGAAAATAAGAGTGAAGAAAATAGCGAAGATGACGATATACAATTAATTTCTGAGGAGGAAGAAAAAAATGATTTTTATAATAATATTAATAATCAAAATTTGGTTGAAACACAAAGTGAGAATGCTATTTTAGATGAGAAAATAGAGGCTATTAACAAAAATGATTCAAGTGATGAAAATATAGAAGTTATTCCAGATAATGAAGATAAAATTGTAGTTGAAGAAACACAACAAATGGAGGTTGACAAAATTGGTGAAAATGATAATGTACCAGAGCAACAGGAAGTAAGTGAAACTGTTGCAGATGAAAAAATTGAAGAAGAGAATAAAGAAGAGGAAAGTATTTATGATACTGATATTAAGGATGATGAAAAATTAGAAAAGAAAGAATTAGCAAGTAAACCAATGTCGAAAGGTCTATTTGACGATGAAGATGATGATGATGAAGAGTTATTTTCTTTGAATTTAAAAGCAAAAGAAGAATCTAAATTATTCGAGTAATTCCAATTTTTTTATAATATCTGAAAATTTAATTTCAAAGTATATTGATTTTTATTAAAATTAAATTTTGAAAGAAATTTAAATTTATAAGCGCTAATTAATACTTAACACAAGTTAAAATTCGGATCGTCTTTCAAAAATATCTTTCTTCAAAAGTGATAGTAAATACAATTGTCAACTTTTAAAAAACGTTTGAGTTAAATTGTTTTAGTAATAATTCTTTGAGCTTTTTGTCATCTTTGACAAGATGATTAGAGTCTTTATTTGGAATGCAACTAAAACTATGCAATAAGGTACGCGGAAGAATAATACCTGTTCTAATCAAAATATAATGTCATTTTTTAACAATTTCTCAAAAATCTATAAAATTAAAAATTATAAAAATAAATATATGTTACAGTGGACGATCTTTAAGTTTTTATAATTACCATATTTCTTTGCAAACAAGCCCATGAACTTAAATAATTGGGGGACTAATGAATATTTTATTCTATTTTCAGAAGAAACACGAATGATATTCTGTTAATTCATTAGTTGAATTCAAAATAAACCTTAAAATTTTCATTTATTTTGATTGTTATATAATTTTAAAAAAGGTTGTGTAGATCTTAAAAAAATGTAATCTTTAAGAGTTTTTGCCAAAATTTTAGACTAAAACTAGGGTTGTTAAAATGGCTATTTCAAATTAAAATTTTGAAGTTTGAAATTTATATCTGAATACTTAATGGTAAAAGTAATTTTAATTTAATTTTCAAAAATAGATAGAAAAAAGAATATTTTATTAGATTATTCATTAAATGGTATTAAAAAAAAAAATTTAAACTATAATTTCATCGAAATTCAAACTTTCAAATTCTAGTTTGAAATGGTCATTTTAACAACCCTAACTAAAACCTTAAGTCTACACTGAAAGGCGGTTTAATGTCTTTACAGTCCACTTAATGCTCAAAAATTAAATAATAACCAAATTGCTACGAATTAATAAATTTAGTCTCTAATACATAACAAAATAGTAGCTATTGATATACCGTGATTATTTGAGTGAAAACCAACTTATAAAACAATTAAATCAATGAAAATTTTAAGGTTTATTTTGATTGCCTTGTTCTATTGCATTTATAAAACCTGACAAGCTTTTCAACATATGGAATTATTAAAAAAAGTTTTTTTTTAAAACTCGTCAAATTAATTTACCTAAAAATCTGATTGAAACCACGACTTAATGTAACTTAAACTTTGAAAATCGCTCTATTTATATTAGATTAAAACATTTTTTTTTCTAAGTCATTTGAATTTCTCACTGGCAACGACTTTGAATTCACGACTTTAGAAGCACATGACGGAACCAGCTGAGTTATCGCTTCTTTATAAAAGTCAATTCGTTTTAAATAGTAAAGCTCTTTAGGCAATTAGTATTTATGTAAATTTACGTAATATTAGATTAATTCTAATCTTATAATTTGAATTTTACATTTTCTTTTATATGAAAATTTCTAAAATTTGAATATAGGCGTTTATTTCTTGTTAGAAAAAAAATTAAAAATGAATGATTTTTTTTCAGAACTGAAAGCGAAACGCCTAAAGCAGAAGAAACAAAAAAAGAAGAGAAAAATATGAACGAAACTCCGGGCAATAATTCAGTAATTTTAAATTAAAATTTAGAAAAAAAGGTTTCAATACAACTTAATAATTAATAATTTTCAGAATTCAACTACAAATCAGCCAGGAAATTTCAAATTTTCACCGCCACCTTTATTCGACGATGAAGAGGACGAAAACAGTGATAAAGACATTGATTGGTTTAAATAACCTATTTTTCCTTAAATAAAAAAAAAAACAATCAAAATATTTATTAGTCTCTAGAAGAAAATTTTTTTATAACTTTTTATTATTATTAATAAATTTTTTTTGTTTTTTTTTTGTTTCATAATAATAAAATTATTTTTAAGAATTTTAAAATTTTTCATTTAAAACTAAAATAGATTAATATATTCTTAATGTCTTGATTTTGTTTAAATGGCTTTAAGTTAGATCACTTAGTCAAACTTGTTTCTGCTTATACAAAACATTATTTCTTAAAATAAAAAGGTTTAGGTTCATTTATATGATATGTAACTAAGGTTTTTTGCTTTGGGCTAAATTAAATTTATTAAAGCCTTTAAAGGAAAATTTGTCAAAGTTTTGAGAAAATAATTTATATGAACTGATATTATATAATGTTATCTGGTAATAATAATGGCAATTTTATGATATTTTTAAATATCATTAAAAATATTAGCAATTAAAAGGTTTT
This sequence comes from Brachionus calyciflorus, assembly GCA_002922825.1. Taxonomy (NCBI): domain Eukaryota; kingdom Metazoa; phylum Rotifera; class Eurotatoria; order Ploima; family Brachionidae; genus Brachionus; species Brachionus calyciflorus. The sequence continues at coordinate 756,765 of NTPY01000188.1, read as the reverse complement.
TTTCATCTAAGGTGTTTTACTATTACATTTAATAGATATTTTTTATTATGCTTAGCCAAAATTAATTTAGTTGTCAAAATAAATAAGTCAAGCAAAACTACAGCACTATCTGAATCGACCATTTTCGATAGAAAATTTGTAAAAGCTCAAAAATTTTTCTATAAAAGTATTTTTGTTGATTCTTAGGTTATATTTTTTTAACGTTATATGTTATATTTTTTTTGGTTTAAAATTGGAAATTCTAAGTAAATTTTAAAAAAATGGTTTGGTTAAATGACAAATCTTTAACTATCTTTATGTTAACCACATTTATGTAAAATGAATCCTAAAAAACGCGAAAAAAAATGTTTTAAAAATTTTTTCTTCTCTATTTATGAAAATTCATTTGCTTATAGGTTTTTTAAATTTTCACTTTTATGAGTAATCTTTTTCTCATAAATGTGGTTAACTTATGATTCACAGTAGAAAAATTTCTAGCTAAAATATTTACAGTGTAGAGAGGTTCTTTAGAAAAGTATGCTAAGATACGCATCTAATTGGTCTTATAGTGTCATAAAGGAGGAATAGAATTTAAGAATACTAAGATTTATGATATTGGGCTGTTAAAAATAAGAGTTGAACTTTATCTTTTTCATTTTTTAAAAGAACATTTACCGTATTTACTCGATATTATGAATATACCGGCATATTAAATAAATTCTTCGAATCGATGGATTTTTATTTCAAAAAATAACTCAAATAAAACAAAATTTTATTTAGCAAAATTTTATTAAATTTTTTTATTTCATTAGCACAAAAAAAATATTTTAAAAAAGATAGATCTGCGTTTATTTGGACATTGAAAAAAAAAATTTTGTATATTCTTTTTAATGAATATTAGTCGAGTTAAAAAAAGAAGTTTTTTTAAAAATTAAAAGGAAAAAAATATAATTCGAATTTTTCTTAATTTTGATTAAACGGTAGCTTGCTGATGTCCGAGTGGTTCGTTCACTATCAGACCCTGTCTTCCTAAATAATTAACAGTTTTTTGTTGGAAATATGTTTAAAAAAACTGAATATATGACCATTTTCGTTTTCGACGTAAGGTTTCCTAAACGATAAACCCTAGTTGACTAAAAAATTATCAACTCATTTAAGTAACAAAATATTGAGTTTTCAAAATTTTTTTATTCAAGAAATAAATAATGTTTCTTCGTCAAATTTTTAATAAATATTATAATCAAGAGTCTTCTTCCAAAATGAATAGCTTGGGTCGAAGTTTTTCATAACTACGGGGAGCAATCAGATTTCGAAAACACCGAAAATAAAACTTGGTTGATAGTTTGGTGAAACTAAGGATCGAAAATTAAAAATAAAAGGAATAACATCTCGTTACTCGCAATATAAAAGCTCTGTTTTTCCCTTATCTTAGTTTTAAACTTGATTTATAGTGTTTTAATTTGATATTAATTCTATTTGCAAGATCGATTTAACTTATTTAGTATTGAAAATATACTTTGTGTATCTGTAATGAAAGGTATATTGAAAATAAATTTTTAGAAAAGATGATGTAGGTTTGTAAAATTCTTTACCTTTGGAAGCCTCTGTTAATCTAATTAAGCACTTCTCTCTTTAAGTTTTTCTTTTTGTTTATTCCTTTAGAATTCTTAAATTAAAAATTGCTCATAAATCCCAGATTTAAAATTCAAGACTTAACATTTTTTTTAAATAAAAAACAAACATTCTTTTTCTAGATTTAATTGATTGAAGACTTAAAAATTCACTGCGGAAAAAAAACAATTTTTTAACATCAGTAAACTTTTATTTTAGCCAACTAAATAAATAGTAACTTGATATATATTAATCAAGCAAATAAATGAGAAATAACATTTATAACATTTAAGATTTCTAAATTTCTAATCGATTTTTATGTTGCCTAAAAAATGGAATTTAAAATTTCTAGTGATAATATTTTAAGCTTAAGCCCAAGATATACAACAACTTATTCGATTAAAAAAGGTTATTTCAATTTAATACAATGTTTATTACGCTTGGGCGCCGATCCTAATTATTGTAATGAAAAAGAAAATTATTCACGAAGCTCCTTAATTTACACTACTTTTATCAAAGATGATAAATGGGCTGAAAACATTTCTTATAATTTACTCGAAAATGGAGCTGATTTAAGTAAATCTGACTCAAAAGGTCTAACCGCAATACACTATTCATGCGCTTTTGGTAGAGATAACTTATTAGATATTTTTCTAAATAGTGTTGACTTTGATTTAAGCTGCTCACTCGACAATAATGGTAATAATTGTTTACACTATGCAATACGAAGCCATAATTTAAAATGCGTTAACTTACTTATCAAAAAATTTAAGTCATCCAATTTTTCGAAGAGCATTAATATCAAAAATAAACTTGGTCTAAGGCCTAGTGACATTGAGGATGGACAAGATGAAGAGTTTATTTTAATAAAAGACTCTTTATTTAATGGTCAAAATACTCTTGACGAATGTAAACAAGCACTAAGAGATTATATAAAATATTGTAATGACCTTAAACTAGCTGAATTAGATAGAATTCAGAAAGAATTAAGCGTTTTAACAGATAAAATAAAAAAGAAAAAATTAGTCAAAAAGACTAAAAAAAGTCTAGTGGAAAAGCCAAATCATGAGAAAAAAGTACTTTCGGAATCAAATTTATCGAATCGAATTTTTGAAACACAATTAGACGACCTTGATTTTTTTAAATTGACGAAAGAGCCGACTCCAAAAATTTTATCAAACTCAAATTTTAATCATTTCACTGGTAAAGCTAAAATTAAAGCTAAAAAAATAACAAACCAAGTTCCCGAAATTGTAATACATTCTCCAGATAGTTTAGGAAAACCTGATTTAAATAGTTTAATAGACTTTGAAGAAATTTTTATCCGTATTTCTTCTAGTAAAGCTGAGTATAAAATTTCAGAAAACTTTGGCTTAACTTTAAAAAATGCTATTAGTCTTAACGAAAAATCATTTTTAATAATTTATAAAGATTTTACTCTCAATTCAATTGAGTATAATGATTTATTTTATGCTAAAGAACACATGGTTAATGATGGACTTAATATTAAAATGTCTTTAATAAGAAATCAAAATTCGACTGGTCCAAAAATAGAGAGAGATGATAAAAGTGATTTGACTTGGAAAAAAAGTCTGCCCAAAGTTTTCAATATTTTTGAGAATGAATTAACTCCAAGTTTTCGTCATTCAATTCATCCACCTGTTATTAAAAAAATAAAGAATAATCAAAAATATTATGAAGACTTGAAGCTCAAATCAAAACAAGTGGCTTTAAGTCGAAAGAAAAAATCCAAAATTATTATTGTTAGAAATAGTTTATTTAATGGTTTATCAAATGGGAGTGATTATTTTGTGTCTCCAGAGACATTGACAGAAGAGATGAGTTCAGTGTTTGATGAAGAAATTTCTATTTTACCAATTAATGGACGATCTACAAATTCTAGTAGTTTATCTAGGAGAAAATCTTAAGTAAAAAAATAATTTTTGCTCTAATAAATTTTTTTTATTTTAATTCAATCAAATTTTATATTTTACATGATTCTTTAGTTGATTTACATGTAGATGTAAAAAAAGTTAAATAATTTAAGAATTCATTTAAATTACAATCAGTCGATTGACAACCATCTATTTTGACCAATCTTTCATTATGAAATACTCTTAATAAATAATTGGGTTTTTTGAAATTTTCATCGCATTTGAAAAGTAAGAATCCAATGTTTGAACTTGTTGGATTTATTGAGCTTGTCTTGAATTTGCGATTTATATTTTCCGATAGAATGTTTTCATAATCAAAGTTATCTTCCGATTTTCCGATTCCCATAGAAGACAGAAATGACATTAAAGTACTGCTGTGAGTAAAATAGGCCGTGAATTTATTCAAAGTATCGTCATTTGTTTCATAACTTAGAATTAAAATTGGTTAATAAAAGCTTTTTTTTCTTTAAATTGAAGAACAATTTTTCACACAAACAATTTTTCGAATTTCTCATAAAATTTTAGATTAAAAAGCAATTTCGCCGTCGGCCTTATTCGGGTGGTCCCTCGACCCCGGGTTTTGACTTTCCTGATTTTTCAAATGTCGTTAAACTTTAAACAAATAAAAAACAGTAAACCAAAAAATTTTTTTTTGGACTAGAAAATAGTAATCGGGTATAAAATCGTCATTCTATATTAATATTAAACTTAATTTTTGTTTTTTTAGACACACACTTAAAATTAGAATTTTGATTTTCGAAGGCATTAAAACTCGAATTTCGGATTTGTGTGCATGGTTGATGAACTATAAGACCTTTATAACATGGGATAGATGATACTTAACCAGTGGTGCTAAATCCAAATTTTGGACGGGAACGGGTTTCTTTGCTAGGATATACGGTACGTGTCACTTGGAAGAAAAAGAGTATGAGATATGCATTCTAAACATATTTGGAAGAGACTAAGAATATAAAAGTTTTGCTCATGACATAAAAACTGATATACCGTAATCCCTCGATACTTATACCGCGGTACAAATCTGGAGTTTCAAATTTGCACCCAGTGATTTTATTACTGAAATGTATTCACAGACCTTTCAGCTTCAAAAAAGAGGGTGGTTTTCGAATTTTTACCAGTACTATTATCGAGGGTTTACGGTAAGTCAGTTATCATCATCATTTTTACAGTGAATTGGTAATTACAATCTAAGCTACAATTCAGGCCCCTTATTATACTCATAAAACAAACCTCCGTTTAAAAGTCTTCAAACTCTCTAATAAATTTTTCACTAAATCACAAGTCATAAGACGACTAATTTCGTATTTGTATCCATATTTGCAATTATTTTTTAAATCATCTTTGTACTCCAATAATTTTATTGTTTCTAAATCAAAAAATTTACACCAAATCGATATGGTCTTATCGATCAAGTACTCATATTGACACATTTTAAACACCATCTCAAAAGCTTTATCTTTAATTGTTTTTTTTTTCAATTTACAAAATATAAATATTTTTTATTAGATTTAAAGTTACTTATATTTGTATAGAATGAATTAACTCCAAGTCGATCCTGAAATCTTCTTTTCGAATTTCTTAACTTAGAAGACATGAAATCGAAATACAAAAGCTCGGAACATGCATTTTGATTTGAATTTATGTCCTTTTATTTGAAAAAAAGAAAAAAACTTAAACGAAATTTAAGATAAAATTAAAGTCTGATGATACCGTTAAATATTTTTCGCATAGATCTGGGTACTTGATCAAGTAATCATTTTCAATATCGCTTGATTCGATATTGATTTTAAGCGGCCAAAAGTGAAAAAATCCTTCAACATATTTTTGAGCACTTTGAATAGTCCGTGTAAAATTAGTGGATCTAATTTTGACCTGTTTGGAAATTCTTGTATTAAAAATTAGATACTTCAAACGAACCCAAGTTCTCAAGCCTAAACTTTTGATTGTTTCACTTCCATAATCTGTCAATAGATTTTCCATTTCTGGAGAAACTCTAGGAGTCCATTTGTTTAGAAACTTTAATTCTGATTCATTTAAAATGCTCTGATCTATTTTAACGAAAAATAAATTTTTTCATGCGTTTACTTTTTAATAATATATTTAACTTGCTTAATAAAATTATAGTGTCTCTAAGCTTTGGTAAGAATTCATTCATTTCAGAGATCTCTTCAAAGTTGGGGTAATTTGCGGAATATCTTATAAGATGCCAAAATCCAATCGTTTTACATTCTGAAAAGAGTTTTTTAAATTATTAACTTGAGAAAATTATTTAATTTTAATTAACCTGAAATAGAATAATCTTGAAAATTCTTTTTGTTAGCTATTAAGTTATAATCTGTTTTACTCGTCATATATTTGAAAAATGATTCATCAACAAAAGCATTTTCCTCAATTGAAATAGGCAGCAAAAGAAATATTACGATAAAAATTTTAATCATTTTTGCGTAATAATAAATTAAATTAATAATTTCATATTGAGAAATTTTTTGTCAATTATTTTAAAGTTTTATATTTCATAGTTTAAACAAGATTTAAGTTTAAAAAAAAATATTAAAATTCAAAAATAAAAAATCAATCGACTTTTATTTTAAAGCTACTGATTCAAAATTTTTTTTATTCGATTCTTATTTTTCAAGTAAAATATCAAAAGGAAAATTTAGAATTTTTTTTTATTTTTTCTAACAATAATTCCATAACCTAAAAATTATTGAGAGAGAAAAATAAATGAGTCATATTTTTTTCTACTAATATTATTTACTATTTTATTATTTGGTAGAAAAGCACTTAAACCATTTTTCAAATTTTTTTAAAAACACATTACCTTAAACCCTCTCCATTTGTATAGAGCGGCTTTTTACGATTATCGGAAGTTTTTTCAAGAATTTTTATATGCTTTATTGAATAAATCAAGTTGAAATTGATAAGATATCGATTAAGGTATTTCTGGATATAGATTAAGGTATCGAGTTTATGGTAAATTATCAAATTTAAAAAAAGTAATTTTTGATTGAAAATATTTAGACAAAGTTCAAAAAAATAAGTGTTAAAATTTAGAGAAAATTTTGATCAAGTACCGATAATACTATAGTGGGAATTTTCGATTTTAAGATGTTTGAGTTACGGTCAAAAATTTTGGTTAAAGGTACATTTATATTAGAATCATTGTATCGAACAAACAAGTCAAATCTCTAAAAATAACGAAACCTAACTCTGGTACGTTTTTTACGGATATGATTTGATGCGCATCAATGATCCTTTTTTTACCTGAACTTATCTCAGCTTTTTTATTTTTTTATACTCTTTATTATGCTTGTTAAAATTCCTTTGGACTTAAATTGAAAAGAGAAGTCGTTATTTACCAACATTTCATTTTTTGTCTTTAGATATTTTAACCATCAAAATAATAGACAAGAAACTAATTTTATTTTAATTAAAACAGTATAGTATTAGTATCCGACTTTAAGATTCAAAATAAACTATGAATAACCCAGTAAATTGAAGAACAGATTAAAAAAATTATTCAAGAGTTAAGACATTTATAAACATACAAAGTCTCATTTATACCAAGAAATTTAATAAGGCAGGATTCCTTCGTAACAAAAAAAACTCTCTTTTTTAAAATAATCTAGTTGAGAAATATTTAGACTGTTTCAAAAAATTAAAAAAACATTCGGTTATGCTGTTATTTAAAAATAATTTTTTTTTGTTTAAAAAAAAAACAAGTTTAAAAATTTTTATTATTTCTAAATTTAAAAATTTTTTTTTTGATGATTTATAGCAAATAAAAAATAGAAATTAGACGCAATTACCAACCAAATATAATGTGTAAGTTAAAAGGTAAATATCCGTTCTTTTTCCCTTAAAGTATCTTTTTATTTTTTTCAAAATAATGTTGTTTTTGTTTTTAAACAAATCTTCATTGTAAATTTTGCATATTCAATTTACCTTGGTTTATTCTTGAAAAAATTATTAATCGAGTTTATATACTTAGAAAAAAATCCTGAAATATTTTTCAAACTTTCAGGAAAGCCCTTAAAACCATGAAAACAGTGATTAATAAAAAAATGTAAAAAAGAATAGACTAAGGCTTCTTTAAGACAATATAAAAAAGAAGACTTTGTGCGGTGTAAAACTATTATATAATTTTAACTGCTTAGTCTTGGTTGACAATTTTTATTTTGAGCTGATACTAATTTCACGGAAACTCTCAAAAGCTCTAAGAAATTCTTCGGAAAATTATTTTATTATTTAATTCTAGTTTATGACTGTATTCTTTTAAGTCAACGAAATTCTTGAAAAAAAAAAAACATTTTCAAGAAAGAATGACATAGAAACATAATTTAAGCTAAAATAGTTTTTTTTCTTCTAAAAATATCACTGAACTGGGTATTTAAATATCCTTATTAAAAGCGTATTTTCTTTCATAAAGTCTTTTTTTGGGCGCATTTTTAGGAATGGTAAGGTTTTGTACATTTTTTAAAGTAATATTAGGCTCTCTTTCAGATTTTTATTTTGTTTGAATAAAATTTTGATATTTTTATTAAAAATTTTATAAGCTCTTGGACAAGGTAATGCCCAAAAATAATTTTTTTCATTTTTCTCAAAAATTATTTCATTTCAAATTAAAACTAGTTTGTATGCATTTTGCTCCTCGACTCTTCCTTTCCTTTCTTCGCCTTTCCACTGAAGAAGACAATATAAACTAATGTATTTTTTTTAACGAGCTGAGGAAGAGGAAAGGAAAACGACCGTACAAGTTAGTTTTAATTTTTTCTTCCTGAATAAAACTTTTAATAGATAAAAAAGATATTTTCCTTAAGTGAAAATATTTACCGCTTCGAGTTTAAAGAAAAAAATTTACTTTTATGATAATTCTTAACTTAACTAAAAGATTGGTTAAGTAACTTTGTTTGCTTCTGAATAAAGAGACAAATAAAAATTTCATATTTTCTAATAACCAATATACTTTTCTTAAGGCGAAAAAAATTTTTTTTTTTAATTAAGAATTCAAAATAAAATTCTTTTTATTGTTTGTATTAATTTAAAAAATTACATGGAAGTTCTATTAAATAAAAATAAAAATCTGAAACATTTTGCAACAATTTATAAAATATTTACTTAGGGAAATACTTTTGACATCGAAAGAGATGAAAACTCAATTCTGCTACAGGAAAAATGGGGGTCCGATCTTTCAAATACATCGTTTAATAGCTTGATTTATTTTTTTTCTTAAAAGAAACTTATCGATCCTTTTCATACTGACAATCTTCTTTTGGTCGAGTGTTTGACAACTAGACAGCATTTTTTGAGTTTTAATAATGAAATTTTCTAACTAGGTTGAAGTATAAATTTTAAATATTTAAATCTATTATAAAAAATAAAAGTGTGTGTTTTTGAATTGGTTCTAATTTTTCATGAATATTTTTTAAATAAATTTTGTCAAGAATTTTGTTTTCGATTAATAATCTAAGCAAAAAAGAATTTTACTATTTACTTTTCTTTGAAATTTTTCTTTAAAGTTTATAAATCACCTTTCATAAAAAAAAAACAAATGAATTTAAATATTGTAATTTTATGCTATTTTAAAGGTATTTGTAGAAAAATTCGAAAAATGGGAAGTCAACTATCTTATATTCGTAGATCTAGATCCACTCAAAGTTTAGAAAAAATTACTCTTGATGAAAACGAATTAAGATTCCTAATAGCAAGTACAAAAATGTCACGTGAACAAATTATAGATTTTCATGAAAATTTTCTGCGTGATTGTCCAAGTGGTCACTTAACTAAAAAAGAATTTGTCAAAATGTTCAAAGAACTTTATCACAATGAAGAGTTAAATGACAAGGCCGATAAATTTTGTGAATATGTTTTCAAAGCTATCGATGCTAATTCAAATAATTTAATTGAATTTTCTGATTTTATAATATGTTTCTCTACAACTACATTCGGAACATTAAAAGATAAAATTGAATTGGCTTTCAAGATTTATGACTTGAATAGCAATAAACGAATAGATAAATATGAGCTAACAAAAGTATTGGATGCCTTGTTTCTTTTTACCAATTTAGCTAATAGAGAAAGAAAAGATAGTCGAACTACAAAGCAACAAGTAGATTTTTTAATGAAAAAATTGGACAAAAATAGAAATCATGTTATTGAATATGATGAGTTTTATAATGGTTGTATTGAAGATGAATATGTTAAAAGTATTTTGATTGATAAAATGTTCAATAGTTAATAAAGATATAAGCTCAACTAATGACATTTCTTGTATTTATTTATGTAGTTTTTGCATCTATTTTTTTTATTCTTTTCCACTTAAAGGTTGTAATTATATACTTATAAAAAAATATGAAACTTCTGAATTATTCTACTGGAATTTTATTTTTGTTTATTTTTTGAAGAAAAAGTAAAATAAAGATTGGTTCAAATGTTCTTAAACCTTGAACACTTTTTTGTTTTTGCTCATGTTTTAATTAATTCATTTCAGCTCAATACTGTGAATAAAATTCCACAATCAAGAAATATTATCAATTTTAACTTTAACTTTGTTCTTTTAAAAATTCAACTCATCAATCTTTTTTTTCAAAAAAAAAAGGGATTAATAGATTGAACGTCAAACGTAACCCTGTTATCGTAACATTTTCAGATATAAAAAAATTATATAAAATTGTACAAAAAATTTTCCAAAAATAATTATTTTAACGAAAAAATTTCAAAAAAAAATTTAGTGAAATGGACCGGCCAAAATTTACCGCCACCCAACACCAATCCCTTCCATCCAATTCAATTATTTTTATTTATTTTTTAATTTCTATCTTTGGATGGTGCAATAAACATAGATCCAAAAAAAATTATAAAAATTTAATTGAATTTTAATTTATTTTTCTTTTCCGAGCCATTTATTGACGCTGTATAAAACCTGAATTAAAAAAATATTTAAAAAAAAATTGTCAGCAAATTTTTTTTCCATTTTTTTATCTGGTTACAAAAAACTCGTCTTAAATATTTATGACCAGTTGGTTACAAAACAGAGAAGACATTTTTTTGATGCAGAAACCATAAACTACCCTAAAGCCCAGTTAATTATAGATCTCCCCAATTTCATCGACTCTTAATTTGGCCTCATCGTTTACCGGTTTTGTATCATAGTTCGAAAATCTTCTCGAGCTTTTCCTTTTTAACTATGCTTATCTTCTTGGCTTAAATAATAACCGCATATTAACTGTGTTTTTTTGATTCCATCACTATTTTCATAATGCTTTCTTAAATAATTTGAAAAACAAAAACCTTAAGAAAATTGAACACCAACTAAAGCTCTAACCCTAGACCGTAACCATAGCTATCGCTCAATATTTGAAAAACTAAAAATAAATAAAAATTGAGATGAATTACTAACCGCTTGAGACCTTGAATCGCTTGATTAGTTTTCTTTGTCCCTTTGGGTATAATTTCGCAACAGTAAGGAAAATTCGGTTACTGACCGTTTGGGTCCTTTATTTACAATCAAAATTTAACTCTTAAAAAATTGGTTCATAAGTTATGATCGATTTCTTTAAAAAGCAATTTTTGTTATCTAATATAAGTATATTTTCTCATTGAAGCAGCTGTACCAATCACCATAATTATAACATTAATTTTGTTTTTTTCCTTATTAAACTAATAATTTTAAAAAATTGAAGGTCATATAAAATGCATGTCTTAAATGACAATTAAAGAATAATTAAAATTTCAGAACTTGAAAAATTTAGGCAAAATATAATTTAAATCGATTAAATTAGGTAATTAAAAAGGATAGTCTTTTGTTCCTTTTCATATTTTTAAAGGACTTCTTTTAAATGCTAATTTAAAATTCTATTCAATTCAAAATTTTTTTTGACATGTTCTATAAAATATATTATTTTTCTTACGTTTTTCGAAAGTTTTTTTTTATTTGAATAGCTAATTAAAACTCAATTAATTAGAAAAAAATCGAATAGAAATAAAAATGATGGAATAAACGAACATCAAATTTTAAATGAATAGATAGAAAGCTAATTTTAGGATATATGACGTGCTCTAAAAACAAGATTTCAATAACTAAAAAAAAAATAATTGAATTCTATTAAATAGATTAAACCTTTTCCAAGACCTCGTTTGGAGCTAATAAATTGACGAGACTAATTTTATAAATGCTTAAGAAATGCACTGAATAAAAAATTCAATTTTTTTTGCTTTTCATGGAGATTTAAATTTTATTTTTAAAATATAAAGATAATTGTTTTTAAAGGTTTATTTTAGGTAATCTTAAGTGAAGCAAGGCAACTTTATTTTTTTTTTGCTCAAAATAATTCAATTTGTTTTTAAAAAGAGATAAATTTTTCATTTTTTTTTCTCCAAACTCTTGGTTTCATGTTGATATTTGTATCTTTGGTCTTAGTTTTTGGAAATTTAATAAAAGAAAATTAGAAAAAAAAATATTATTTTTAAAGTCATTTATAATTTTCTGAATTTTGGCAACAAATTTAATTTAAATAAAATCGAAAAAATATTTTGTAATTTAAATTTTATTTTTTGTTTAATTGAAATTTTTATTTGTTTTTAAAAATTACAAATTTAATTAAAATTTCAATTAAGCCTTAAGGTTATTTGAAGTATTTGTTTGATTGTTTTTTTTTTTTCAAATGATTTGATTTATTTATTGATAATTGACTTAAATTAAGTTATTTAGTCATTATACACCAAGCTTAAAGGATAATATTTATTAAAGATATTAATGATATCTTAGCGAAGCTTCGATATTCATGTAAGAAAATATCTTAATCTTAAAGTAATCTCTTAGGATTCACCATCAGACTCAGATTTACATTTGTATAATTTGTAAATTTTGAGATATTTGGTTTTAAAATTATTGATATCGGTCTTAATGACCTTATTGAGTTTCCCAGTGTTAAGAAAAATGAGCTTTTTGCTTTTTAGTCACGCTTAAACATTCTTAACTCAAAAGAATTTAAGAAAAGAAATGTAAACTTTTTAAATGATTATGCAAAAAATAATTATTTCATCAAAATTATTACATTTTTTTAAAATAGTTAAATGGCTTTGAGTAATACAACTCCTTCTGCCATTGTTAAATGTAAATAAGTAAAATTAAAATAAAAAAATGGTCGGTATTAGAAAAGTAAGAGAAAGTGAGAAATTACACTTTTGAGTAAGTACAAAGATATTACTATATTACTATACGACACCGTCAACCGGAACTTTTCAAGAGGAATAAGACATAGAGGTGTTAAAGATCCCTTGAGCTTTCAACAAAAGCCGATATACTCTTTAATTAGTTCGTTACCATTTAGATTTAAATTTTTAATATACCGTAATACCTTGTATAGGAATGCATTGAATTAAAACCTAAAATTTTATCAATTAATGCACCCCAAAATAAAAGAATTTTTAATTTTTTACCATATATTCTAATAGAGAACCTAATCAACAGTATCAAACAATGTTTTGATTATTTTTAGGTTTTTCCAATCGCTTTAAAAATAGCTTTTTTTGGCGCATTTATTCTTAAAATTTTGATTTGAATTGCATGCATTTGTTTGCAAGGTATTACGGTAACTACTGTTTTTCAATGATATCAATCTTTAGGTCCTGGAGAAAGCTGAATAATAATATTTCTGATGGTACATCTAATGACAGGTTATAAATTGATTTGTATGTTCTTATATTTTAATCAAAAATTTTTTTTGGTATTTCGTTTCGACAATCTCAAAAACAGACCTTAAAAACAAACTTTTTTGTCTGCGTTTTACCTGGATTAATTTGTATGTTACGCAATTTAATTTTAAAAAAGTTAAAAAGAAAAAAATTGCCATATCTTCCTTTTAAAATTTATTCAAACTTTACATGATCAAACATATTGGTTTTTTAATCAGGCTTTTTAAAAAGTTGATCAGTAGATTTATCTAATGTATTAAGTGGGTAGATTTTTTTCTGAAATTTCATTTAAAAAATATCTTGAAAATTTTTTTCTTATATATTTATAGAAGGATGTTAACTTGAGCGTAAGATTCTCAAATAAAGTAAATTTAAACACTTGAAACATATTTTTTAAAGTTTACTTTAAACAAGTTAAGTACTTGGGATCAAATAAAAACCTTATTTGCTTTTAGTTCACACAGATATATTAAAAAATATTAGCCTAATTTTTTTCTCGATAAATTAGTATTTCGACAATCGAAAATTGGGTGATTTAAAAAATGAAAATTTAAAAAGTATGTAACTAGTAATCGAGTCAATAATTAAGTATCAGAGCAGCGAAAATAAAAATAAAATAAATTACAGGCCTTATATAAATTTCTTTATTTTTAATAAAAAAGTTTGACTAGAATTTTAGAAAAAATAAAATAAAGTTCAGTGTTTTTGATCAAAATAACTAACGGTATTGCTAGTTGTAGCCAGGTTCTTTTTATTTGTGAATTGAAAATTTAAATTTTATTCTTTTCAAAAATTCTAGTTGACTTATTTTTTATCAAGATAAATTCTGCTCTGATTAATTTCAGACTTGAAACGAAAAAAAATAAAATACAATTATCTTAAAAAAGACCAGATTTTTATCCAAAAGAAAATTAAATATGATGAGTTCAAATTTATAAAATATTTTGTTTTGTTTCTTTAAGATTATTATGTAATTAATATTGAAATGATGGAAAAGCAAATAAATAACAATAATAAATCGAAGATTCCAACATGGCAAACGAAAATAAATCACGATAAGGATAGACTTGAAAAAGTCAAGTCGAAAATTGCAATACCTAAATACGAAAACAATAATAATACATCATCATCATCTTCATCTATAATGTCAATACGTGCTGACTCGCAAGCTAAACTAAACAATACAAATAATTCACAAACTCAATTAACAAATAATAAAAATAATAATGGAATTCTTAAGTCAAAATCTAAGCTATACAAGTAAGAAACCTTCTTTCAAAGTTCTTAAGATTTTAAATTTTGTTTATTTATTTTAATTTTTCTCTCTTCTCTCTCTCTCTCTATTTCGTTTTTCTAATAAGACCATCGATTATCGAAAAGAAAAAATTGCCAAGTTTCAAATCGAAATTGAATTCAAATCTATCAGATAAGAAATTGTTATTCAACAATCAATCAAGTTTGTATTTTTACTTTGTATTTTATTTACATTTAAAATTGTTTATTTGATTAATAGAGAAATAATTCAGTTCTAATATAGCAGATTTACTCCTTAATCCTGATAATAAGTTGATGCTTTAAAATGTCAAAATATTTATTTGATCAACGGAAAAAGTTATTTTTTACAATATGTAATAGTCGAAAGTAGTTCTTCTTAATGGTGCATTTTTATTGAACGAAAACTTTCATGACACACCTAAAATATATCTCACAAGTCAGAAATTAAAGCTAAAAAAACAAAATTCTAAATTATTGATTTAAGATTCATTTATAAAATTCTAAGTAAATATGAATTAAAGTTTAACAATATTAAAGATATACTAAAAAGAACTTGAATTAGATTTTAATTAATTACAATTGAACTTGGATTTTGTGGAGCATCATGGTGTCATTTGATAATTTGATAAATATTAAATTTTAAAAAATAAAAATGATTTGCAAGGGTAAGTTTCTACATTTTTTATTTCTGATTAACAACGTTCTAGTTAAAAAAAAAGAAAAAAAAAGTGGAAAATTCGAATTCTTATCCTTTTTTCAATAATCAAAAATATTTATCTGTTGAAAAAAAAATTTAAAAATTTATTTTTCAAAAAAAGAGGAAACATCAAATTAAGTGTTCGCTTACCTATTCTAGACTGATAAACACTTAATTAATTAACAAATATCCGAAGTCATACATGAAGGGCCTATACCCAGTCTCTTAAAAAATCATGAGACATTCTTGAAATTACATTAATATATTTAAATCAAACGTCACACGAAAAAATTTAAATTCTTCATAAGCTAATAGACATTAAATTACGCCTAAAAAAGAGTAAAAGGTGAATTTTTTTAGAAAATGAATACTGCACTTCTATTAAAATTTTGTCGTAGCCGTATTGAATCGTACCGTACCGATTTCGAACGTACCGTATCTTATACGAACGTACCGTATCCGAACCGTAGCGTACCGTATTCGTACTGTACTATCGTATCGTACTATACTACCGTAGCATAAATTTTTGTAATTTTTTTTCTATTTTTGATTATAATTTTGAAAAAAAATATTAGAATACTAGGAAAATTGATTTTAGAAAATGATTTATTAAAAAAATCCGATATATCTAAAATTCTGAATCAAAAAAAAAATTTAATTTTAATAAAAACTTTTCATGAAAATTTTGAAAAAAATATTTTTTTCACGGAGATTCGCAGATACTTTTCTCTTTTCGAAAAATAGACATTAAATCCTATCATATTTTAAACAATAAAATTATTTTTTCAAAATTTTCATGAAAAGTTTTTATTAAAATTAAATTTTTTTTTTGATTCAGAATTTTAGATATATCGGATTTTTTTAATAAATCATTTTCTAAAATCAATTTTCCTAGTATTCTAATATTTTTTTTCAAAATTATAATCAAAAATAGAAAAAAAATTACAACAATTTATGCTACGGTAGTATAGTAAGATACAATAGTACGGTACGAATACGGTACGGGAGTACGGTACGGATACTGTTCGAATACGGTACGGTACGTTCGGATACGATACGGTACGTTCGAAATCGGTATGGTACGAATACGGTTCGGTACGACACAATTTCAATAGAAGTGCAGTATCTATTTATTAAATAGAATTAACCTTCAAATTTGGGGAATAAAATATAAAATTATAGTAGCGTTTCGATTGGTACTTTTATTTTTGATGGGTAGATTTTTTACTCTTTATCACACCAAGAGATAATTTGTACTCTCGACCTTCTACTTGGACGCCCATGACGGCATCAACTGAGCTTTCCTAGAAAAGCAATATTAATCCTCAATAGACTGGGTAGTTTTTTTTATTTTTTATTAATTCGGTATAAAAATAACTTTTAAATTTTAATGCCTTTTAAATAATTTAGTCTGAACAAAAATGGGCACATTGAATATTTTAGGTGGTAATTTGAAATTATTTAGAAAGCTTTTAAAATACTTTTATTAGATTTAAGCAGTAAAATTTTTATAAAAATTCACTTTTAGGATCATTATCTTTTTCCAATAAATGTAACTGGAGTTTTCTCATTTAATCGTAATACGAGAGATGTTAATATTTGCGAATTTTCACCAAAGATTTCCTCAAATTATATAAAAAAGTATTAAGGGATAAAAGTTTAAAATTTTAATAAAAAAAACTCTATTGACTATTAAAAACGTCCAAAATAACGCTGTCACTAAAAATTAGTATCATTAAACAATAAATTTTCCCTGAATATATTAAAAGCAATTACTATCTTGTGGTGTCTATTTGATCAATCAAACAAACAATAATTTTTTATTTAAGGGTCTTTAAAAAATAAATTTTATATTTTTTTTCCATAAAAGAAGAAATTATTGATAGTTCAACGAATTGTAAAGAAAACA
Source organism: Brachionus calyciflorus (assembly GCA_002922825.1). Taxonomy (NCBI): domain Eukaryota; kingdom Metazoa; phylum Rotifera; class Eurotatoria; order Ploima; family Brachionidae; genus Brachionus; species Brachionus calyciflorus. Next base: position 739,646 of record NTPY01000188.1, on the reverse strand, counting down.
AAATACCTGTAAAACATGATAGATCTCATCAAAATAAATTCGGTTTCAAAGCAAATAAAATACTAAAAGAAAGCAATAATAAAAGTCAAGAACCAATGGACGATGAGCACATATATCAAAAAGTTTTCTTAAATAAAAAAGCATTTGATTGTAAAGACCCAAAATCGAATACAGCAACCAACAACGCTTTGGCTGAACATTCAATTGAAACTTTGAAAGAATCGATAAATGAATTCAAAAAAAAATTTTCATCTAATATTTCCTGTAAATTCGATTGTTCTGAATCTAAAAATACTTTTGATCTAAACTCAAATGACAAAATGGTTATTTGCTCTAGTCAAGAAGTTGATAAAAAGTAAGTCTTTTATTTTATTTTTTTAAAGTGTTTTTAGGAACCTTTGTTCTTATCTAGTTTTTTGGCACTTTTTTTTTACTTTAGACCTGAAGCAAATATTTATTCAAAATTGTTAAAGATATAATTATAAGCTTCTTTGTTTAATAAGATCATAAGATTTTTTGCTTATACTAAATGTTAGAAAATAGATAAGAAAATTTAAAACAAAATCTTTAATAATTTTTTTTTTAAATTTTAAATTTCTAGATAACATCAAAAATATATGAAATTGAATTTATTTATTTTTTTTCGTTCAAGCTTAATTTGAATATTTTTGCCTTTCTAAGCAATTGAAAAGAGGATTTAAACAAAAAAAAATTTATTAAGATTTTTCTTTAGAGATTATATAACTTAAATAGGGAGTAATAAATGATTTGGTAGTTTTTTCGATTTTTTCCCGATATGATTAAGTAGAAAATCATTTGAAGGCTCTCTCTCTCTCTCATTTTTTCTAATTGCCAATTAAAAATATGTGTATATTCCGTATTGAGAGTTAAGATAGAAAAATCAAAATTTTTTAAACTATAGAAGCTTTATTATTTTGTTTCTCGTCAAAAATTTTTAATTTTTTTTTATTTTTGATTGCAAAAATTTGATAAATTCGATTTGAACTAATTTTAAGAATTATAAAAAAAATAAAAAACGAAAGGCTCTTATCCTATAAGTTTGCACAAAAATTTGTTTTTTTTTTATTTAGGATTTTTTGCTTTTCATCATGTTAGGTCTAGATTTTGATTTCTAGAATTGATTTTAAACTGGTCGAACTTAAGATTTCAGCAACTAAAAAAAAATTATTCTACGGAAAGTAATTCATCAAAAAAGCTAATTTAAATTTTTATAAAGGTTTTTCGAAAATTGGTCTAGTTGAAATAATTTAATAAATTTAAAATACAAAGTTACTTTGACAAAATGACAGTGATCTCTTGCCATTTTTCTTTCTCTCTATATTTAAATTTAATAGAGACTCGAGAAGATTTTTGTTGAAATTATTTCTAAGTTTTTGGTCATAAATGACCTAAATAAATTTAAATTTTAATCCAATTTTATTCATTAAAATAAACTTAAATAAGATTTTAAAAGCTATCTCTTTTGTTTATCAATGGTAGAGCTTCAGGATAAAAAAGGAAAATTGTTTAAAATGAATTTTTAAAAAGGATAGAATTAGTTCTCTCTCTTATAAAAATTATATTTGAAATAAAGAAATTGAATGTTCGAATTTATTTCTTTTTTCTTTCTTTTGCGCTTTATCTTTTCAATTTAAAAATTATTTTTTTCGAAATTCGTTCTTAAATTAAAGAAATTAAAGAGTAAAAGTCTTTATAGAAAATCAAAGACTTGGAAAAATTATTTCCCGTTTTCAAAAGACGTTTTTCGTTGAAGATTCCTAGTTTGTGTGTTATTTGAGCTTAAAGCATTGCTATCAAAACACAACTAAAAAAATTATCTGGATATTTTCTGAACCACTTTTGTTAACTACTCAAACAATTTTCTGTTCCGTTAACGAAGTTCAACTTTTAGTTTCGAGTTCGAAAATTTTTTCCAGACACTAATATCAGATATCGTATTATCTTGTTTATAAGCGCCCCCTAAACCCCCTTTTTTTAGAAAAAAGGAGAGCAGAAAGAATTTAATTTTGTTATAACTAAATAGATTTTTCTTCAGTATGATTTCACCCTTCAAAAGAGCTATTTTTAGTCGCTTATAAGCAAGGTTTTACGGTAAACAAATTAAATTAAAAATATCATTCAGAACAATTTGCATTTCAAGATTATAAAATAAGATTATTCGGGTTTTTTTTAACTAACCCTTTTTTTAGAATCTTTATAGAAAATCTAAGAAATGCTCCCATTATTATTTTCTAAGTGGAAATTTATAAAAAAAATAGATTTTTTTTTGAGCTCTGAAAACTAAAAAATTGGATAATTTTAAGTTTCCAAATTTTTAAAGTTTTTAATCGAATTCTGAGGTATTTCTACTTCTCCACTCATTTGTTTGGTAACTTAATTTATTAAAGACATATTCTTCGAAAAAAAGACGTAAGTGTTAACGTGAGCAAAATTTAATATTATAAGAAGATATTTGTGATTAATTTTTATTCACTTTTGTTCAGCAAGGCCCCATCAAACACTTCCTACCTATTTCGCTAGACACACCCTACTGCTCTCTTTTTAAATTCAGTTTTTTTTTAAACTAAAATACTCAATAAAAAAATTTAATATTTTCGATTACATTTTCTGAAAGAGCAGAAAAAAAGAAATTTTTTGATATACAAAAATATATTAAAAGGTCTTTTATTCCTGTTGGCGCGGTGGGGATGCATGTTTTTCAGGTATCCGAAAACTCAATTGTAAATTAAAATTTAAGCCTAAAGGAATCTGTGAATTAAATTGACCCTTTAACTTATTTTAGATTTAAGAAGATCGATAATTTCATCCATCAAAAATTTTGTCCTTTAAAATTAAAATAAGGATTTAAACTTAATTTTAATATTTGCATTTCAAAAAAGAAAATAAATCAATAACTCTAATACCTGTCCAATTTCCGATTTTCATTCAACAAGAAAATGTATGTAAAATAAAATAAAAACAAAACGAATAATTCTACAGAATGTTCTTTTTCAAATAAAGATATCCAATTTCAAATCATAAATACACAATTTTAAAATTTTAATTGCCCTAAATCTTCAAATTTTGAAATTTAAACAAATTTTTCAATTCAAGATCTTAAATTTCAAATATTTGCTTTCAATAAGCAAAAGATTAAATCATTTAATTTTCTTATGGCAAAGCAAAGTAAATTAGAAAAAAAAATTTAATAAATCAACCGTTCAATGAAATTAAGTCTTCTTCTTTAGTTTCCTATTAAAAATTCAAAACACTTTAGAATTAAAAAAAAATAAGTGCTTAATTTTAATATATTATTTTTATATAAGTCGCTAGCCAGTCTAGAATAGAAATAGTTGATTTGCATTTCAGTTTTATAAAATTGTTTGTTTTTTCTTTTCTTAAAAATAAAAGCAATTGAGATTTTCAAAAGATTATGAGAATGAATTTTTGATTTCTGGACAGTATTACTAAGGTTTCTAATTTCATTTTTATTTTTTAATAAATGAACCCAAAGTAGTCACCGAAAGGATATTTCGAAAAAGTTTTCTATAAATAGAATTAATCGTCGTCCAAATGTTAAATATTTATTTTGTGATTTATAATTTTTTCTCTCGTCTAAATACTCTTAGAATAAATAACCAAAAGGCTCATAATTATTTAAAATTACAATTAATGCAAATATAGTGATTTGTTTTTTAGTTTCGATTTTTTTTTTAATTTTATTACTATTCTAAAGTTTTTAATTATTTAGATGACCCAAAAGAGCGTTGTGAAAAATCACAAAATAACTAATTTCCATTTCGTTTAAACTTTTCTATTGATTAATTTGAAAAAAAAACTTCAAATAAGAATAATTTAAGAAATTTTTCAAATTCTGTTTTCGTGTCACGCTTTTCGACTTGAAGCAGCTTTTTTGTTTTATTTTCTGATTAAATACGATTAGATAATTAGACATTGAAATAAAAATCAAGTCAAGAATTCTCAGGTCAGTTCCTGAACATAATTCAAGAAAAAAAAAATCAGTTTAGTGTACTTCAGGCAGTATTAGTTTTTGAAGCTTAAATTTTATTAAAACCGGAAATTTTTTTTAACGCAGCACTTAAATCACGGAAACTTGGGTTTGAAATCCTAAAAAACTATATTCTGCAGGAAAAATTCATTTTCATACCATCTCGAACAAATCACGCACCATATGTTATGTACCATTTCAAAACAAAAAAAGCGTAATTTAAACCTAACCGCTTATCTTTAAAAGTTAAAATTTAACTTTCTCATTTTGTATAAAGTTTTATTTGTTAAGCAGCATGTAATTTCAAAGAAAAAGAAGAAATTAAAAATTAATTTTTACTCATTTAATAATTTTGAAGTTTCTTTTTTTAAATTTCTAAAATTTCTTTGGCGTTCTTTCACTGCAGCTGGTTTTAAAAAAAGGTCTAATAAGTTTATCTCTTTTATTCACATGAACTAAATCTGAATTAGATAATCCGGCTTTGAGCTAGGGAGTTTATAAGGCAAATTATTTTTAGTTAATCAATTTTGCATGTATAATTTGGTAATTAATCAGTTAAAAATATAAAAAAAGTCAGCTAACGACTTTCAAAGAGCGTAATGTTGGGCTAAAATATTTCACGTATAATTTAAATGGAAATAGAAAAAAAAATTCTGAATGGAAAATACCATCATGTCAGGAAAAATTACCGAATGTCTTCACATTTCTTTAACAAATTAAATTATTAATATTAAATTCACAGTAGTTGAGACTAGACCGGTTCCTTCAATTTAGGATTCATCAGTAGAGATTAAAATTGAAGACAACTGATACTAGTGTATTTTTTACATTAAAAAAATTTAATTTTCAATGACGGAAGCTGACGCCATGATTTTATTTAGGTAGCTTTTCATAAAATCACAAAGAAAATTTTTAACGACCATTCAGAATTTAAATTTGTGAGAGATTTCTCAAGAGGTCACAAAAAAATTACGTTTTATGATTTTCTTATTTTCCTTTTTGAATAAATATATTTGAAATTATTTAAAGTAAATTTGATCTAAAACCAACACAAAATTTATTTGACAATGACATAACCTTATGGTATTATAACTAAAGCTAGATTAAGCGATTAGTTTATATTTTGTGTATTTGAAATTTTTGATAAGAACTAAAAGGAAAAGAGCTCTTTTTTCTTTCAAATGTGAAATTTCAATTTTTATATCCCATTAAGCTTTTAAAGAAAAATATTTTAAATTTAAATTTAAAAAAAAGGTTAGTCTTTAATGGTATTTATCACCCAAATTAATCTGTTAAAGATAAAAAGTTTTCTTATGATAAAAATATAAATATTTGGTCATATTTGTTTAATTTACGAATTTTTATAATTTTTTCAAAAAATTTTTCATTTTTTAATGACTAAATATTTGAGATCAATTCATCAATGTCAAAAAATTATAAAATGATGAATATTTTCGACTACATAAAAAATAAAAAAAACATATTGAATGGACAACTTAATTTTTCTTGAAAAATTGAATTCGATTAAGATTTAAAGATTAGAAACTTTATTAATCAAAGATGCCAAATCAAAAATTTTTATTTCAAACGATTAAGGAAGAAAAGTGGGAGTATTATTTCTATGTTGAAACCAACATTTTAATTAAGCTAAGAGCTTTTTTTTTAAATAAAAACATTTTAAGTCCTTGGCTAAATTTGTATTTCAACCTTTAAAATGTGATCATTTTCTATGACTTTTAGTATTAATTTATTTTCTTAATTAGAGATTGCATCGAACTAAAACTATTAACTGAGAGAAAACTCTTTAAATTTATTTTTTTTTAATTAAAAGTTTTAATTAAATTTTCAATTTTAATTTTTCTTTCTTTAGAGATGAGTCTGAATCGGATTCAACGATAAAAAATATAACTGAACGTAAGTATAATGGTTAATAAAAAAAACAATTGTGCTGAACGAAAAATCTCACGAAAATTCGCTCCGAAACAAAATATGTTTAAGACATTTTTCGAAAAACATGCTTTAGTGGGTATGTGAGTATGCTTTAAACTTGGTCTTAAACTGTTTAAGACCGTCTTGAGATTTGTTTAAAAACTTGTCAAATTGTTACAGAAATGTACTGTATATACCTCTCATCGATTTAGCCACAAACCTTATTCTTAGCCATTTATTACCTGGCCAGTAAAGAAATTATTTAATTTTGAGCAAATTTCTTTGAAAATAAAGGCAATAAGAAATCGTTCCACAATTTTTTATAATATTTAAAACTAAGATTTGATTCTTTTTCTTTAATCTTAAATTTTCGGAATTTTTTTTGAATACCAATAAATTAGATACTTCGTTCAGTCCTTTGAATTTATATTTTCATTAGTTCTGGCAATTTAATCTGAATAATTTTTAGAACTTGAATTGAACAAAACCATATCGGAACCAATAGAGCCATCCCAAATTGAGAATCAAAAAACAAAAACGACAACTGATATTAAATTAAGAACTGAAGTCGGGAAAAATACGATAACGAGAAGAAATTTTATTTTTAACTCTAAACTTCCAAAAATCCTTAACTTAAACGATACAAAATTGATAAACAAATCCGAAATGATAAATTCGGAGACTTCTCTTGATCAAAAAACTGTCTTTCGTAATAAAACAAATATGAGCCCAAGAGAAAATCGCTCTCAAAGTCAAGAAGAAATATTAGAAGAATTTAAAAATTCGTTAAACGAATTAATTAAGGCTTCAAAGTGGACTAAAGAATCAGAAATGTCAAACCGAAATTCGAGAAATTATTTGTCACTTTATGGTCCTAGTTTTAACATTGACGAACACGATATCTACGAAAAAAATAAACACGAAAATGATAAAAAAAATAATACACTCAAAAAAAGTAGTACATTGATGGCACATCAAACTTTTAATAGTTGTGATGATAATAATAGTTTAAAATTTAAAAATCATACATTTAGTATAGATAATACGAAATCGTCTGAATATCTTATATTATCGCCAAATCGATCGTCTGATCTTTCAAATACGAATATATATATTCAAATGCCCCAGGTTAAACAACAACAAGCTGATTCAATAGGTGAGTAGATTTTTTTTTGTTATTTTGAAATTTTAATATTCAAGTCTTCAAATAAATTTAATCTTTCAACTAAAAATATTCAGGTTTCTTTTGAAATAAATAAGTTTTTTTTTCTAGAAAATTTAAATTTTTTTTTGTTAAAATTCATTTTTTTTGTTGTTTGGTCAGTAAAGAAATTTTTAAGCAATGAATTGAAGAACTAACAAAGAAAAAAGCGAAAAAAAAATATTGAACGTAAAATTGTTGCATTCTATCGAAATCAGATTAAATTTTTTTTTAATTTAAAATTTTTTTTATCGTTTTTTTTTCAATTAATATTTAATATTAGAGGAATGATAAAAAAAATATATTTTCGATGTACAATTGCTCGTATTGTACTTATCAATTGTATTAACCTAATTAATTTAATTTAAGTACAAAATATATATTTCTATCTAAAATATTTTTAGCTTCACGAGACGTTCCAAATTTAAGGAATTTTTTTAGCGTAGATTTTTAAAGCGGGCAAACTGTGATAAGCTACTTTTTTATTTATGGAAAAATATAAAACGCTCCTTTTAAGCTTTATGCAGCATTCGAAATGAATTTCAAAAAAAAAATTTCAAATTTTGTCAAATCTTTTATTTATATTAAAAATACATTACAAATACATATACAATTCTATTTTTTTAACAAATTTCGGTTTACTTAAAAACTTGACTGTGGTTCCTCAAAAAAAAATTGTTTGTGGACTCAGAATCGATTAAAAAATGAAAAAGTTAGGTCATTTCAAGATTTATCGACTATTAGGACTCATTTTAATCATCTTAGATAATTATAAATTAATTTTTTTGAGGCTCTAAATTCAAGTTATAGGACTTTTAATTCTACTTTAAAATACAAATATTTACGATAGGACATCGATAATATGTTCTTTATTTTTCCATTCAACTTTTTCATAATTGTCAATCCTATCAAAAACATTTAAGACATCTAAAAAAACGGCAAAATGTTAAAAAGCGTTAAAAAACGGTTTTTTGTTTTTTGAATAAAAGCTCACATTTTATCATTGTATTTTAGTTTTCGAGATATTTTAAATCGAATAATTGTTTTTTAATAGTGTAAAAATTATATTAGAAAATTAAGAAAAAAAATACAATTTTTCTGTATTTCTACAATTAAAAGAGTTTTAAATTAAAAATAATTGATAATTTTTAAAGCAAAAAAATTTAATTTTAATTAAAGTTTTCTTCAAAATTTTCCCAAAATTTCTTTATTAGTTTTTTATTAAAGGGTTCTGAGTATATCGAGTGTTTTTCACAAGGAATTCTAAATTTTTTTTTTTCCATTGGTTTTCGACACTAATTAGACCAGTAAACAAAAATAAAATTCATTAAAATTGATATAAATATTCTAAATAAAAAATTCAATCGAGTATTTCGCAATTTTCTTATTTTATACAGTACAAATTAAAACTAACTTGCACACATATTGTTCTTTTAAAGATTCTCTAATTTTTCTCTTAACCAAAAATTTTCAATGAACAGCAGCTTCCATAACCGCCAGTTCTTAGGATATCTCAAATATTAAAAAATTAACTGTGATATTTTAAATTTTTACTTACCTTTTTAACGCTTACAGTTTGATATTTTTTTTAGGTTAGCTCAAATTTTATTTAAGGTTTCGAATTTTTTAACTCATTTATTTAGATTACGTAAAGCTACTCAATTTATATTTATAAAAAAAGAGTTGTTGTCTTAATTCATCCTAATTTTCTTTAAAAAAATATTTAATTTTTAAATTTTTGAAAAGACAAATTGTAAAAAAAGCGGTTTAAAGGTATCTCGAAAAATTTGCCAAAATTTTTTGTATTTTTTTTTTGAAATAATTAAATTTCAAAAATAAATTGAAAATTTTCCTAGTAGGTTTTTATTTTTTTTAAGTTATAAGACTCCTAAATTATTTGAAGAATGTAAAAAAAAATTAATTTAATAATCAAATTTTACAATTTACACATAACAAAAAAAAACAACAAGAAGGTCGACAAATATAGTTGAAAAAGGTTCTAGTTTAAGTAAAAAAAATACGAATTGTTTTCAGAAAATACTTATAAAAAAAATGATTAGAATTCTTTTTTCTTTTTAAATTTCGTAAAGCATTATTTTTCTTTTGAAAAAAAAGTACTTTCAAAAACAATTTAAAATTTTGTAAAATTAAGTAATTTTTTTTTAGGTAATCACGTCTCGGTAGTATCACCATTATCATCATCAGTACGGTCAACACTCAACACCTCTTTATCATATTCATCCGACTCGGCTAAATCCTCCTTAATAAATATACAATCATCAAGCTCGAATAATCTCAACGATTCAACATCGTCATCCTCATCTACTACTTTACAACAAACAATAAAACAAACAAAAAATGATCCTTTATTGACCAGTAATAAGGTAAATATTTTCTTAGCACATGTCTCTCGAGGATTAATTGACCAAAAACAAAAAAAAACTAATTAATTTCAAAATTAATTTTAATTGATTTCTATGTTCATTTCGAATGACAATTTAAATAAACAATAAGCTCTAGGTTCTTTTTATTTATTTCAAAATTTATGATTTCAAGATTTGTTTAAGGTTAGAGCATTAAAAAATTTGAACGAAAAAATAACGTAATCTTTCAATAGAATAGAATTGCCAAAATATCAAAATTTTATGTTTAGTTAACATTTTTTTGGCTATATCTAAGCTAAATCGAATTTTTTTCTCTTTTTTTTTTCAATTCGAAAAATTAGTTCGAAATTTTTGTTTATCAAGATACTTGAGATTTAAAATAGAAAAAAAAATGTAACAAAAATTTCACCCTAGTTTATGAAAATGATTAAAATTTAATGATCCATATTTTGGGCTTTTTTTTTAAATTTGAAATTATTCAATTTCATATTTTTTTCGATAAATGTCTAATTAGCTTAGTTTTTTATTTAGTTTTTTTTTTGTTTTAGGTATTTGCTCTTTTTTTTTTTAATTTTTAATTTAAATTTTTAATTTTGAAATTGTAATTGAGTTTTAAAACCCTAACAATTATTCAAAAAAAAATTAGAAATTAAACAAAAAGAGACTTATAGACTATTTGAAATAAGATGCCAGTCAAGTCTACAATATATTTGATATTAATTTTTTTCTTCATTGAATAAGGCATCAATTAAAGCTTGTTTTTAAACTTAAATTTTTAAGTCTATAATTTTTTTTTTTACTTTTTAGAAGTCGACAAATTCAAAAATTACATATCTGGCTAAAGAAGACCCTAGTATTGATACTTATCATAGTAACAGCAATAAACGTTTCAGTACAACAAGTGAAATTTTAACTAAAAAGTCATCTAATAAAGGTAAATAAATTTTCAAATTATCTTAAGCCTGATCATACATAGAGTATGTAAGTTGTAATCTAGCATTTATTTATAAATCTAAAGTTTGAAAAAAAATTAAGAAAAGCTAAAATTTTTGTTGATTTGAAGATATGTACCAATTGACATTGAATCAATAAAAACAATTCACAAAAAAAAAGTTTATTTCTCTTAAAATTTCGTTTATCGAGTATTTTATTTGAAAGTCTGAAATGAAAGCTTAGAAAATTTTTGAAAATTTAAAAAAACAAAAATATTGAAAACGATCCAAAAAAATATTTAGCGGTCCGATATAAGTGGAGTTTTTTTTAAACGTGAAAAGGAAGACTTTGTTTTTTTTAAATATTTTTTTCATTTTTTTTTCTGATGCTTTTGGATATCTAAGTGATAGTACTGGAGCTTAGTTCGTAGTCGCATAATATAGATAATATATCAGAATTTATTTGTACTGTACAATCCAAAACAAAGTTAACGACCTGTTTAAACACTGTTTATACAGAACATACACAAAACAAAACAAAACCAAACCGAAACAGAAACTTTTAAAATGGTTTTGTGCTGGTTTTGTGTCGATTTTGTTTCTGTTCTGTGTTGTTTTTGTTTCGGTTTTGTGTATGCTTTGTTTAAACATTGTTCATGTTTTCGTTAACTTTGTTTCGGATTGTACTGTAACTTAATTTCAGTAAAGCGAGATTTATAATTATTTCATGCATTTTACTATAAAGCTTTGATACAAATAGGGTTGAGTAAATTCTAAAACGATTCGACAAAATTGTTAGACATAAAGATTTTTTTAAATTTTAAAAAGCTGATAGGCTTCCAAAAAAAAAGCTTTGTCAAAGACATTCAATTGGTAAAGTTTTTAAAAGTTTAAGTTTATTTAAAATCATGGGAGAAGAATTGTCATTAAAGGGTCTTACAAGTACAAGAAATTTTTGCGTATTTCCACATAAAATATTTACAATATACTTGGCTAAAAGCTAAATATTATCACTAAAAGAAAAATCCTAATGACATCTTTTGATCTTAAGAAAATCAACAAATTATGACAAAGCTTAATTTTTTTAACTTTGTTATTCTTTATTTAAGATTTAATTGATAAGAAACTATCAACTTTTCAATCGAATTTAACTTCTTCACAGCGTAAATCAATACCAACTTTAAGCACATCAGAGAGTGTGTCAAATTTTCAAAATACAGAGAAAACCTATGCAAAACAGTACAAGACAATGATGAATTCAATTGACTCTAAAAGATTTTCCGAAATGAAAACTTCAACTGGTAAATCGTTAAGTAAACTCCAAGTTGAGGTCGAATCATCATCTTCAATAGCCCATCCAATTCGAAAATCAGCTAACTCTTGGATAGCTCAATCATTCCGAAAAGCTTTTAGCAAAATAGATAAGCGAAAATTAATTAAAAGTCAAAGTCAATTGAACCAAATTAGCAAAAATAATAATATTTCTAGTTTATCAATAAACTTTACTGATAACGATGAACTTAACATCGAGAAATGTCATAGTGACGATGAAAATGAAAATTATAGTAATAGAAATAAGTTATCTCTAGTTCAGACATCTAATGATTGTCTACTCGATTCTGAATCGGATTTTGATTATGATGATAATTTAAAAAAATCAGAATTTCTATCAAAACATTCGAAAAATTTAATTATGACAAAACGCTCTTATAGGTCCGAATCAGAATTAGCTTTCAAAAATTTTCAAAAACAAAAAGATTTGAATATTAATAATAACCATCATCAAATTACGAGCTCTAATAATAGTAGTAATAATTACAATAATAAAACAAGTAATTTGATAACTATTAATAATAATATGAGTCGAATAAAAGAAGGGAAAATTCCGTCTAATAAATTAGGCAAAAGTCACAAATCAGTAACGTCCTTATTGACTACTTCAACTAGTTCTAATCAAATTTTGGATCAAATGAACTCAAAGCAAAAGCAAAGTTTAAAACAACAAGATTTATCCTTATATTCCCCCAGCGATTCTCACAAGTTCATGAATAAATGGTAAAATTTTTTTCATTATTTTTTCTTTTTAATTGTAATATTTAAACGCATTTTTTAAAGTAATTGTAAATTAAATGAAACTATGGTAACTGATTTGAAGAAGAAATTGACAATTGCTGAGAATAAGCTAACCGATATAAGGTTAGAGGCCCTGTCTTCTATACATCAAATTGATCAGTTAAAAGAATGTATGGATAAGATGAAGGTAAATAAAATTCTAAAATATTAAGGCCAATCGAAAAATTAGTTAGCAAAAGCAGAAAAATTTTTTTTAGGCTTTTAAAAATCTTTTTTCTGGATTAAATGCCTAAGTTCTCTCACAAAATATGGTAAAAAAATACATTAAAATTAATAATGCTGTTCGCATATTTAAAGTTAATAATTATCAATATTGGGTCTGTATTCCTTTTTGAAAAAATATTTTTTAAGGCTTAAGCACAAGGGATTTTTACATACAAGCACATTTCCAGCATATATGAAATTTTTTTAAGATGCAATAATTATTTACGTACAAGCTTGGCATAGTATATTTTGTGTCACTATTCTTTTTCTTATTTTTTTTGAACAAAAATCGCTCTGGAAAGCCTTAAGAAAACTTTTGCATAGTAAAGCAAAATTTGATGCACCTGCTGTCAAATTCTGCAAAATTTTTTGCAATTTTAAGTGCGTATTTAATATATGCCTTTTTTAATCGTTTTCTAATTTGCAGACAGGTTTTTTTTAACTCAGTGTATCTCCGATTTTATGAATCTCGGTCGCAAAAGACAAATTAGTTCATAAAATCGTAAACAAAACAAATTTACATTAGAATGAGTCCAAATATTGATATTTTTATTTCTTAGATTCTAAAATACATAGTCGGGGATACACTGTATTTCAGAAGTCTCTAAATCAATCGCACTTATAGAAAAATTTCTTTAAAATTCAACAATATAACTCAAAACAACTTTAATTAAATGAGCTTGTATTCAATTCATGTTAATTTAAGTATAAGGTATTCAATTAAAGACCCAGGGCCTATATGTATTTTATGGGATGTACTTATATCGACTCAAAGGGTGGGGGTGCTTATAGGCTAATACTCATGTTTAGCCCTGGGCTAGTTTGTCAGGTTTTACGGCAAAAACTAAGAGGAAAAAACGAAAAATCAACTCAATTTTAAAAACAAAATCAAAGGCATTTTAAACAATTAAAAACGATAAAGTTATCTTAAAAAAAACAAACTTTTAATTATATTGAAAGACTGGAGGGTAAATTACGGTTATTGCTGTAAAATTAAAGCTTAGATTTTATTTGGCCGAAATTAAATTTAAAATTTTTAATCTCTTTAGGATGAAATGATTGAATTAAAATCAGAAAACCAAGCCTTAAAAAAGTATATTTGCGAGATCAAATGTGAAAAATTGAACCTATCAGATCACTGTAAAATGTTAGAAAATTTAGATTCTGATACTGATAAGTGTGAATTGTCAAACAAAATAGTTGAAATGTTTCAATTCATCAATCGAAACATGACAAACTATTACTACTCATATAGTAACTTTTAATTTTTCAAAATATTTTTTCAATATTTGAGTTTTATTTTTGAAGACTTTTTATTGAGTGATGAAAATGAAATGTTATTGAGAAAAGCACTAGTAACTATAGATTGCTCCTATGAGCTTCAATTTAGCCCGGACGATGACATGTCAATTAGCAGCTATAGAATATGCGAAATTAATGTGGACAGTAAGGTCAAATGGCCTCTTATGGATGGTATTGTATCATATATTTTCAAACGCTATATAAATAAAGTAGATCCTAACAAAATGACTGGATTAAGTCAATATTCGATTGATAAATACAAAATAGGCGATATGGTTAGAAAAATAAATGATTCCAAATATCCCGATTTACTTCCTTTTGGTTATTTAATAGGCAATAACTGTGTAATTAAAATAATTTTAAAAGACTATATAAATAGCTTAGATTCTTTGAGTTATGAATCTTCAATACCAAAATATTTATTAGAAGACTATGTAAATTTATTGGACAAACATAGACTCATTGCCATTAGCAGTCAATTTAAATTTGGTAAAACTTATCTAATGTATAAATTATCGCAGTTTATGTGTAAAAATTCCGAGAAAAATTTTGAAATTTTATTTTTAAATATTGATGAGTTATTAACCGGTCATTTTTGTAATTTTTCAACAAATAAACACGACGAAAAAAATCTAATAAACAGCCTCACTTCGAAAATAGACGAAAAATTATCATATTTAGAACAATTGAACCAATCTCTTATTATCCTATTGGACAATTTTCATATTTTATTTAATCGAAGCGATTTCAACTCCATGGAATTTTTAAATTATATTTGTAATGTTAAGAACAAGCACAGGTATATTTTTTCTAATATTATTCATTTTAACAAACTAATTTTTTTATTAGCCTTAGCTCTAAAGGCAAAATAATTACAAAGCATTTAGATTATTCTAAATAAAGACTAAAATCCAGAGATATAGTTTTTGATTTAATACTATTTTATTTAAATTGTTAAAATTAGCGTTTAGCGTTTGTTCAATTTAAAGAATTTAATGTTTGAAAGGATGAGGTTGAATAAACTACATTGGTTTTATTTTACTTGGTTCTTACCTAAATTGATGTAAAATAAATGTAATTTTACGTAATCTGTGTGGCGACCTTAGAGTATTTGTAGAATTTCTTTATAAAAGGGCCATTTCTTCCCACGATGTGAAAAGTATATCTAATCTAACCATTTTGAGTTTTTAAATTTAAAAAAAATTTTGAGAGAAAATAGAATATTATTCATGTTTTTTACTTTTTATGAAAACATTAAAAACAGAAATTTTCTTGAATTCTACTCATACTCTATTGTCTCAGTTTTTGGGCTGATGATTAAAAACAAATTAAAAAAATTTAAAAGTTATAAATATTTTTAAAAAGGTGAAATAATCTATAAAAATATCCATTATTTTGTTTTCATTTTCAGATAAGGCAATTTATTTTTGAGGCATCATAAGTTATTTGGGCTAGTAAAAAAATTCAAGACGAGCACACAACTTAGAGAAAAGCTAGGCTAAATTAAGAACAAAACTAAAAGATAATATTTTTATCTGGAAAAATTTTATTTATCAGTTTTATCTTACTAGGCTATTTTAGATGATTTAGACTTTGACTTTTCTACTCGTTATGTCTTAAGTTTTTTCGACTTTTCTTTATGTTTCTATTTTAAGTACTTTAGGAACCTAATGTGGTCTACCTCTTTTCTTCATTCGAGTTTCTAGTTTCTCAATTACTTATGAATCGATCTCGAACTTTTTTGTGTGTCAAAACGAGATTTTTGGTTGTCATAAACCTAGAACCTAGTCTTACATTTTTAAGGTGAAGATACTTAAGTCTAAATTCGATTATTGAAAACGCATCCCTAATGCGTAATACAAAGCGAAGTAGAGCTCGCATTAAAGCGAAAATGAGACGATTTCATTATTAAGATTCTCATTTTTATCTTAAGTTACCAACTGTTTTGATAAAGTTTAATAGACTTTTTTATGTGTCGATCACTTTTTTTCAGCTTTTTAGCATTTTTTATTTGTTTTTTTAATCTTTAGCTAATTTTTTGTAACGATACAAATAGGATTTTGATGCATTTTTATTAATGTTTTTTCGAAAATTTATATTTTTGACAAGTAAAAAAAAAAGTCAAAAATTTTCAAATTTTTTTTATTTTTTTTTATATTCTTTGATGAATTTAGATCTAATATTTTTCATATCATTTTTTAGGGTCTATTTTATAATAACAAGTTTTGAATCAAGTACATTTCAAATACCTATCGACTACTTCCAGCATTTTAAGTAAGCTTTCTTAAATAAAAATTTTAATTCTTAAATGAATATTTTTATTTGTTTAAGGTGGATCAATTTAAACATTAATCATGTTGAATTTCTACAATTTTACCTCAACCGTAATTTGATAAATTATCAAGTAGATAACAACCGAATCAAAGAATCATGTGCAGTTATGGAAAAAGTAGTCTGGTTTGTTTGCGAAGTTTATAAATTAGTTAACCAATTTATTTCAAAATTAGGATTAAGCGATTTAACATTAAGTAATAAAAAGATAATTATATTTATTTTTCTAGCATAAACTAAAAAGAAAAATTAAGTGCCTTTAAGTTTCATGAGTCTTCCTTTTGGTTCGGATTCCTCAGAAAAATGGTTCATAGAATTATGGAATTATTCTCTAGTTCCATACTTAAATGATTTATTCAAAATAAAAATCATTGAAGATGAAACATCGAATTCAATTGTAAAACAATATGATCCTACAAATTGGATTATTAAAAATTATGTTTGGTCCAAGAATTCTAATTCAATACCACTAAATCAACGTCTATTGAGATTTAAAATCAATGAGAATTTTTTGAAAAAAGGCTCTAGGTCATCTTCCTCGTCAAATGATTCCGATTTAATTAATTCACATGAACTTCAAAGATGTCCCGGTGAAGCCGGAACTCATTTAGTAATTATTTTTTTAGAATCTTTAAATTATCATCTCTTATTTTATTTAAATTTGTGTTATTTAAGGTGTCTATGCTTCTAAGATTACAAAAAGCAACCAATTTATCAAATAAAGAAGAGAATTTATCGAGTGGTTTTTATGATTCAACGTCTTCGAGTTCTTCAACTTCATCTACATCTCCTAATTGTAATCTAAAACAGACAACAAATTTATTATTCAATAATCTTGCAAATAAAACCAAAATGGAATCTTCTTTATAATTCTTAATTAAATATTTATTGTTATTTTTTTTTCCAAATTTTTTTTATATTGTTGTTTATTCCGATTTTAAAACTTTTTAATTTAATATTTTTAATAAAAGAATTTATTTTTTATTATACTTTCTTTTTAATTTTGAAAGACTTTTTCATGAAAGAATGGCTTTCACTCATCTAGGGCTTTTAAGTGATGTTTCATCATTCCTCATGAATAGATTTTAATTTTCGCTCCGAATCATTCCGGTTAAACGACAGTTGACCATATTGCTTTGAAGCATATAACAAATTTAGAGCTAATTTTTAGAAATTAAAAGTTTTTGCTTAAAATAAAATAAAAAGAAATCAAATTTTGAAATTTTAAGTATTTTTCTGAATCCGATTCGAATTAGATACAATACTGGTCTTTCACATGTTGCCAAAATGAACGTTCCTGGTCATTAGATGAACGTTATCTTAACTATGAAAATTCTTTTTTAGCCAAAAAATTTTACTGTCACGTTTAAAACTTTTTCTGAATTAATTATTTTTCAAAAATATAATATTAGTTTACCATAGATGGCCTTAGCGCGAGAGCTAATAAATTAGTTTAACTTGCCTAAAAATAAATTGTCTCTTTTACCAATCTTTGGATGATTTTTCTTTTCACTTAATAGTCGATATCTAGAATCGTACCAGAATTCTTAAATCCCATTATCAAAGATATAATATTAGCCTGACTCTTAAAAAAATTTTTATGAAGACTGAAACAACTTTAAGCTTTTCTGCGTTACAAAAGAAATTTAAAGTTTGTAAAAATAAAGCTTTTTATATTCTAAAACAGAGTTAGAGAAGCGTTAGTGAGTCTAAGGAAGTGAAACTCAAAGTGATAGGAGAAATTGATCATGTGTTAGTGTTGTGAGACCGTGTGTTAGAGAATGTTTGACAAGCGTTAGAGTATGTGTTAGACAAATTTTAGACCATCTGTATAGGTGGTGTAAAAAAGATTGGTGGAATAGCATTAGAACTAAATGAAATAGACTTTTCAATTTTAAATGAAATTAAAAATGTAAATTTACGTTGGTCATTATTTAAAAAAATTATTATTAACAGTATTAATAACGTAGCACCATTAAGAAAGTGTAAATCTAGGAAATTAAAAAGCTTACCATGGTATGATGGGGAACTAATTAAGGCTGAGAGGCGCAGTTCAAAAGCCTACAAAAAATATAGATTAAATTCTAATGATTTTTTAAAAGAGGAGTATATAAGGGCTCGATAGGATTATCAATCGTTATTAAGGGCTAAAAAAACAAAATATTTTGATCAGTTTAAACCGAAAAATTTCAAAAATTCTGCTGAATTTTGGAAATTTCATTCTCAGAATGTGAAAGTAAAATCTGATCATAGTGATAAAGCTTTTCCTAAATCTGTAAAGGTTGAAGGCCAAGTTATAAATGATCAGAAAAATATCGCTTACCATTTCAATAAATTTTTTACCTCTTTTGAATCAGATAAAGAAATTCCTGACGAAGATTGTATCAAGTTTACGTATAATATTTTCAATAAAAATATTAGACATAAATTAGGTGCTCAATTTAGTTTTAAAGAAACTTCTTTAAGTGAAGTTGAAAAAACCTTAGATGCAATAAATGTTAAATCATCACCAGGAATTTCCGAGATTCCAATAAAAGTAATTAAGGCATGTAAGCCTATAATTATTCCATTCATTGTTAAGTTGTTTAATGACTGTTTAGCTCAGGGAGACTATATTGAGGAATGGAAATGTGCAATAGTTACTCCTCTTTACAAAAAAGGAGATATGGATAGTTTAAATAACTACCGAGGTTTATCTGTTTTGGCACCGTTTAATAAAATTTTTGAACGAATTCTTGCGAAACAAATTAAGGATTTCTTTTTATCTAATAAGTTGTTCAATAAAAATCAGCATGGATTTAGAATTTCTCATTCATGCGAAACAGCTTTACATGAAATTCTAAATTTTTGTGGAAAGAATTTAGATCTCAAAAAAATAATTGCTTTACTTTTTGTAGATTTTAAGAAAGCATTTGATATGCTTAAAAGATGCCTCTTTATCTATAAGCTTCTTAATTATGGGTTTGATAATTTGTCAGTAAAACTGATAGGAAATTACTTTTCTAAAAGATCACAAATTGTAAAAATTGATGAAGTATTATCAGATAAGTGTGAACTTGACATTGGAGTTCCTCAGGGCTCAATTCTAGGCCCACTTTTCTTTATAATTTTTATCAATGATTTACCTGATTATCTTGAGGAAATTTTGTCAAAATTGTTTACTGACGATACAACTCTTATGTTTAGCTCATATAGTTTTGACTCATTAAATGATATGTTAAAAAAAGGAATTGAAAGATTAAATGAATGGTGTAAATACAATCAACTTTACATTAATTGGGATAAAACTAAAATTATGTTTATTACTAATAGGACGCTAAATAGAGTAAATTCTATTCTTTTTCAAAATAATGAAATAGAAGTTATTGAAAAGTTTAAACTCCTTGGAGTAACATTAGATTCAAAACTAAATTTTAGTTCATTTATTAGTCAACAATGCTTAGCTATTAATAGGAGACTTTACTCGATTAAAAGGATTTTTTATCTTCCTTTTGATGTGAAACTCCTTTTTTTTAAAGCTTTTATATTACCATGTTTTGACTATTGTGCGTCTATCCTTTTATATGTAAATAAAAATCTTATAAGAAAGATTTGTAAGTTATACTATTTTACCCTTTTTAGATTATTTAAACTAGACTTAGATGGTCTTCCAAATGAGACGATTCAAAAAATTGTAGAACCGTATGGTCTCAGTTCTTTTCATCATAGGTTAATTTCCCGTATTCTTGTTTTTACTGCGAAAATCTGCACTGAAGAACAAGCCCCCGAAGAGTTAAAAGAAGAAATTAGCTTGACTGAGTTAAATAACATTTATTACAATTTAAGAAGTAATAAAACCAGCAAAGTTCTTCCAAATTTTTCTAGTACAAAGTTTGGTTGTTTGATGTTTAGAAACAAATTACGAACGATAATTAATAATTTGAAATTTCTAGATTTTTATACGGATTTTAAACAATTTAAAGTAACTCTGTATGAAAATATAGATAAAATTGTAAACATTTTTACAAATATAAATAATAACTTTAATTTTGAATTAAACTTTAAATTTTTTTATTCGAATTGTTAAATTGATTTTTTTTTTATTTTACTATTTTTTATAATATTTTTATAATTTGATGAATATGACCCTATGGTCATATTCTTATAAACTAACTCAATTACTCTCGGATAGGTTCTTCCTACTAGTAATTGAGTATAAAAAAGCATTTAAATAAATAAATAAATAAAAGATATTAGCCAAGTGTTAGACCATGTGTTAGGGGATGTTATGGAGATGTTAGGAGACTAGTGATGTTAAACACACGTTTGACCAATTATGGTTAAAATAGTTTGCTTAAAGAAAATTTCGTAAATTTGGTTAACCAATTTTAGCTAACCGCATAAACTGCACTAATCAACAAAACTATAGACGATGTAAAAAAAAAGGCTTTATTTAAATTATTTGAATTGAAAAACCGATAAAATCAATAAAATTTCAATTTAAAGTTTAATGGTCGAACCCCTTTTCTAACACCTCTTAAGGCTTCATCACCGTAACTAAATGATCTAACACATGGTCCAACCTTTGCCTAACACCCTCTTGACCCGATAATTTAACGATTGAAAAATTTATTTTTAAGAGTTCGCATCATCTCTTTCGATCAGTCTAAAAATAGGAATTTAAAAAAAAAACTTTTTTTCAATTGTTTGAGAATATTAGGTCCAGATCCTACTTAGCTTTTTACAAAATAGTTTTAATTTTTAAAATTTATCTAAATCAGATTAAAGTACATTTTATTTAAAGTTTCAAATCGTTATTGAGTTTCAGAAAAATTAGTCAATTACTGTGGAATAATAGTATCCCTTTGCAAAAATGAGTTTAATTTATTATTTTAGGTAATAATCAAAATTAAATATAAAAATTTAAAAATATAATGATACAATTGAAAAAATATTTATTAAGGATTACATCTATCGTTTTATTAAGAATTTCAAACTGATTAGGAAAATGATAAGAATTGATTAATTATTGGGTAATAAAACTTGATCTTTTTTTTATTATTTTTTAAATTAGCAATAAAATAATAAGCTTAAAATACTTCAAAAAAAATAAGCGCGAACCCTAATGACCATTACTTTATTAGAAAAAAAAACAGATTTAGAAAAATTTAAGCTTATCGATTTTTTTGAAATTTTTTTTTTGAAATAAAGCTTTACGATTCTCTAAAAATAAAACTCTATGATTTAGTTCAAATTTTATTTGCTTAGAAAGTATCTTTAATTCACAAATTATTGACTTGAAAACAAAAAATTAATTTTGCAAGCTCATCTTAATCAAAAATGGAACACACATTTTTATTTTAAAAAAAAAGTATTGATGATGATAAGCAAAAAAGAATTGTTCCTTTCAAGCAAGTTGAAATTTGGATAGCATACTTTAAACAAAAAAAAACTAGTTAATTGGTTTTTATAAAGAAAATATTTTGTTTTCTATTAACACTTTTAGTAAAGTCCATTAGTCTGGTACAAAAACTGTACTAGACCTTGCTCGTCGAAAAATCCGTATTTTTATAAACACTTTTATTTATAACTTAAAATTCTTTTAAGTCGCTAGTTAATAGAATTATACATTTTTTTAAAAAAAGAAATTTGTAATATCTGAATTTATAATAAATCATGGAAAAATTGTTTATCTAAAAACAAAAAAAAAAAGATAAATCGATTCTTAACATTCAGATAAACAATTTTTCTCCAGTCGATTTGTTCGCCTAATCCTGAAAAGATTGTCATTATAAAATAATTCCAACTAGAGGTTTTAGTTTTTTTCATATAAATACTTCTTAATATAATAATATAAAGTAATAATATTTTTTTTTTGTAGGCTAAGTATTTTGTCCAAATTTATCTAAATTAAATCGTATATCGATTTATCAAAAAAAAAAAACTTATATATCTGATGTCAGACTGGTTTATTAATATTAACTATCATCTATACAAGTTTTTTTTTTTAATTAAAAAAATATTCTTTTTCGAATACAATTCTAAAAAGTCTGCTATCTTTTATATTAAATGTTCGATATTTGAAATCAATATTTTTTAATTATTTTTATCCGAGTCTATGCATGTTTATATGAGAAAATAAAGAGGGAGCAAACGAGCACTGGGGGACTTCGAAGCCGAAAATTGTCAAAAAATTGTAAAATTTTAGCAAATAAAATTTCAATTATTGATTGAAACTATTGTAAACAAATAAGTTTTATCTAAAGTAAACTAAGAGTAATAAAATAAAATATCTAAAAATATATTTTCTTTGAAAGATCGTCGAAAAAGAAGGGGCGAGATTGACATGTATTTTAAAGGTGATTTCTAGTAAATTTCATCATTTAGGAATTAAAAATAAAAGCCTTTAAAAAAAAACAATTTAAGCATTATTAAGAATTTATTTATTATTTTAACCTATCTAACTATTAGTAAACCTTATATTTTTATAAGAAAAAAATATTTCTTAATTTTTTTTAAAATTCAAATTAGCTATGTAAATATTAAAAGTGAACAAAAAATATTTCAAGCTGGTCAGTTGTTTTAATTTTCTCAAATAAATAATGCTTAAATTCACATCGAATTTTTACATTTTATTTATTCTTGTGCTTAAAATGTTATTTTTACTCAATTCGGTGTTAAAAATATATTGATATTAATGTGTTTATGGCTGCTCGAGAATCAACTAAAAATACAAACTCAGCATGTAAACTCTTGTTAATAATTACTGAAAATAACTGAAATTTCGGTAATATTGAAAAATAAAAAATTTCAATAATTATTACATGTTATGTGTTTATTTTACATGAAAATTCTTTTGTAATGATTCTGCAGATATGTCTGAAATTGTACAGTATCGAAACTTATTTAAATTAAATTTTGTTGATTTTTCGGAACTTAAAATTTGAGCTATTTCCACCTTTCTACATCATTTCCTTCTTAGTAAAAAAATAATTTGTGAAATTTTTTATGTTCTCTGCAGAAAAACAATTTATGTGAATTTTTGATTTCCGAGGTTCGATGGTACTAATGCAGATTAGTCCACAAAGCAAACATAATATTTGTACTTTGATATTGTGCTATTTTTCCTTCATGTTACTATTAAAAAAAGTTTGGCAAGTTCCTCAATCTTTTATACTTTTGGTAAAAGGCAAGAAATCAAATTTACGAATGAAAAGATACGTTTGATCTAAGAATAATCAATATTTACGAAATTATATCACAGTTAAATTGCTCATGAATGGGCAAAAAATAAAATTTGAAGGGTTTTTATCAAAGATAATGTTTATTAGGATATTCATTTTTTTTATTTTTATAAATTCTATGAAAAGGCTATTCGGGTATTGGAGTATTCAAAGTTAATGCCTATTGAAAAAGGTATTCGGGTATTGGGATATTTAAAATTTATGTCTAATGAAAAGACAATTCAGGTATTTAGGATTTAAAATTATATTCTAATAGAAAAAGCTGAAAGGGGATTGGGAAATTCAAAACATATGCGTATTAAAAAAGAAATCTAATAAGCTTGGGGAGGTGAAAAAGCGCTACCACGATCAAAAGATCGAAGAGAGAAAAAATATTTTTTTCAAACTTTCAAATTGTAAAAAGGAAAAACGTCTAGGCTCTGTGACCTGCGAGCGTTGTGACCTCTCGGGTATATTTACGTAAAAAAAGATAAATTCACCGTAGAAAAAAAAAATTTTAAAACATCTTTTCGTATTAATCAAATTTTTCAAAAAATAGTTTTTCATAAGACAGAGAATTACTTTGGTTTTTGAGAATTTCAGATATGAATTTCGATAAAAAAGTTCTTAGTTTATTTTTTTAATTTTAATTTAATATAAATATTTTAAATGCAAGTACTTGAATTATTTACTTTTTTAGTAAACAACAAAAGATCAAACACATTCAAATAACGGAATTTTAAAAATCGAAATTCAGATAGACAGTCTATTGAATTGAGATAAGAATAAAGTATTTAATTTAAAAAACTATTTTGAATGACAAAGCAAGTAGCTTTGAATTGAAGCTAAATGTCTTTTTAAGTACAGGACGGAAAAGTCGAGAATCTTTTATTCAAAAAAAAATCATAAATTCTCTCATTAAGAGACATCATTAAGGAAATAATTCAATACTGAAAATTAAATAGTTTAAATTTTTATCTACATGTCGTGATGCTTAAATTTCTAGTTTCTCGGTTCAACCAGTAAATAAGTAGGTATTAAAATTAGTTTTAAAAAAAAGCAATTAAAAATAAATAGTCGTTTTTTTTTGGTATTCTAGTAGCAAGAAGTTAATCTTTAAATACGGATTTTAGACTCAAGATTAAAATCAATAAGCCGAGCATGTAAATTTTAACGAATAGTACATTTTAATTATCAGAAAAAAATTAAAAAGAAAATTTAAATTTTCAATTTAATCCTTTAGTAAGATCGAGTATACATTTAATTGACTTTGAATTTTTTTTTACATTTGAAAATTGTATTTTTTTAAGGCTATAAGCAAGAGCAGCTATAGAGTATCATAATAACAGCATATTTCAATAGAAAAAAAAAATTGTATTTTAAATACTAGGCATATGCTGTTTTTTGTTTTATATTTATATAAATCAATTCAGACGTGATTTTATAAGGGGTTCTTTTAAAAATTTTATAGTTTTGGCAAATTAAACTCTAATTTTTTTCGAAAAATAAAAATAAAAGAACGACCCTCTCTCTCACTCTTTATATTTGCTTAAATTTGATATATTTTATTTTAAAAGCTTAAATGAATGCAGCAGACAGTAAAGCATTAGAATCGTAAAAAACAAAAAAAAAAATTAAGAAAAATTTTACGAAATTTTTATTTAACAAAAAATTAAACTTAAATTAGGGCGACAGTTGATTTGATGTTACTCGTTTAAATGAGTAGTATTTTTATTATTATTTTACTAGTTTTTAATTAAGTCGATATTCTTTTTAATGGCCTTATCAAAAAAATAAAATTTTTTTTTTATAAATTGCTCAAGTGGATTTTCTTTTCTTTATTGTCGAATAGCAACAAGTGTCTTTTGTTTGATTTAATTTTTAATTTACTTAGCTTTTATAAACCACATGCAGATCCTTTCATGAATGATATCCGGCACTTGTTCTTCTTTTAAGATTTGTCCCTTAAAAATAAATTAAATTTTTTGTTGTTGTTGTTCATGCTGTTTTCAAAATTTTAATTTATTCGCTTGAAATCGCCCGAGAATTTAAAAAAAAATATCAAAATTCATGAAAAAGTTAAAGATAAATTTAACATTTAAAAAAAAGAAAACTGACATGTAAAATATATCATTGAATATTTTACCTTAAGGCTACTGTATTTCATTTTACAATCTGTTAATGTTCAAAATTTGTTTTTCTTGTTGAAACATGAACATTAAGCAGATTTGAAACGGAATTTAGAAAAAAAAATTGAAGCTATTCAAATTCTCTAAGCGTTCAAGTCGGTTAATAGAGAGGATGCAACAACAACAACAAAAAAAACAAATCAATAGTTTTCCTCTTGAATTATTTTTTTTTTCTTAGAATTAGTAGGGCTTGATTAAACAGTAAATTGAATGTGTAAATAGAAAAAAAAAGTTCTAGGATTATATCGTTGGTAAAAATAGAAGCAGTTAATGTTTGCAACAACAAAAAAAAATAACAAAAAGAGGACGAAATTTACAATTAGGCTAGCCACCTACTAAAATAGATATTAAAAACTAAATCTTGCTTGAATGGATTTCAATTAAATTTCTACTAATTAACTTTATTTATTTATTATTCTTTTAGTCCACTTGTAGAGACTAGCTTCCTTTTTTAGATAAAAAAAAATTAAAAAAGAAAAATTTACTAAGCTTGAATGATAGGATAAATATTTTTTTTTAAATTAAATAAGATAAACAAAACAAAAATCAAGTAGGAAATTAATTGGAATGTTAAGAATAAGCCAAGCATTCGATATATAGTGAAAAAAATGATTATTTGAAATATTCAAATATCATCGATTTAGCAAGAAATGACCGAATCAATATTAAAACGTCCATCAAGGCTATTTTTTTTATTTTATTTTTTGATTCAGTAGTCGTTTATTTGTCCAAATAATTGACACTTATCGTTATACTTGTTTTATGCTTGTTTAGATAAGGATTTTTGATATTTGTATCCCAAGTGAATTTACTTGAAAATTTTAATATAAATTTCATTTTCTTATCTATTAAATTTTGATTTAAGCTTCAAAATTTTTTTCTAAACGTAAATACCTTAAGGTCCTTTTTGACTCAATTTTTGTTTTCAACTTGTAATTTGACATAAATTAAATTTTTACGATTTGTTATGTCTAGAATTTTTTTTATTAGTGAATAATTTAGATTAATTTGGTTTTTAAAAATTGCTTAATTATGAGAATTTTTGAAAAATTGTTTAACTTCTTAAGGTTTTGATTGAATAACCATCAGAAAATATTCTCGGGTGTCTCTAAATTTATCAAGATGATTTTTGAATTTAAATTAATTAATCATGAAAGTCTGATTTTTAAAGATTTATAAAACCAAATACAGTGCTGGCAGATAAATTCACCATATTTTACGTATAAAACGATAATCTAAAAATCGTAATTTTTTGTAAAATATCGGTATTAATAGTAGTTTACCGAAAATTTACGTATAATTTGGTAAAAAAGAAATTTCCAAAAATTTTTCCCCGGAAAAAAACTTCGGAGATAAAAATATGTTTAAAATAATTTTTAGACCGAAGACCCATTTTTTTTTGAATAAAGAGACTGAAATTATTCAAGAGTGAATTCATGGAATCATAGCAGCACTTTATGTTTCAATAGATCCCATTTAAAATTTGGAATTATTAGTATAGAAAAGAGTAAAAGGGATTTATTATCAGAGTCTTAGTTATATGCCTTAACAGACTTTAAAAATTGTATTGGACTTAAAT
This sequence comes from Brachionus calyciflorus, assembly GCA_002922825.1. Taxonomy (NCBI): domain Eukaryota; kingdom Metazoa; phylum Rotifera; class Eurotatoria; order Ploima; family Brachionidae; genus Brachionus; species Brachionus calyciflorus. Next base: position 712,251 of record NTPY01000188.1, on the reverse strand, counting down.
TGGTCAACTATTTTCTAATTTCAAACTAGTGAAGGTTACATTAAAAAGCTAAATGATCGATAGATTAATTTTTTAACAAATTTTAGTCAAAATTTAGACAAAATAAATTTGGTTATAAACTATGGGTCCTTAACCTAAAAATTAAATTTACATTTGCTTTGAATGCAGTGTAATCTGGCTTATTTTGCATACATTTAAAATTTCAAAAACTGCTTATCCGGCACTTGGCCAGATAAGACTAAGCTGAATTTAGAAAATAATTTATTAAAAATTTTAAAATTACCACTGGTAATTAGAAATTTCTTAAACTCAAACAAAGATAGATATTTATTTACAAAGCTTAATTTTTTAAAAGAAAATTTAAAATTTTTTTTTTAATGGTTAAAACAACATGATTGTTTTGAAGCGATAAAAATAAAATAATGTTAATTGTTTTATGGACAAGTTTTGCAGCCAAATATTTCTTTAAGTGGATGTAGCACTTGATAAAATCTAAATCAATCTAAAGGCAATTTGTCCTGAACTGATTTTATGACTAAATTGAGAAAATATTGCAAAAATGTGACAGATTTTTTTGTATGATTTCAAATTTGTATCAAGATAAGCTAGAGAATATATGAGCAGTGTTTTTTCTTTTTACAAGTATCAATTTTATTATTCTAGTCTGTAGGTTAAGTATCACCAGAAAAAGCAACACAGCAAAAAAAAAATGTTTTTGGCGTTAGTTTTTATTTATGTTTAAATTCTGTAGATAAACACTTTTTAAATTTTACACTTAGGGGTGCAATAAAAAAAGGGGATAATATAAAAATAAAAACAACAAAAATTATACTTTCAAATGTTCTATCTTCAAACTATCTATTGTAAGCTTAACCTATTTATTTTTGTTATTATTACAATATAATTGATACTTAAATTGGCATAAAATTAAGCAATTTTATTTTTACATTACTTTCAAAACTCAACTCAATATAAAAGGCTATTTTTTATTTTAAATTTATTTATTGGTAATTGAGGGAAGTTTTTTTTTCTCATTTTCAAAAAAAAAAATTGTTTTTTTATTATTTGTTTAGTATGTCTAAAAATATGACAGGTTATGGCTACTTATATTATTGTACGATATAAACATATTTATATATCATTCAATTATTAGTTACAAATAGAAAAAAGAGGCTTACTAATCTTGAAATTAATTTTCCACTTATAGAGGAATAAAGTTGGCTTAATATTTATTTAAATTTTGTTGTTTTTGTTTTCTTTTAAAAGTTTCCTAAGCTCTTAGACGTTTTCCTTAAGTTTTATTTCTTTTCAAAGAAGCTTGAAATGTTTTTTATTTAAAAACTCAAGGCGTTTAAAATTAAAAAAAAATTTTTATTTTAAAAACTCGATTTTTTCTAAAAATTTAAATACAATTTTTGTTTTCGTAATAAATTGCGTAATTTTTATTTATCTATTTGTTTGACTTTTGAATAAACGGATTCTTAGAATTTTACAAATAAGCCTGGATGAAAAATATTTAGAAAAAACAAAAAATTCAGCTTTAAAAAATTTAAATTTAAGATACTATTATTTTTCTTATTTATTGATTTAATTTATTTTTCTTTCCCGAAATTATTTTATCTTATCTTACCTTTATTTTTTAGATATTTCGAAATGATCAAACTTAATCAAGAATAAACCAGAGAAGCAGAAGCTCTTATGCAAAAAGCGTTTAAAAAATTTTAAATATTTTTTAATAAATTTCAATTGAGAGAATTATTTGGTTAATTAATACTAATTCAAATAGCGAATGAAACAATGCTTGCAAAACTCGGGTAAATTATTATTTAATTAGCTTAATAAAATAACTAATTGTAGCATTTATCAAAAAAAAAAAATTTCAATGCAAATTCATAGAATATTTATTAGCCTGAATAATAAGTTATGTAAAATTGTTTTTCTTTCGATTCGTAAGATATTTAAAATATTTATTTTGGTTGAGAAAAAGAGAATTTTTACTGTAAGTTGTTAGAAAATATTTGGATATTGACTTTGAGATTTACAAGAGGAATTTTTAATAATTAAACCACTTTTTGGTAAGCTTTTTTTCCGAATTATTTTTCAAGTTAGTAATCATGTTATGATTTTAGGGTTAGTTAGTTGATTAGTATCCTCATTTTTAAATCCAAATGTTTCCTTTAAAAATTTTGACCACCTAATTTTACTTTTCCTTGCAATTACAGTTGGTTAGATAGAACAAAATTAACTCAGGCCATGTTTTTTTTACTTCCAAAAAGTTTGGATTAAACAGAGTTGACTCTAGATTGATATTTTTTAATATAAATCTATTTAAACCACTTTTTACCAGAGTAATTTAAACGAGTCTCCCTATATTTCGAAGAAATTAATTGTATCTCCTTGGTATAAAGGTATTATCTCTGCTTTTTATTCAAATACTTAAATGTAAATTAATTTTTCAAAATTATTTTATAAGCTTTATTCCAAATTTTGTTCAATTGAATTCTCTCTTAAAAACGGCTCAATTCTTTTTTAATATTTATTATTTAATTTATTCTTTATTTTGGATATCGCTTGATTAGATAATTTTTTTGGAATTTAGATAATATCGAAAATCGTAAAATTGTTTAATCATCTTTAAAACGTTTTAAAATCATTTGCAACGCCACAATAATAACTGCGCTCAACAAAAATTATTCAGTATGCTTTAGTTAAGTTATTTGAATTCTTTTATTTGGTTTAATTAATTGTACTCTGACCTTTTTTTTTCGGAATCAATCAAATAAAAAATGTATTTATCGAATTATTGGTGTTCAATCGGTGTTAACTAAGGTTCAACGGCTATTTTTTTTTATTCTTTATCCGAAAACAAAGTTGTTCAGCTGGATTAACTCTTGGAAACGAATCACTTCACTTTTGATATCTTTAACTAAAATAATTTTTAATTTTTGAAGATCTTTTATAAAATTATAGTAATTATTCAAAATCACTTTCCAGAGGTTTCAAATATAATACAGCAGATCTTACATAAACCAACTCAGTTGCCTAAGAACCGATTTAACAAAATTTGAAAGAAAATAATTTTTTTATAACAAATTCGTTAAGGAAAATTTTTTTTGGAAAATTGGTGAAATTCAAAAATAGGAAAAATATTCTATAAATATATTATAAAAGTTTCAAGGATTAAATTTCAATACTTTTACTTAGTTGTACAGTTAGCTTAACATCAAGTAACTAAAATAATTATTTTTCAATTCATGTGTAAAGTATATTTCTTAATAAAAACTCGGGAAAAAAATCTAAATTTGATTAGAAATTTTTTCAAAGATTGACTAAACTAATTTAAAATCATATTAAAAAATCGATTTTAACCAAATTATACAATTACATAAAGATAATGGTCGTATATATATATATATTATAATAACTACTGACCTAAATGATAATTCCATAGGGCTAGAATTACAGAAGAGAAATTATTTATTTTAAAAAAATTTTAAAGCAATTAGTCTAATGAGATTTGTTTTAAATGGTTTTCGGAACAATTTTAAAGCAAGGTTTTAAGGAGGTAAAAATTTTAATGAGATCTTTTTGTTATTCTATTCAAAAAATCGCCCAATTCTCCTCTTTTTTCATCTCATCTAATTTTAAAAAGGAAAATTTGATCGAAACAAAAAATTTTGTAATTTAATTTTTATCATATTATTTAACAAATTTTTCCATTTCTAAAATTTAAGAAGGAAAACCAAAAAAAAAGGAATAAAAAAGGATCTAGTTATTGAAATAAATCTTATTGCGCGTAATTTTGCAATAGATCAATCTAATTATTATATTTATTTTTACTTTCTTTCTTTCTTTCTTTTTTTTTATTATTTTTTGAAGCTATATATCATTTTCAAAATATCATATAATTCAAATGACATCGTATATCCTCGATGAAGCTATACAATATCACTTGTATATGTACCCTGGTCATATTATTATTTTTTTTAGTTGTTGCGGGAATTCAATTTCGATATTCTTAATATCATTTTTTTCCTTATGAAAGTTCATACGAAAAAAAAAAAAATAATGATAAATTATTGAGTCTTGCAATTGTAATTTTTTTGTTTCGATTCGAGCAGGAAAAATTAAAATAAATATTAAATTTACGTGATTTTGAATGATTATTTAAATTCAAAAAAAAAAGTCAATTCGATTTTTTTTTCTAGAATAAAATTTTCAAGAATAGACTGAAATGGTTAAATATCAAAAAAGTCGAAACAGCACTTGAAATCAAAAAAGAAAATGATTTTTTCAGCTTTTTTGTTGTTTTTATAAAGATTTCAACTTGAAACTGATAAAACAAAATTAAGCCTGGTCCCAAAATTGTTAAGTTAGCCTTTTTTTTTCTTGAAACTTTTAATGGTCTTTTTTAATTCCATGCTGATTTTTCAATTTATTCAAACACATTTTAGATTAGTTCTCTTTTTTCTTGTTGTTATTGTGCTGCTATTGTGCTTGTTGAATTAGTTGTCTATAGAATTAATTATAGACTTTCAAATTTCAACTAGCTTTGAAATAAAAAAAAATTCATGCAAATCTCCATAGTACTCTCTAATGTCTCTCTCTCTCTATTTGTAGCTATCTATTCAAATATTTTTCTTTTTTTGTTTTTGTTGTTGTTTAATTCTTCTATTTTATAACCAATATGTTTTTATTATTATCTGAATGAATATTGAAATTCCAAGTTGCATTTTGTTATTTTATGTTCGACTAATTTAAATCTATAATTAGCCGAATAAATTTAATACATCAAGTTTTAAAGTTGATATTTGAATTTAATAATAATTCATGAAAAAATTGCAAGTTAAATGCTAAGTAAAGAAAAAAAATTCCTGAAATCTGTCTTTGTATTTTATATTTGACTAGAGTTGCAACCTAACTCGTTTGAAGAAAAAGTTTTGTAAAAAAAAAGAAGTTATTTTTTTGATATTAGTTTTTTGTTTAAAGGAAATATGGCAAGCATTAAAAAAACAGCCGTTAAGTAAATTGCTTTGTAAGTAGCGATTTTTAATGTTTTGATGGAATGTTTTATTGGATAAAGCAAGCTGAAATCGATTACCTAGAACAATTTTAACTGATGTTTTACTTATTATTTTAACTTGTGAACAATTTTAAGCAAGGTTTGGATTATATTTTGGACAACCCCATCCCAATTTTAGATGCATTTTTTACTTAACCCCTGGGGCAAAGCACATTTTATTTACCTACAAAATTATTTACAACCTTCTCCCCAGTAACTTCTCATATAACCCCAGTCATTTTTTCGGATATAGCCCCTGGGTTAATACAGAAATTTAAAAGCATGGGGATATACCCGAGTTTAAAAGGGGTAGGGGATTAGAAATCAAAAAATAGAGCCTCGGGGCTATAAACAAGATTTTTCGGTAAATATGAAAATTGAATAATCCTCGTTAAAAGTCAAAATTTTCTGGGCATAGGTTGAGGTTAAAAGTTTAGTATAGAAACATAAAGTTTTCTTAATACTTAAATACTCTTTCACGAATCTTAAAACTTTTACTCTTATTACAACCAAAAAATTAGTTTTTACAGCCAAAAAAAATCTTATAAAAACCAAAACAAACTTATCTTGTTATGAATTTAGAATTTTTTAATTTCTATATCGTCAAAAATTTATTTAATTTTTATTTTACCTATCTATAAAAAAAACACTCATAAACTTCATGATGGTTTTAGATTAAAGTAGTAAATTTTTACGTAAAAATTTTATTTAATAAAAAACTTAAATTTTTATAGGAGAAAATACTAAATTTCACTTTAAATTAACGAATGAATTTCGTTGAAATTAAAGAACTGATTTTTAACGGAATTCATCCGTAACATGAATAATTGAAGGTTTTAGAAGTTTTTTTTTTCTTCTAAAAATTTAAGTTTCTTTTTTTCTTTCGGTAAAATTATCATATGAATTATTATCATGAATGTAGAATTTTGGAATTCATATTTTAATTGTTTTAAATAAATCATCAAACAGTAGTCTGTAAGTGAGTGATAATTATTTTTAATTTTTTTTAAGACAACAAAAATTTTATTTAGATTTTTGCACTTCTGGAACATTCGAAAAACTTTCATTAAATTTTTGCCTTCAGTCTTTAAAATTAAGCTTGTTACCCTTTTATTTATGGTAATAGACTTGTTAATAATCTTAAGAGAACATTTTTCGAAAAAAAAGATTAAGTAAATCAACATGATTCTGCCAAACTCTCCAGAAACCAAAATATTAAAATAATACAAACTTAATTAATTTTCGAATCTAAGGATATTTTACATTTTTTTTTATTTTAGAAAATTACCTGTCAATGGCTAGAATATTGTTTTAAAGTCTAATCCCCAAAACTTTTTTGATTCGTTTGAAAGTGAATTAAAACGCTTTGAAAATAATCACGATCTTTCTCAAAATTTTGATTAATTCAATCAATTTTTTTAAGAATTTTAACCTCTTAGCAAACAAAAAAAAATCTTTAAAAACTTAGCTTGACAATTTGAGAAATTTTACAAACTCAGACTAGACTAATCTAACAAGTAAAAGACAACAATTTCAAATAAACTTTAAGTTTTAAAAATCAAATTTCAAAATTCTATTGATAAACTTAAAAAAATTGATAGGAAAAGTAGATAACAAAATAATAAACTACATAGAATATTGGGGTAAAGATAAAGTATCGGTTGATTTCTTTTTGATCCGATTGAATGAAGATTTTTTACACTACAAAACAGGAGGAATTTATTTAATTTAAAATTTTTTTGTCTTCAATTAATTTGATAAGGTTTTTGAAATTTAAAATTCATAAGATAAAGCTTTCAAACAAATATAGGCTTAGTTTTTTTGAAATTAAATTAAAAATTTAATATTACCGAATGACATAAGTCACTTTAAATTAATCACATTCAATAACTTTAGAACTAATTTTTTTTTTCATTTAAAATTTAGAATCACAAGCCCGTTTAATAAACGAAAAATTAAGGAAATAAACGAGACAAAGCAGTTGCTGCAACAACAGCAACAACAAAATGCACATCAACAAGCAACAAGTCAAAAAAATGTTTCATCGAATATACCCGCACCGAAAAAAATACCACAATCAAACTTACCAGTGTTCCATTCGAACATTTATCGAAATTCTAATTTAATATCATCAACGGACTCAAGTAGTTTTGGTATTAAGAGATTATTATTTTTTTTGTTTTCAAATTTATCGATTGTCTTCGACAAAACAAAAAAATTTAAATATTTGAATGACAATTTCAAATGTTAGCCATAAGATTTGCATATATTAAAAACTTTTAAACAATCGATAATTTTTGATCCTATCTCATTAAAGAATTTTAATTAAATACTATATATTTTTTTAAGGGTTTAATAACAGTAAAAAAAGCTATAATTCAAGTAGATCCGGTTCACCAACTACGAGTATAGCAGAGTCAAATTGTACGACTACATCGACGACACAATTAAATAAACAGTCAAATAGTAAATTACCTCAATTTCAAATGAATTCACCGAGTAATAATAGTTTGAGTAAAGATAAACGTAAGAGTGGTTTGATTAAACCTAGTAAACCTTCAATACCTCAACCGACTCAATCTAATGTACCTCAAAATAATTTTCAACAAAATCAGCCTACAAATTCGTCTAAATTGCAGCAACTTACTTCCAAACCTAAAACAATGTCTTCCTTAAATTCGAATTCTAATAATCTAAATAACAAACAATTAAATTCAAATTCTGATAAACAAAAGTAAGATTTTTTATTTCTTAAGAAGTTTTCCTTAAATTTAAATTTTATTACAATAATAAGATATTATAAAATTTTGGAAAAAATATCTTTTGGGATATTTATTTATTTATTTTTAATTTATACTGCACCTCATAGGCGACTTAAAGAGAACAAAAAAAAAGTTTAAATTATCTAAGTTGCTGATTTTTTCAGCACAATGTATAAAATCTCTTTGTAGTATTTTCAATTTACTTGATTTTTACACAACAAGTCACACAAATGAACAATCTTTCTATAGAGCTCAGCTTTGTCTGCTGATAAAATTGATCGAATGCATACTTCAGCATCTTCAGTAAAAGGATCTAAATCAATTATTTTACAAACATCTTTTATTTGTTTGATAAATGAGCCTTAAGGGAATTGGAATTTATTGTAATAGATGTTTAGATATGATAATAATTCGTTCATGGGATTAAGCTTTTTATTTGATGGTAAAAAAGGAACTTGGAGACTTGTAATAAATTCTAATTATTGATTTGACTTTTAACGCCTCCAATAAAGCAGTATTTTTCGTAAATTTTGACAATTCAATTTTACGCTTGATAATACAGGCTTGTGATTTATCACAATTTTTAGGCTTACTTTTTTTAATATGGCACATTTTTTCAGAACAGTAAAAAATTACTAATCCTTTTGTTAAAAGTACTAAATAAATTTAAATTTCTATTTGTTTATCAATCATATAAGGATCATATAGATGAATGGTTATCTTTGAAAAGTAATCTCTTGTCAATATAAGTTAAATACTTAAAGGTAAAGACTCAAAGGATTGCTTATTGGCATTTAAAGTTTCTACTTTTTTAACCTTTTAAAAAAAATTATTCAAGCTCAACGATATTTAATGAATTTCATTTTGGTAAATATGAATTTGTTACTAAAAAGAAAAATTTACTGAGAAAAAATCTCTTAGGAAAAAATTACTGTTTTATTTTGTTTCGATAAGAAAAAATTACCGATATTATTAGTTACTAGCAGATAAAATTACTGTTATAATTTGTTTCAATGAGAAAAAATTACCGATATATTTAGTATCTATAGGAAAAAATAACTGAAATAATTTATTTATAGGAGAAAAAGTTACTGATCAAAGATTTAAGAAAAAGAGAGATTTAATTATTATATTTTGAAGATTTGACAAAATATTTTTTAAATTTTAGTTCAAAAGATAATTTAAAAAGTTTGAAAAAATCCAATCAAATTAAAATTATACAAGTAAAAAAATATAAAATTATAAATTTACAGAATCTGGTCTATGTTTTTTAAGAAATCTAATGAACACTATTTTCTTCTTCTAATCTTATACGCTTGATAATATTTTTTGGAGCTTGATCAAGACTTTTTTGATAGTTTGCTTCCTCGAGTTTGAGGCACCATGACTTGATCAAATGTTTGAACTTCAATGTCTAGTCCTTCATTTGAAATAGACATTGAAGTTTCACCTCACTTCATTTGTAATTGAAGTAAAGCGCTTTGAAATTATTTTTTCTTTTTCTTCTCTTTCTTATATTCTCTTCAAACATTTAAGTTGCACATTACAGCTAAATAATTTTGTATTCATTTTTTAAGTCACCAGATTCATCTCGTATTTAGCTTGATTTCTTTTATTTGTTTAATTAAATATGTGTATTATTAAAAACAAAACGGTTTTTTCCCTAACAGCTAGAACAGGGTAAATTTTTCCAAAAAGTAATTTTTTCTTATTTTTTAGAAAGTAATTTTTTCGTTAAATTGGACTAAACTAATTTTTTTCATATTATCAAAAAAGTAAATTTTTCCTTAATTCAGAAAAAAGGAATTTTTTCGTATTTTTAAAAAAGTAAATTTTTCCTTAATTCAGAAAAAAGGAATTTTTTCGTATTTTTAAAAAAGTAAATTTTTCCTTAATTTAGAATAAAGTAATTTTTTCGCATTTTTAAAAAAGTAAATTTTTCCTTAAATTAGAAAAAAATAATTTTTTCCTAAGTAATAATTTCCCAGTAAATTTTTCTGATCAGTAATAAATTACTAATAATCTTCATTTTGTCATAAAAATTTTATTTAATGGAGAGTGGTGACTATCTCTTTTTTAAATGTAATATATTCGAAAAAATACTTTTAAATAAAGTAAAAATTTTTTGGCAAGTTTTTATTATTATTATTTTTTAGCATTTTCAAAATATTATTGTCAAATCGAGAATTTCACAATAGCGCGCAAAGATTTTTTATTTATTTAATTTAAGAGTAATTCTTTTTTTTTTAAAATTAAACTGTTACCTATAACCTTAATTAATGTATAATTTGCGTAATGTTTACGGTAAGATCTCCATTTCCCATTGTTTAAAAACAAGTAGCAAATTATTTAGATCTTAAATATTTTTTAGATACCAATTACTAATGTAGGTTAAAATACACCTTTTTTCTGCGTTTTCAGAATTAATTAGTAAAATATTAAACTTTTGATTAAATTTTAAAATTGTAATTTTGGTCTTTTTTTCGTTTACTTTTTACCATATCATATTCCATTGAGTTTTCATTACGCTATAAGATGAGTACAAAAAGACCATTAATTGTACAATAATTTATTGTTTTTTTTACGATTAGATTTTTTTCGAAATACAAAATTTCATTCAAAAACTTTTGAATCTCAGTCTAGCTTTGGAATATCATCTATAAATGAATAAATTTAACAACTTAAAATTGTGTTATTTGTTGTTTTTATCTATCCAGTAAATACTTCCCAAATCAATTCGTATAAACCAAATAGACATACTTTTAATAAACGCGTTTGACCTTATAAGTTCTCATGTACAACTAATCTTTTCATTGGGGATAATATATTTAGGCTCTTATATTTGAGGATATTTAATTTATTTTAAAAAAAATTCACATGGGAAAAAATAAAAAAGATCGAATACAGCAAGTATTAATTTAAATTATGTTCGAGGGTTTTAGCCTAGGGGTCAAAAATTTCACTTTAATCAAAAGATTAAAATACAGATATTTAGTTAATTAAAAATAAAACCTTTGAATCGTGCTAGTCGAGTGAGCACAAAGAGACATACTTAAACAACATCAACAACAAAAAAAGTAACTAAAGATTCAATAGCATGACATCTTTCATACTTTTTTTGGCCGAATTCTTAAAGGAATATGAATTGTTTTCAAACTATTAATTATTTGTAAAAAAAAATAACTATATTTTTTAAAAAATTTATTGAGTTAATTAAAATACTTCTAATTAATTTAAAACATATTTTTCTTTAATGGAAACAAAAGAGAAAATAAATCCAATTTTAATACACTTAAATCATATTAAAAGAGCCTTAGAATAACACAAACAAAATAAAAAAACAAAACTGTTGTTTTTTTGTTGCTCTGTGTGTTTGCTCAAATGGCATGTTGTGTTTATTCAAATATTGTAAAGAATCAACACAAACATTAATCCGGAAAAAATTTATTTATTTCTAATACAAAACTAAAAAAATCAGAAACAAACTCTTTGGTTCCATCAAAATAACATAAATAAATCAGCACTTAATTAAAAACTTATCTGCTCTGGATCGATCAATCTATCATTTCATGGTTCGAATAGTTTTTTTATTTCTTGTTGAACTTCTAAAATTCCGATTTTAAAAAATATCATTTTTTATTTTTTTTTCTAAATATCATCATCAATCGAAAGGAAAATTAAAAAATAAAAAAGCGTATTTTAGTCACGAAACTATTAAGATGTACATGCGCGCTCTTTTTCTCTTTCTTAAAGCTTAAGTTCATGTTGGAGTCCAATTTAAACAACTTAACCTCGTTAATTGACGAGAAATTCATTATCAAAAAAAAAATTATTTCTAAAAAATTAAAAATAAAACAGTATATCCCATCGTTAAATCTTATCTCAGCCAATCTTTGTCATAAAGTTTATCTTTTATTTTTTTTTTCTATTTTTTTGTAGAAAATTGGTTTCATCGATACAAAATCAAAATTTACAATCACAATCTCAAGCTCAAATGCCGGCGCTTGCAAATAATACTTTAAATAGTAGTAAATTAAATCTAAGTCAAGTACAATCTAAAAAGACCACTTCTACTACGACTTTTGGTCTTCAGAAATTGACAAAATTAAATTCTAAACAAGCTGAACCCGAAATAGTAGAGTCTAAATCTCAAAATGTCAACTCGAAAATTCCAGGATCACTAATTGGTCTTAAACCCGGACTAAAATCACCATCTATTCAATTAAATTCAAATTCACCGCTTAAACTTCCAGTTAATTCAAAATTAGTAACTAATACATCGAATTCCCAAGTTTTAAAAACTCCACTCAAGCAATTAACTGTCACCCCGATAAAACGACAATCGAATATACCAAATAAATCCAAAATTAGTTTGGCTAGTTTTCAGAATAGTCAAGAGACAAACATTGCTCGAGTGACCCCATTTAGTGAAAATAGTAAAATAGAGGATAAATCACATAGCGATGAAAAGCAAGAGCAAAGTGACCTAGAAGATGAAATTTTGGGTATTGCTGATGATTTGAATGAAGAAACAGTTAATGAAGAAGAGTTTCAAAAATTTTTAAATTCAGATTTAGATGATGAAAAAATCGATTTGACGTAAGTGTTTATTTATTTATTTTATTTTCAAGTTTCAAAATTTTCTAGGTTAAAAACATTAAACTAGTTCATTAAAGGTTTTTAATTTTTTTTTTAAAAATTTTTCTAATTTGAAAATAAGTAACGTTAAATATCTATTGTTTGAAATTAAAAAGAATATAATCAAAACAAAAGTAAAGAAAAAAGCTCTCAATGGCTAAAATGTTTTTTTCGAAAAAATAAAGGTTAATACTTAAAAATAAATTTGAAAATGTTAGATTCTTTTTTTTTAAGCGTTTTATAAATAAACTTTTACGTGTCTTTTAGTCAAGGTAAAATTTCAATCAAATAAAAACAAAAAAATTCTCAAGATCGACTATTCGAAAAAAAAAAATTTTTTTTAAAGTTTTTCTTCAAATTTATGAAAATAATATTAATTTACTTAATTTAAACTTTTGGTTTTATCTTTGTTTTACCAAACGTTTAAAATCAAAAGAATTACATTTTTTTTTTAATGACATTTTTTTGTTAAAGGCATACACTTGTAATATTTATAAACTTGTTCCTAAAGGGTCTTTCACATGTTTGTATAAGGCGTAAATATTTTTAAAACAATGAAGCCTTGTATACTTATTTTTAAAATATTGAATACCTTCAAATTTAAACGAAGTGAATAAATTTTTTGATAGGCTATATTTATCGCTTCTTATATTTCAAATATTTTTTTCTTGATAAATTAATAAGAATTTTTTTGTTAGTTTGGAATTTGCTTTTAGAAGAATCTACAAACAAGAAATCTAATATTCATCCTGGTTATTTACTATTTTTGTTTACAAATTTCCTTACTGAGAGACGCACAATTTTCTATTTAAAATTTTTCAGCTTCCATCGAAAATTATTTACTTATTCAAATTGATTTGGAAAGCCTAAGTTTAGAGCTTGTTTTAAATTATTTTTTAAGAAATTCAAAAAAAAATTTAGATTAGGATTCTTTGATTATGCTTTGGTAATATGTAACTTTTGATTTTACTCTCTAAAATATATTTTTAAGACTATTAAGATAAAAGGTTCTGAAGATACCAAAAGAGTTTCCTCAAAATTTTAATTTCTCTCCATATTATAATGAAAGTTTCTTGGTCCTTTTCTAATTAGTCTTATAGAGTATGCTTGAAATCGTACAATAATTAAGAACAATTCAAATTAAAAAAAATAAAAATCTTCTAATTTGTAGTCTAAATTTCGTTGATATCTTCTATTGCATATTAACTAAAATTTTTAATTCAAAATAAAAGATAAACAATTTCTTGATGTTTTAGATAGTATGCGGGAAAAGCTCAAAAAAATGTATTAAAAGCTGCTCAACAAAAGACTTTTTTTTTTAAATCTTCATTAGGACCAAAAATAATTAGAATAAATCAAGTTTAAACTTTTGGGATGATACCGTATTTCAACTGTACACGTTCTTGGATATTTAGGAGATTTACTTTTTAATTTTCCAGAAAAATTTTTATCAGCTTATAATTTTTCGAATTTTTTATTGTACTAACATGAATATCGATACAAAGATATAGATAATCTTTTAACAACAAAAAAAACAACTTACATTCAAGATTGATTCAAAATTCATTAAAAGATTAAATAATCTAAGCTCAAATTTCAAATAAATTATATTGGATTTCATGTTGTTTTTTTTCTATTTACATTAAAAAAATATATTAGATACGGTGATCTTATTAAAAAGAATTAACAGTTTATGCAAAGTTTAAGCAATAAATAATTGTATAAAAAAAAAACGATTTTCTAAAGTCATTTTTTAACTATTTGGGTTATGCAATAAGTTTTAAAAAAAAAATAACTTGTTTTCGATAAGGTTAAGTAAAAATAAAATAATTTTAAAAAAAAACTATTTTTTGATTCAAAGCATTAATTTGCGGTAAATTAATGGCACCCAATAGGTGTTAGCTTAAACTTTTAAAAATTTTTGTATGTAAAAAAATTTTTAAAATAATCAGGCTCACGATATTTATTTAAAAAAAAGCGATCTTTTTATTTATAATCGCATTAATCTCCCCTCGAACTTAAATCAAAAATCCTATTACTAAGTTATTCTAATAACATAGGATTAAAATCGAAAATTATCAACTAACCAACAAAAAAAAATGTTTGACTAACAAAAAATAAATCAGATTAGAGACTAAGGAAACAAGATTTTGGTCGAACAAGCTGTCTCAGTAGTATAGTGAAACAGAAGACTTTAACCTCGTTAAATATGCTTATTTTTTTGTTAAGTAGTACTTATTAAAAAGAAAAATATGCTCGGTGACAAATTTCATTCTTAATGACCCATAAGAGATTCAAGTTTTTTTTTATTCTCTTCAAATAAAATAATACTAAATTTAGCATTTAATTTTGTTTAAAAAAGTGTAATAAAAAATCGATATTTTATTCAAATATCGATTGATTTATTTTATAAAGTAAACATATTGATGATATTTTTCGAGTTTAATATATTTTATTATTGGGGCTAACATCATGATTTATGATATCAACCCATGACATTTCTCATTAAATTAAAATTAATTTAAAGTTTTCTCTCGGTGGTAGTCTAAAAAAATAATATTTAAAAAAAAACATATGTTGATTAGATTAGAAACCGTGAACTAGTAGTCTTTTAAATGAACCTTAAATAAATTTTACTGATAATATCAAAACTCTGTTCGACCAGTTCCATATTTTTTTAATTATTTTTTTTTGTTCTGTTTTCTAGTTGTAACAAAAACGAAACAACTAACAACAATAATAACAATAATAAACATGAAAATTTATCAATAAAAATAAATGAAAATAATTTTAGTAGTGAATTATCACCACCGTTGCCTTCGCCACCATCATCTATTTTAAAATCTGTAACAACCTCAAGTGTCACTAATTCGATTAATCAAATAAAAATGCCTGTCAATTCGGCATCAATTAATTTAAATTCGTTCGGTCGATCGAATACACTAGATCGAAAGCTTAAGAATCAAAACGAATCATCATCATCATCAATAAATAAATACAAAATAAATAATAGTTATATACAAGTGCAACACCAGCAGCAACAAATTAGCTTTCAAAATGATGAATTACATATGAAAGATCAACGAAATAGTTTAAATATACAACTAAAATCGCCCAGTTCGAATTCATATCGAATTAATAATATTAATAATTGTAATACAACACCGTCAAAACGACCGCTTAGCCAAGAGCCCATTATGGAAATAACAACAGAAATTCATTTAGATGAAAATGATAATTTTACAAATAATTTAAATTCAAGTATTTTTAGTTTTAATCCTAGTGGAACCATGTCCAAAATGCAACAAGTCTCTTATGAATTAGAAAATGCCAAAAATCGTATTTTATCGCTTACAAATCAATTAAATTCTAATGTAAGTTTAAATTTTTTTTTTTCATAAATTTAAATCTGATAAGATCTTAAAATATTAGTTAACTTGAAAGGTAATAAATTGATAATTAAGTTTTTATTTTAAATGTCTTCTTTAATTAGGCGGAAAAAATTTTAGGTCTAAGAAAATGAAAATATTTTTTAATATATTATTTGGCAAACTTAAAATTGAGCTGTTTTGAGCAAAGTTTGAACTTATTTTGTCATTTTTAAAGACGTTGTAGAGTTGGTCTTATTTTCTAAAAGTTTTTAAAGGAGTTACTTGTATTTAAAGTATTATCAAAAGTAACAGTAATATCATAAGAAAATTGATCTTATTTGAAGTAAAAAAATCATTTTATTCGACTTGATTTATACAGTCTGAATTAATAAAAAAAATTTTATGGTTAATCCAATTTAAACATGTTTTTTTTTCCTTTCGGATAAGAAAAATCATCGGTTGGGATGTGATGACGCATAAAAACTGAAATTTCAAAAAATGTTGATAACTTGCTTAAACGATGCCTTAAGAGCTTAAAGTACTAAAACAACTTTCGGTCCTTAAAAACTCTTTATCTATCTAAGTTGTTGAGACTTGCAATTTTAAAATTTAGCAAAATTTTTTACATATTTTCTCATTTTTCAGTTAAATTTCATCTTCAAAATTTCGCTTTTAAGTTAGCGATTGCTGAAATTTTTATCAAAAAAATTTAATTCAAATGAATCGGAAAAAATCAGTTGCAACTTGCAAAGTCCTTTCATTATTCATCTGTATAAAATTAAACCTTTTTTAACCAAGGCGGTTTGATAAAATAAAGAAAAAAATATCTTTTATTCGTAAAATCATTTTAATTTACTCGTTAAAGTCAATTATTCTGAATGGATTTCAAGCGGTTGCAGGGTTTTTTTCTCTAGAGAAAAAAGGACTGTAACTCCATTTTAAGTGACTTCTTAAACTAAATGTTCTTCCGTTATTTTAAATATGCACCTTTCAAACTTAATTTCGAATATTTGGTCAAGATAAAAAATCTTATCTTGTAACAGTCATAAATCATTTAGAACCAAATTTTAAAATAAAATACAACCCTTCAAATTTTTAAAAAAGTTTATTACTTTAATAATAAACTAAAAAAATATAATATCAAAAAGAAAATTAATATTTTTAATTAAAATTGTTATATAAAAAAATTCTTAATTAATAAAGATTTTTGATTGAAATTAGCTTAGGAACTTAAAGAAAATAATTCTCGTTTTCAAAGATTAATTTTTTTTTTATAATTTAAAGGCTCAATTGGTATATACCCTGGAACAAACAATATCAGCAATATCACTTAAACTCCAAAACGAAACGAAAAATTCCCAAAGAAAAGACACTTTAATCAATGAATTAAAAGCATACATTGATTACATACAAAACAAATATCCTAAAGTATTTGAAAACGAAAAAGCTCCTAAGACAATAGTTCTCAATCGTCAAAATAGTAATGAAAGTCTCAATAGCTTAAATTCCATGTTTAGTCAACGGAGTTATCAATCATCATCATCTGCTCATCCAGATGGTCATGATACTTTTTCTAAAAAGAAAAAAAGTTGGTTGAGAAGTTCATTTAACAAAGCATTTCGTAAAAATGTAAATAAAAACGAAAATAAAAATTGCTTATCTGACGTTGAAGAAAAAGACTTTGTTGCTTATGGTGATTTCTCATTGCCCAATTCACCATTGCATCATCAAATTATAAATTCTAAAAATGAGCAGAATTTCAAAGTTAACGAGGATTCCGAAGAATATCAACGTTTGCTCAGAGACAAAGAAATAAAATTAACGGATATTCGTTTAGAAGCCTTAGCAACAGCTCACCAATTAGACCAAACTAAAGAGGAAAATTTAAAAATGAAAATTGAAATAGAAAATTTGAGAAATGAAAATTTAAGAATGCAACAACTTCTATCTCAAAATCAACATTCTCAAATTCTGCCACACACACCAATTTCAGTCTCGTCGCCTTCGCCGTCTTCCTCAGTCATTTCGTCATCGTCTAATAATAGCAAAATGAATTTATCCCTTAGTAACAGTTCTCAAAATGTGGAAAATTTAATTTTTAATCACACATCTACCTCGTCAACATCTTCTGTGTCTCTCCTCAAAAGCCCTATATCAAATAGTGTTTGCCTTACAGACATACCTATTAATGAAGGCAAAAGAGTTTTAGTCTCAATCTATATAGGAAATTTAGAAAATCCATTAAACGATCTAAAAGACGATGAATTTAATGGTCAAATTCTAATTGGTAATATA
Source organism: Brachionus calyciflorus (assembly GCA_002922825.1). NCBI lineage: Eukaryota > Metazoa > Rotifera > Eurotatoria > Ploima > Brachionidae > Brachionus > Brachionus calyciflorus. The sequence goes on along the minus strand of NTPY01000188.1, from coordinate 694,123 downwards.
AATTTAACAACACGAACCAAATGGGATACTTTGGATAGTATGATAAAAAAAATGTTTATCGACTATTTGAATAAATTAGAGGCCAATTCAATTGAATCAGGTGGTTTAGGTCTTAATTTAGATTCAATTAATTTTTACATAGTAGGTGACGTGTTTAGAAAGCCTTTTGATACTGACCAAAAAACACCAGATTTATTACCATATGGCTATTTGGTCGGCAATTACACGAATATTGTGCTTAAATTAAAAGATGCATCCGAAAATAGCATTGATTCTTTATGTTATGATTGTCTAGTACCTAAGCATGTTATGTTAAGATATATTTCAATTGTTCTAGAATTTAAAAATTTATTATTTTGTGGTCCTAGTGGAACTTGTAAGACTTATATAGCACGTAAAATAGGAGAATATCTAATTAAAAAAGAAAAATGTGATTTAAATGAATCAATTATCTATTTAAATGTTGAAAATAAATCAATTAATGATTTAAGAATTTATTTGAATAATCTTGAAAGTACAGAATCGAATCCATTGGTTTTAATTTTAGATAATCTACATGCTATTAATAATATACATGAGGCTTTTAGTGATTATTTTTGTAGAATTCAAACTAAATTGATTTATATTATTGGTACTATAAATCAACCGAATGTAACTGCTCTAAATTTACATCCGAATTTCAAATGGGTATTGTTTGTAAATCACACAGAACCTGTCAAAAATTATTTAACTCGAACTCTTGAGCGACGTCTTGTCGATCAAATGACTAAATTAAATAATCAAAATTTTGGTCAATTGGAAGTTTTAATTGATTGGATTCCAAAATTGTGGACTCATGTAAATATGTATATTGAGAGTTACAATTCGGTTGATTTATGCATAGGTCCCAAGGATTTTTCAACATTCCCATTGGATTTTAAGAAATCATCTGAATGGTTTATTGATTTTTGGAACCAAAATTTAGTACCTGTAATTATTGATACAGTTAAAGAAGGAGTTTTAGTTTATGGTCAAAAGAATGATTGGGAAGATCCGAAAAAATGGTTAACTAAGACATTGCCATGGCTTAGCTATGATCATACCATTTTAAATCGTCTTCAATCGATTAATTCTCAACAAGTCGGCTTTGAACACGATTTAGATATGGAAGATTCGAATTTTAAAGAATGCTTAATTGACAATATTCAAAATGACAGGCGATTTTGTTCATATCCAAATACGCCATCGAAAATGATGTCACGTAACAGTCATGACAATGATAAATTACTTAATATGTTAATGAAATTACAAGAAGCAACAGGAATTGGTGGTCAGCAGAACTTTTTACATCTAGAATCAAGCTCAAATGATTTAATACAAAATGTTAAAAATTTAAGTTTATTAAATACAAATGGAATTTTGAAAAAAAATAATCCCATTGAGTCTTAAATTAATTTGTTGATAATAAAATTTTCTTCATTTTTTTCGTTGGGCGTTTTTTGTTTTTTAAATCCGTTTTTAAAATTTGTAAAAAAATTTTTGTTTAAATTATTTTTATTTATAATTAATAAATAATTCGATCGATGAATATAATTTTTTATTTTTAAATACTTATATTATTTTTATAAATAATTGAAAAATAGATAAAATAATTGCCAAATTAAATGTAAAAATGAATCGTAAATTAACGAATTTACGCAATTAAAAAATTTTGAAAATGAAAAAAATTGCCATATAATTTCTGGTTGTAGACAATTTTGCTTAAAAACACTCATTTCGCCAAACTCTTCTTTATCTTGCTTTTAGACGATTCTGATCTTTTCGAGTTTCGTTTCCTTACTTGGTTAAAGAAAAATTATGTGTGCAAAGAAAAAAATTAAAAAAACTATGTGAAACTTTGGAAGTTACATCACCAATATGAAAACTTCATTAAGTATTATCCGTTTTTAAATTATTCGATTTTCTAGAATTTTTTTTAAAAATAAAATTTTCATATTTTAAACAAATAGCAGATATTTTGCAAGCTATAAGTTGTACGGTAACTTCCAAAACTTCACATAATTGCATAATTTTTTGTTTGCACACACAATTTTTCTTCATTTTTTAAGAGTTAGAATATAAATCTAAAAATTCATGACTTCAATTTTTTTTTTGAAAATATAAGGATATTTAAATTTGATAACTTTCCAAATAACCTTTCTTAATGACATTTCATTAATATAAGAAATATTGTGTTATCTTAAAAAGTGAGCATTTTTAGGTTATGAAAAAATTATAACCAAATTTTTTAAATTTGAATCGAGATTAGAAAAATTTTTTGCCAATTGAAACTAATTTATAACAAATTCTTGGACTTCTTCAAAAAAACCTCTATTTTATGAGAATTTAAGTGGAATTTAAAAACATTTATTTAAGTGTAAATATTATTAAAAGTTTTTTTTTAGTAAAAATCAAGACAAATATTTACTACGAAAAGAATATTTTTCTATAAGCCCATTTTATTTTGATGCAATTGTATTCGAACTATTAACAGCATTAATTTTAATACATCCAAAATATTGTTTTAAGAATCTAAGCAACTCATTTCGAAAAACACTGTTGAAAGCAACTTGTACGAAAAAATCCATTGCATAAGTTGACAAATAAACTGCTGCTGAAGCCATTTCAAATAGAAATAAATATGAATTAACAGTTTGTTTCTGTTTAATTGAATCATTAGTCCTATAATAGTTCAATAACCCAATGTAAACTATATTGGGTGTATAAATTAAAATAAATATTAAAGTCGTAGCTATAACCGTAAATACAAACTTGAATTCTTGTCTTAAATATTTTGCAGTTTTATTTTTAGAGTGTCTAACCTTTACAATTAAAATTATATTCATTATTGAAATTAGAGCGATTGGTATAGCTGTTCTCATTAGGATATTTAAAATATTCATTACAGTCAATAATTCATCATTACTTGTACAATATTTACTTACTGATGAATTACTTTCTATAACGACTAAATAAAAAGTAAAATATGGTATATTGAAGCAAGCAATTAAAGTTCCAATACCCAATAAAATAAGAGCTATTATTTTAGAGTTTTTTTGAAATTTATATTTATGCTGGAAAAAAATGAAAAGCACTCTATCGGTTGAGATTGTAACTTGAAGCCATGAACTCAATTGGTACAAACTGCGCAAAGCAAACATGTAAAATGCACAATTTACAGATGACAGTAAATAAATGTTAATGTTTCTGATTAAAAATGGAATAGTATATATAAAAAGAAAGGTGAATATTAAAATATTAAGTCCGCATTTTAAGAGGAAATTGTTTTGTCACAACATTTATTTTTTTTAAAACATAAAAGTATTTTAATTAAACAATATGGTTTTATAACATGAAAAATTGACTTAAAAATTGCAAAAGTAGTTTATCACAATTAAAAATAATAGATATATTTTAATAACATGAAAAATAACTGGACTAATTTTGTAACCAAGAGTATCTCAGTTAACCCAGAGTTTCTTTATTTAAAAATAAGACAGAATTCTCTAAATGACTTTTTGGGAAGAAAATGGAAGAATAACTGAGGAATAAAATTTAAAGATACTAATATTAATGACTTGGAGTAAGGTGTCCCAAATCATAAACTCTAATTGACAAAAAATCTAAGAATTCT
>NTPY01000188.1:527731-687710 GCA_002922825.1 Brachionus calyciflorus | reverse complement strand
AAAAGACATATTCAAAGAACAAATAAAATTTTTAAAATCAATAAAAAAAAATTTTCATAATTTTGTTTGTTTTTAAATTATGTTTCCTAAAAAAGTTTTATAATTTTTCATTTTTTGTTCATGATAGCCAACAAAGTCATCAACAATTTCTTCAATAATTTCATTTCCGTTGTACATTGCATTGTTTAGATATCTAAGGTTTAGTTCTTTAAATCTTTCCTCAACGCTTTCTAACTCTGATATTTTTAAAAGGCTTTTTTGAGACTCATAAAGTGGTTTTTTATAAATAATTCTAATAGAAATGTTTTGGATGGCTTCTAATTTATCAACTCTATCTTTAGATAATCTAGAGGCTATTATTGATGAATAATCTATAACTGAACGAATTAAGACTTTATAAATGTTAATTAAAGTACTTTGTTTTAGATGCCAATTTTTATTTGCCAAAACTTTTAAACAATTTATTCTATTTTGACATTTTTTTTTAATAGATTCTATATGGGAGTCGAACAGCAGTCTATTATCAATTGTTATGCCAAGAAAAGTTATTACACTCAAGGATGGCCTGTTGGTATATTTTTAAGTCTAATTTTTCACTTTCAAACCTTTTACCTTTTTTTAAAATCATATAGTTACATTTATGAGCAGCCATTTTAAGTCTCCAAGTATTCAGCCATTGTTCAAGCTCTTTCAAATATTTATTAATTATTTTGTTTATGTTACCTGAACGTTTAAAAATAAAATAAGTACAAAGATCATCGGCAAATAATAACGAGTAACTATTATTTTTTTTATTCCGGGTTATTATATCATTTATATAGATTGAAAATAAGATAGGACTTAAGACAGCTCCTTGAGGCACACCAGCTTTAATTTTGAATAATTCAGTTTTTGTATTATTTATTCTAACATAAAAAAACCTTTCCTTAAGGAACTCTTGTATCCATCTTATGATGTAATTTGGAATACCATAATTGAACATTTTGAAAATCAGTCCATCATGCCATACTTTGTCAAAAGCAGCGGCTATATCAAAAAATATTGCACATACTTTTTTTTTCCTATTAAAAGATTCAACTGACTTTTGAATAAGATGAATTATATTGTCTTTTGTCTGTCTTTTTGATCTAAATCCAGATTGCTCTCCTATAATTAACTTATTGTCTTCTAAAAATTTGACTAGCCTATTTTTAATAAATCTTTCGCAGAGTTTTGCTAAACAACTTGTTAGACTTATTGGTCTGTAATCTTTGGGATTTTCACTATTTTTAACTTTTTTCGGGATCATTGATATTGATGCAACCTTCCACATTTTTGGGATGATACCACTACTAATTGATGTATTGATTAATTTCAATAAAACAAGTTTGAGGTTTTCATTCAAATTCACTAATTGAAGATTTGAAATTTTATCATGACCACATGCTGCATGTTTATTCAAATATTTTAACTCTTTCTCAAGTTCAGATAATGAAACAGGGTAATCAAAGTCGTTAATAAAAGTTTTTTTGTTTATAACAGATTCCACTTGAATTTTAAATCTTTCGTCAAATGTACCGTTATTTTCTAAACTAAACGTTGATTGAAGAATTTCACCAAAACAATTAGCTTTCTCCATTTCAGAATCTAAAAACTTGTTGTTATAAAATAATTTAGGAAACGATTTTGGTTTTTTTTCTTGGCGTTTGTTTCTTAAATTATTTATTCTTTTCCAAAAAGGTCTAGATGAGACTATTTTATTTTCTAATTTTTTTGTTAAATTCAGCCATTTTTGATTTTCGAAAGCTTGTATTTCCTCTTTGATTGTTTTTTTCAATTTATTTAGGATAGTTTTTTCATCAATTGATTTTCCTTTTTTACTAAATTTGTTTTTAATATTAATCAATTCTAGGATGTATTTTGGAAGCCGCTTGATTTGTTTTTGGTTGAATCTCGGTACAGTTATCTCAGTGCAAATATCTATTTGTTCTACTAGATAATCGTTGAGAACGTTTACATCATTTGAATTTAAAATGTCTAATGGTAAATTGACAGGTAAGTTTTTTTTAAATAATTCCCAATTTGTTCGTTTAAAGTTAAATTTGTTTGTTTCTTGATGAGATATCTGATGACTTATTTCATAATTGATATTGAACTTTACAAGCATAGGGTAGTGATCACTATCCATTTTATTTTCTTTCATGACAGTTAACAAGTCAAAGCTAGAGTATAAATTAGATGAGCAAATAAAATAGTCTAAAATATCTTCATTACCATCTCCAAAGGATTTAAAAGTGGTTTCTTGATTAGCTAAGAAGAAACAGTTGTTTAGCTCATTTATTATTTCTAAGATTTCTCCATTTTTGTTTACTCTTCTACAATTAAAAAGTTTTGATTTACTGTTCAAGTCTCCACTAAGAATAAAGTTTTTTTCATTTAACCATTCAAAGAGCTTAAGGTCAAGAGTCTTATCAGGAGGATTATAATATGAAACTAAATAAAGCGGACGAGAATCAAATTCAATTTGGATACAAAGAAGTTCGAGGCCATGATTGTCTAAGTCTGTTATAAGTTTAAATTTAATATTATTACGAATATAAAAGCATACTCCACCAGCTCCGTTTCTTACATCTCTTTGTCTGTGAATTAATTTGTAATTGTTAATTGAGCAAAATTTAAGGGCTGTTTCATCATTACATTTTGTTTCATTTATACTAACAATATCCGGGTTAAACTTAAACATAAACTTTTTAAATATATCTATTTTATTTTTAAGCGAGTTGGCGTTCCAATGTACAATTTTTAATGAATTATTCAAAAGGTTTTGAGAACTTTGATTATTTTGATTCATTTTAATTAGATTTAACATTAAAGAGTTTGTCAACATAAGCTGTTACAACATCTAAATCATTAATAGCTCCAAGTTTATGCTCTCTAAATCTATTTGATAAGTACTCTATTTTTTGTCTATTGGGCTTTCCCATTGTTGAATGTGTTGCTTTAATGACATCAAGGAAAAAAAAGAACAGTCTATGATTGTTAGAATTTATTTCTTTTTGAATATGTATAAATTGATTTTTTAACGCTTCATCTAAGTCTATTTTTTTAACCATGTCTTTAACATCGTTTGAAATTTTAGCTAAGTTATTATTTATATCACTTAATATTTGCTTATAATTCTCTTGATTTGTGTTACTTGAATTGACCATTTCACTATAAGTTCTATAAAATCCTTTTGGAGTATGGTTAGCATTACGGTTCACTAAAATATTTTTATTATCTTTTGTATTAACACTTTTAATACATTCACTATATAGTTTTTTATATTCAGGACAACCTTTGTAATAGCTTGAATGAGGTCCTTGACAATTTACACACTTTAGATTATTCGTAGTGTTGCACTCTTTGTGAGTAGAACTACCACATCTGGCACAAGTTTCATCATTTTTACAATGATGGATACTGTGTCCGAAAAGTTTGCAATTACTACATCTTAGGGGGGGTTTCGCAAGTTCGCTCACATAGTATCTAAAAGAGTCAATAACGATATATCCAACAGTCAACAATTCTTTTTTCTTTTGTATAGATTCTAGTTCAATTTTTCACAATTTTACTTCAGTTCCTTCTTTGTTTTTAATCGTGTGAATCTTGACTATTCCCAGATCGTCTAGATCGCATGAATAACTTAGCTCTGATGCTGTTATATTACGAACAATTAGTTGATAGGTTTGATTAGATAAATTTAGATCAAGCTTTTTAGAATCATTTAAGAAACATTGATTATTTAAGAGTTTTCTTTTGTCAGCTAAGGTTTTTGGATAGACAAGAAGGTTACCATTTGCGGTTATTTTAAATTGATTGATATCAATGTCAGGACAATTTTCCAAAAACTCAGTATTTAAAAGTTTTTTATCAATTAAATATTTCTTATCAATACGAAAGTAGATAATTGGGGCGACTTTAAGGTCATCATCATCAAGTTTATTTTTCTTAGGGTCATCGGATAGTAGAGAAATATCAGCCATGTCTCTAGGGTTCTTAGTCCTTCGTTGTCTCCCATCGTAGAAGTGGTTTACAGACTGATCCATAGAATCGGTGTCTGTCATTTTACCATTAAAAAAAAATGAATTAATATTCTTTTTTTTTTAGGTCACGTGATCAAATTTCAAATTCAAAATTCAAATTTCAAATTTAATGAAATCAATTAAATGAATTGGAATATCCTTAAAATTATTTTTTTTCTCAACTTTAATAATTTTTATAAGGATTTAATTGAGTTGTTAGGGCTTAAAAACCATCAAATTCTAACAAACTTTAATGATTTGGAGAATTTTAAATAGACTGTGTAAATTGATATTTAGAAAGCTGCCAAGAAAACACGATTGCAGAAAGTACTTCAATGTGTTATATTCAACATGAAGCCTTTTTATTTTTTACAGTCTTTTCTCGGTTTTATCAACAGATTCTTTTCGGTAAAAAAACGTGATTTAATTGAATAGTAATATGATAAATATGAATAAAATGAACTGTCTTTTTTAAATTTTTAAACAAATCAGGCTGATTTCACTGTTAATTTTAGACTTATTTCTTTTTTTGCGGATTTTTTGATATTATCTAAATTTATTTATTTAAGTTGGGTCTCATTTTATTTCTACTAAAGTATTTTTTTTGGGTCTTTCTAAATTATCTAAATTTTATCATTAGTTGATTTTGGCAGGATAAAATGCGGAAAATAAAAGAAAATTAATTTTTTAAGTTAAAGAAATTTTCGAAATTTTTTTGATATATTCAATTAGCAATTTACCTTTAATTTTTTTTCTTAATTAAGAAACTTAATTAATCAATTAGATAAATTTGTTTTGAAAAATATAATTTATATATTTTTATTTATTTGCTAATTGATATTCGTCCGTGACATCGATTACCGTCCTTGACATCGATATCTCAATTCGATCGTATTTTTTTAAATAGTTAGATGAGCAATTGTTTAGCATGTATTTTTGTTTTGTTTTTGTCATTATTTGTTTTTGTCAACGATTTTCGTTTTACGCAGACCATTGACAAAATCAAGGTCTGACTGTACTAGACAAATTCTTTAAATTGACGCGTGTTTAAAATTAAAATTCAAAGATTTTATCAAAATCTAATCATTTGGATCTATTGTGATTTATCATTTAATGATGAAAAGATACACTGTTAATATTTTAAGAAAAAAGTATATGAGCTTATAAGACGCTGAAAAAAATTCGCTTAAATTCCTATAATGTGAAATAAGAAGAAAAATATTTCCAATAAAGATATCATACTAAAGGCAAAACGATTTTATGAATATAAAAAAAAGTTTGTAAGATTAAAAAATATACTTTTTATCCTTGAATAAGGGCAAATTTTGAATAGATAGATGTATATTTTAGACTGCCTTAACCGTATAAAACATTCAAAAACTTACCTTAATATTTTTTTTATGAACTAATCATCAAGTATTAATTAGGGGAAGATAGCTCAGTTGGTACCGTCATGGGCGTCCAAGCAGAAGGTCGAGAGTACAAAAAAAATTCAAAAAAATTCAAAAAAAATTCAAATGAGTTCCTAAATTATCTCCTGGTGTTATATTGAGTAAAACACCTACTTAACCCAGCTTGTGGCCTTCGAAACGCCACTTTAATTTAATTTAATTTACTTTAATTTTATATTTACTTCTCCAAAATTGGAGGTTAATTCTATTCAATAAATAAATAAACTAATTATCTAAACGCACATAGTTATGCAATTTTAGCGCTGAGTCTTCTAAAATAGAAAGTTAACAAGAAATTTTATTTTTTAAAATCAAAAGGTTTATCGATTTAAATCCAAAATTTAATTAAAACAAAAGGACATAAAAAGACTTTAATCTCCGAATTTAAGTAAGGGATTTATTCAGGCTTGATTTAAATCAAGCCTGAATAAATCCCTTACTTAATAAATTTTGCTGCAATTGCAGCAAAATTTATTTAGAACGTAAAGTCCATTCTCTGGCATTTATTGAGTAAAATTGTACATCAAAAAAGTCTAATTGAAAAAAAAACTTGCCAAATGGAGATGTGAATCTATATGCTTGATAAAATGCAAAAGCTTTTCTGAAATTTTCCAAAATTTTATCTTTTATTTAAAATACCTAAGGATTTTTTAAATCATGTGATTTTTCATGTCAATTTTTATTATTTTAAAAAAAAATTTATTTAAATTAAAAGAAAGCATTCGATTTATCTGATTATAGATGAAAATATCTAAATGTTTTCTTTAAAACTATCTTAGTTTTTTTAATTTTTATTTTTCGTTTAGTTTTATCATTTAAATATAATATATTTAATAATATAAAGTTTTATCATTAAGACAGTTCTTGGTTAAATTTATTTTATTAATTTATTTAATCATCCTTATGTAAATAGTTAAAATAAAACAAATTGTTTTAGTGAACTTATCTCATTATATTCTTTCATAGAGTATGATAGGCTTATTTGCATTCCATTGTTTTTAGACAAAATCGCGTATTTTTAGTCCTTGAGAAATGAGCGATCATTAGATTCAAATTAAGACAAGATTCTTTTTATTGACTTTTCGAATTTAATATTTTGGATGGCTCAAACAAAATCTGATATAATAATTAGAGCATAATTGTAGAGATGAAATTCATTTTAGTTTAAAAATAAAGGCCGATGATAGTCCAATGGTTCGAGTCGTTGAATGAGAGATCTTGAATTTTGAATTAAATAGCGAACCTTGTTGATTCAAAGGTCGGGGTTCAAGTCCCCACTCCTGAAACAAAAAAGTTTCACCCAAACAAAGAAAAAGTTTGAAAAATAAATAAATATCAAAGAATCAAAATAAAAACAATAAAATCATAAAATGATAATTAATCCAATAAATTAATAGCTAAAAGTGTATAATTTTTATTAGACATCCAAGTTGCACCAGTCGTGGTTTTTTACCTCAACGTTAACCCTTTTATTTTATAAATATCATAGCAGCACTGTAAATAGGTCTAGGGTGTGTATCTGAGTATTTTTTAGAGTAGAATTTAGATTTTAAATAAAAAAATAGTGGTGTTACGTTAAATTTAGAGGTACCCAAAGTACCGAATAACATCAATTTTTATCATTAAAAACCGTAAATAAAAGACAAAAACAAATATGATTTTTTAAGAGAATTTTCCAAGACTTAAAAAGTTTTTTCATTAAATATCTCAGCTGGAAAAAATTTAAAATCCTCGAAAAAATCGAAAGTTTCGTTTGTTTTTGGTCTTTTTCAATTTTTCAGTTTTTGGTCTTTTACGATACGGGTACGGTGTGATTACGGCTGTAAAAAAAGAATAATTACATGAGTTTTTAGTATTAACTATTTTTTAAACTAAATAGTTTTTATTTCCTATACTATAAAAAATAATAGCGACTAAGAGACTTTTTAAAAGCTCCTAGATTTTAAAAGCGTCTAAAAATTGAATTTTTTAACAATTTTTTGGAAAAACTAGACGCTTTTTTTTAGCCGTCAAAAAAATTAGTCGTTTTTAAAGAAAAAGGTGTCTAACTAAAAAGCGGCTAAAAAAAGTGTCTTGTTTTAAAAAAAAATCGAAATTTTGTAATGAAAAATTTAAAACTAGTCGCTTTTAAATAAGGAACTTTTAATTTTAGACGCTTTTTTTTTAAGACATGACTAAAAAAAGCGCCTTAAAAATAGTGACTACTAAAAGCGTCTTTAAAACTCTCCAAGATGACGTCTAATTGTAGCGCCTAAAAATGGTGTCTTAGCCGCTTTTATTTTTTACAGTGTGTGAACCTAACTTCGGTGAAATCAGAAAGGCCGTGAATGTTCACGTGAATGACTACCACTCCTAATAGAAGGATAATGAATAAATACATAAAATAAATAATTGTCTCTGTAAGACGAAATCAGCTTTTTGCTTTAAATATTTTTATGTTAACCAAAATTGTTTAAAATGTTTTTTCTTAGGTTACTCACTTTTGTCCAAAAATTTTATTTATGTTTCGATTATTTATAACTAAAAAGTAAATTGTCAATATAGTTGTTAATAGCTAAATTTATCATAACCTTTTAGATGAGCTTTTTAACTTAAAAAATTCATATTTTCAACTTGTACCAAAGATGCTTGTATATATAATTAATATTTTTCACAACGATAAAAACACAAAATACTTGGCCATAAAATTAACTATTTTCGTATAAAAAAATTTATTTTTGGACAAAAATTAATAATTTTGGAGTTAAAATGGTTATAATATAATTATAACGTCAAATCTCCTTTGATGATCCACTCAATAAAACTTAAATTGCTCTTCTTATTGATTGGCTAGAAAATGTGGACATTGGAGTGATGTTCATTGATACTATAATTAATTGCATTCTTTTTGCAGATGATATCCTAGTACTAGCAGATAGTGAGGAGGATTTAAATAAGCTTTTAGAATTAGTAGAATTATACGGTCAACAAAATGACCTCAAATTTAATCATGATAAAACTCACTTTATAATTTTTGGAGACACCTTAAGTAACACAAAATTGGAAAGTAAGATTAAATTTCAAGGCAGCGAAATAAAAAGAGTCTCAGTTATTAAATACTTAGGGATATTTCTAGATGAAAGATTAAATGAAAAAATTAAATTAACCAAGAGGAAAAATTCATATTTGATCGGATTTAATAAATTCAAAAGATTAGGTATACAAGATGTAAATGTATCCAGTGAAGTTAAACTCTTCTCCTATAAAACATATATACGTCCACTGCTATATTATGGAATTGAGGTAATGAGACTGAGTGACTCACAAGTAAAAAAAGTACAAACTCTTGAGTCCAATATGATCAAAAGTATGTTCGGTGTAAAAAAAAATAAAAGAAGTACTAAACTACTGAGAGCTTGTAATCTCAATACAGTTAAAGAAAGAATTAACATAATGAAAGCTAAAATGGGTAAGCGGGTGTTTAATAATGAGTTAAGTGCGGATATAATTGGGAAGCTTTACCAAAATGACTTTGGTACTAGAACTGATAATAAAACGTTAATTGGCCAATTAAAACTTATTACGGAAGGTGAAGATGATTCATTAGCTTAATTAGTTCAAGATGCTTTATTAATTACCAAGGAACATGACTATAAGGTGGACAATAATGAAATTATTAAAATCAAAGAAGTCCTGAAAACTGAAGGTATTAATAGAAGAGAAGAGCTTAATAGACTATTAGACATCAACTATGTCAATGACGAGTGAATATTACCTCAAGGATAACTATTGTTTTTTTTTTATCTAGTTAATTAAATGATGAACATTTTCTACTGGTGATAACTTTTTACTTTTCTTTTATCTTTTTTTTTTATAATTTTGTTTATATTCTTTCATATATTTTATTTAACACTACTTTATACTGTAAATTTTTTTTAATTTTTTTTCATGTTAATAATTATCTCTTGGATAAACATCCAAGTAAGAGGATATGGGTAGTCCGCGAGTTTTGACTACTCGACCCGTATCGCCTCGCTGCGGCCTTCCTGATTTAAATAAATAAATAAATAAATAAAATTGCTCTTCGAGAAACTTACAGTACAAATTAAAACTAACCTTTCCTTTCCTGAGAAAGGAAAGGTTTCAACAAACGTACAAGAAACGTACAAGTTAGTTTTAATTTGTACTGTAACTTTTTTGAAAATCAATCTTTTCAAAAAATCGTCTGAATTTAAATACTTAATTTTTTTTATCTAATAAGAAATTTTCTTATAAGAAATTTAACTTTTTGTTTAGTTAATTATGATTTAAAAGACTTGAATTTAATTATTTTTTAAAAATGTATAAAAATCACAACTAGAAGATTAATTCGTAAAAAAAAAAAATAAATAAAAAAAAAAATTAAAATTGCTTTTACTTAATAATAATTTTTATTATTGAAAAATTTACAATTTGATTCATAAAAATAAAAGTATAAAAAATGATGACGAATCATCTATATATAAATGAACATTTTTGCTAAAGGAAAGAATAACGAAAGCAAATCACCAAAAATATTAAGAAGAAATTCATTAATTACGCCCTTTTCTCTCAATGAGAAAAGACGTATTTAAAAAAAAATTTGTTCTAATATTTAAAATTTCTTTTTTCGTCATCGTCATAAGTTAGAAATTATTTCTTTTTTTTTTTCTCTCTAAAGATAAGAACTCCATTCAAATATCAAGCGCTTATGCGATTAGTTTTTACCTTTTCAAAAAATAGGTAGTTTTCTGGTGGTTTTAGAAACGAAAAAAAAAGAAAAGAAAAAAAAGAGAATTTTTGATGAACAAAAAAAATTATGCAAATAATTATAAAATTTCTTTTTCTTTAATTTAATTTCAAAAAAAGAATAGAGTTTTGAGTTTGTTTTTAAAAAAATAAATATATAGTCTTGTTACGTTATTATTGTTTTATTTTTGATTTTTTTTTGTTACTTTGAGTATAAAAAATATAAAATGAGTAGTCGTCCAACGATGACGAGACCCGGGTACAATCAATTAAATAGAGATAGAAATGAGCCAAGAAATTTTTTGGATAACATTAAAATGAATCCAAAATTTAGAAATGCTGAGAATAAAGTCAAAGAAACCTTGAATGATATGCCGGCTATTTTAACCGATTTACAACTTAAAAATCTAGATAATCATAAATATTCGTGTGTTGGCAATACATTTTTAGATCCCATTTTTCAACCATTTTGGCGATGGTTAGTCGAACAAATCCCTATGAATATAGCGCCTAATTTATTAACAATTATAGGATTAATAGTTAATGTTATTACAAGTACTATTTTAATGCTTTACAGCCCTAATGCCAATGAAGAAGTAATAAAATTTGAATAAAATTAAATTTCATTAATTTTGAATATATTTGATTTAAAAGTTACCTAGATGGGCTGTGTTTTTGTGCGCTTTGGGTCTTTTTATTTATCAATCTTTGGATGCTATTGACGGTAAACAAGCTCGTCGAACAAATTCAAGTACACCATTAGGTGAACTTTTTGATCACGGTTGCGATGCAATTAGTACTGTTTTTGTAGCGATTGCATTCACGGTTGGCTTACAATTTGGTGAAGATCCATGGACGATGTTTTCGATGGTTTTTTTGGCTATGGGCGCTTTTTATACGGCACATTGGCAAACTTATGTTACAGGCTCGTTGAAATTTGGAACTATTGACGTCACTGAAGCCCAGTGTACAATTTATTTAATTTATTTATTTAATAGTTTTTTCGGTAATTCAATCTGGTTTTATAAAGTAAGATATTATTTTTTATTTTGACAGGCTGTGAATTACTTTTTCATAAAACAGTAACATATTCATTGACTCTTTGAGGTTATAAAACTCGGATTGTTATAATCGTCATAAAAGACCAAGTGAATCGAATGAAAAAATTAGTTTTAAACTAAATAAGCTAATTATTTATCAAAAGTTTATAAAATCAAAAAGAGCAAAAATGAACTTATTTTTTAACATTCGTATTTCATTTCTTAATATGTTTAAGAGTCCCCAAATCGTGTTCAAAGCTTTAATGTCTTAAAATTTTATTTAAACAGTCCAAAATTAAAACCAACTTGGTAAAACACTTTTAGCTCTATATTCTAAAAAATTTGAATATAATTTTTATCAGAATATTAGGACTCAAAAATACCAAATTGTAAATATACTCTATGATTTGTAGAACCTGGGATTTTTTCAGATACTAGTAGTAAATTTTTTTTTTATTTTCAAAGCTATTTAGATATAAACCTTTGCGTTAAGATAAATCAATTTTTTAAGATAAAAAGAAAAAAAATTCTTTCATTTTCGTATAGTATTTTTTTTTAAAGATCATGTCAGATTAATCTTTCATTAAAAAAATAAATTTTTAAGAATTAAAAATATTCGCAGCCTCATTTAATAATTTTTAGATAATTTTAAAAAATTAAAAAAATATAGCTTCCAGTTTTAAATTTTGAATTGCGCTATATACCAGTAGTTGTAGCTACTTTTGGATCAGTGTCATCTATATTTTCCAACATAAATACAATATCGAAAGGTGGTAAAGGTAAGAATGGATCAAGTGTAGCGGTAAGTTTAAACAATAATAAAAATGAAAATTAAGAAATTTATTTTTAGTTCTCTTTTTAAACTCAAGGACTCAAGCATTGTCTTTCCAGTATTTCCATTAATGTTGTTCATATTTTTAGGCTTTTCAATAGCCAATAAATCAGAAACTATTTATTTGGATAATATTTGTTTATATTTGTTAGCTTTTGGTATTGTTTGGTCAAAAATAACAATCAAGCTTATCGTAAGTTTTATGTATTTATTTTAAAAACTTTGAAAATTATTTAAAATTTTTATTATTTTCTCAAAAGATTGCACATATGACAAAAGGAGAAATATTTTTGCTTGATTCGTGTTTAATCGGGCCTATTCTACTTCTATTGAATCAGTATTTTAGTTATATCATACCCGAGTTGCCAGTTTTATATTTTTGTCTAGTAAGTTATTTTCAATTAATATTTTTTAGAAGTATGCATTCTAAGTTGAAACTTGTAATTTTAAAAATACCGTTTATGTTAAGCTGTTTCGACAGAATTATTTTTTCAGTGTTTTGACGATTCATGATAATTTATTCCCTTTTCAGAATTATTCCTCTAGAAATTATTCCTTCAAAAATAAAATCAATTTGTATTTTATTCCCCTTGAATTGAATTCATTTTGTAATAAATTCTATTCCCCCTCTGAAAAAAGAAAAATTTTTGTAATCAAAACCTCTTGTAAACAATCCCCTTTCCAAAAAATTGATTGAAGCAGTAATAACGTTTTGAATCATCGCTACTGTCCTTTTTCCATCAAACCTTGTAATTTGGTATATTAAAATCACGTGAGCATCTTTTTTGTGTTGAGAGTCCGGTTTAGAATTAATACAAAAATTACTTTTAACCAAGAGAATTTGGTCTTTAAGTTATATAAGTTAGTCATGAAGATTTTCAGAAAAATTAGAATAAAGATTGATCAAAAAAAGTATTTAATATTCATAAACTAGTTTATTTTTCGATTTTTAAATTCAAAGTAAAAGTATTTAGAATCAATGTATGAAACCAGATAAAAGGGCTTTAATTTACCACAAACAGATAAATTATTACATGAGACGAATGATTGTTATCTTCACTGATCATTTTTTATATTCTTTTTTTATCGGTAGAGGAATTATTTAATAAAGGAATAAAATCATATTTTGATTAAAATGAATATTTTAAATACTAGAAAACGATTTAATAAAAAAAATTGCATTAATCCTTCTTCAATTGATTCAAAATTTAAAGCGAGATTTTTTCGATAGTGATGTTGGTTACTGCTGGTTAGGCGGTTAGCCAAAATTGGTTGCCAGAAAATTGCTTAACCAAAAATTTGGTCCTTCAAAATATCCCCTACGGCTACCAGGCTGACAAGCTTTCCCAAATTTTTTGATCTAGGCAAAGTTGACCTCTGAACAACACTATTTTGATCTAATTTTTTAATTAAATCTAAGATTTTATCATTTAAAAACTTTGAATTTATTTATTGATCAAAACTTCCATTAGGTTTTTTTAATAAACTAACAAAAATATTTTAAATAGGAACGAACTTATCAAACCTTAGAGTTTTTCTTAAAATTTGATTATATGATCGTCGAGCTTTATGCGAACAAGAAAATATGGACGACCGAATTCTCGGATACAAATCTATGAGGATTTTTTAGTAAAAAAACCCTAAATTATCAAAAACGTATGAATTTTTTTATCAAAATTTCTATTTTGAAAAATTTCAACTTTGAATGTTATTAAACTAAGCAAAAATAATACTGATTTTGTTCTTAGGTTATTGCAACTGCCGATTTGATAAAATATTGTAGCAAAGTTTGCTATCAAATATGTACTCATATGAATATTTATTTATTCAAAATAACTCCACCAAGTCAACCGAATATTACGAGTAAAAGCCATTAAAACAACATCACAAAACAAATATAAAAAGAAAGAGAGAATATTTTGTGATTCAATTTTTATGACATCCTAGAATAACCATTTTTTGTACAATTAGTTTTAAGTCCAAATAGAATCAGAAAAAGTTTAATTTTTTGTATTTTTTTAAAACGAAATTCTGAAAAAAAACATTAAATAAAAAAACTATTTTAATTTATTTTCCCTTTGAATTTTACCTTTATTTTTTTTTTTAAATTTCAAATAAGAAAAACTTAAAAATAAAAACAATTGATAAAAAATTCGAACGCATATCGGCGTATTAGCAATTAAAGCTATAAATTTTAAGCCTTTTAGTCTAAAATAAGCCCTATAATTAAAATTCCTTTTTTTGGGGAAAATTTGAAAAACTAAAAAATTTTATTAAAATATTTCTTCGTTATTTTATTAAATTATTTTATATAAAGTTTTATAAACTTGATTAAAAACAAACGGACAGTCTGTGAAAAATAAAATTTCAAAATAAAAATTAAACCAAATTTGTTTTCTTATCTTATCGAATTCATCACCCAATTGTAATAAAAACTAACTCTTGTATAAATTGCGGGTCCTTCAGCACATATCGGATACGAGCCAAATGAAACGATGCCTTTAATAAAAATAAAATTATTAATTATTTTATGTTTTAATCAAATTATTTCATATTCATTGTGCCGCTGAAATAATAGCGTAACAATAATAGCGTAATTAAAGAAAATTAAATTGAAATTTTTTAGAGCTTTATTCGAAAGTTTACGTTAGTTAATTAATTTTTTTAAAAAAATTTAAAATGTTTTTGCCTTTCTAAGAATCGAGTTGTGCTAGTCTTTTGACTTTTTGAAATAGTTGACATATAAATTTCTATAAATGAAATATACAACAACGAGACCAGTACTCTATAGAGAAAAAAATATTATTCATCCAAAAAAAATTTAAACTAAATTTAAAGAAAAAATTCAAACAATCTTATGCAAATGTATTTGACAGCTGTCGATTTCGATTTTGATTAAACTTTAAAACTTTAGGTTTTATTAAAAAAGTTAAGGATCATTTAGCATTTTAGAGTCTTAAAAACATTGACTTCAAAAACGAATTATTAAAAATCGTTCAATTTTGTCATTTTCTTAGCTTCAATTGTAATTCATGAAAAATTTAACAAAACCTCTAATATTATCGATAAATTAAAATACTCAGTTGGTATTTTGCTCCCAAACAGGACTCGAAATTTTATCTAAATGATTCGTATGGCATTGTGATGGTACATTTAATGTCGCATCAAAATATTATTTAACCAATTTTTACGAAAAGAGGATTAACATTGTTACGTAAAAAAATTAATTTTTTTCTCTAGAAGGAAAATTACGGTTTTACACGAGACCTTCGAAATTTAGTTCTGTCTCTAGCGAAAAAAGTAATACGATTCAAGAACACCAATTTTAATTAATAGCAACAAAATATCATTAATATTTAAAAGATATAAAAAAAAACATTACCATAAATAAACCATTGACTGTTTAATTCAACCATTAAAGGTCCACCGGAGTCTTGATCACATGAATCCTTTCCAACCGTCGCATCATATCCAGCACATACTTTAGTGCTCGAATTTAACAAATAATGCAATTCTGAATCTAAAAAATATTTACAATCCTCCATAGAGAATGTTTTAACATCAACATAATTTAGTTTATTTGGATAAATAGGTCTAGTTGAGTCCTTATTTATATTTCCCCAACCAGCTAAATACAATTTAGATGAGCTTACTAATAAATCTGTATTATCATAATTAAATAAACATATATAATCAACAAATTCACTACGTTGAATAGGCACATCAAGCTTAATCAATGCTATGTCATTTTCGAATGTTGAAGGATTAAAATCAGGATGTATTTGAATTCTAAAAACTCTTCGTTGATAATTACTATTTAAAAATGGATTTAATATCACTGATTTATCTACAAAACCGTAGAAAATTTGTACTATGGATTCTAAATTTCGAAATTCTGAATTGAAATTTAAATCGAAAATTAAACAATGAGCTGCTGTTAGGACATAATTCTCATTTATTAATGTACCTGAACAATTTTTTATCATTCGTAGCGGAGATGTTGGAGTCAAGCGAAAAACTTGAGTAACATAAACAACCCAAGGGAATACTCCTTCCTCAATAGTTTCACCGCCTATAATTCTCAATGATTTCATTAAATTTTTGCTTTTTCTGCTTACACCACAACATGAATTTGTAAGTTGAGTTTCTGTTGGACAACAAAAAGGCCGTGTAAATTTAGATTCATAATCAATCGGTTGGAATGAAGAATTAGGCAAAGTATTAATATAACTAAACGGAAAATAATTCAAATAGCAGAAATTTTTATTACATTTTTTTAAATTATTTTCTAAATAGCCTGGTTTACATTCGCATGTTGGTTCTGTATCGTTTGATTTAGACTTGACACAATAACGATTATTTGTACATTCTGGAGAGCATATTGGACTAAGTTTAGGTCTTAGAAAAATACCTAATAAAACACCGACTACAACAATTATTACAACTACAATTAAAATAGAGACTACAACAGCGACTATTCTAGGCTTTTTAGATTTTGATTCAAGCTGATGGGCGACATTTTTTTTGTAAAAATTTCGCCTTTCTCTTGAATCAATCGAATTTACATCTGTGTCAGGTACAGTCCAAACACCAGGACGTCTTATATTTTGATTAACCGCTAAGCTACTTGAAATAAAAGAAGGATTATCGTAAGAAACAGGTAAACTATTTATTGTTGAAAAAATAGGCTGTTGATTATTGGGTGAAGTTTTGACTGTTCGAAAAATATCAACTCTATTTTGAGATTTTTCATGTTCGGATAATTTATAAGTTTTTTTACGCATTTTCGCAGTAGCAGCATAAAAAATTCAAGTCGAAATTTTTTTCGTGAATTTTACATTAAGAAAAAAATTATAACCTCTACTGACAAAAAAAATTATGTAACACGAAAATTTTTTTGGAAAACAAAAAAAAAGTTTAGTTGAAATAAACTTAAATTTCACAAAAATTAAATTATTTTTTATGTTTTTTTAATTTTTTTTTCTATAGAGGTTATAATCAAAAAATAAAAGGTAATACCGAAATGTGATTCATTCAAATTTGGTAACTGCTAAAATAAGGTGAATTATTTCAACAACAACAACAACAAAAAATTAGATAAAGTAAAAACAAAAATTGATATTCTCATTTTTTTGATAACGACGTAAAGAAAAAATTTTAATTATTTTTTTTCAAAATTAGCAAATTTAAATTTTTGTCTCTCGTATTGACTTAACCTTACCTTTCTAAACAAGATTTCAAATTACTTGGCTTAGATATAAAAAAAGAAACATTTAAGTTGAGTTGTTCAACTTGAGTTTTTTGTTTGATTTATTATTTTGTTAATGCCTGAGTTGATAGGGTTTCGTTTATTGTTTGTAAAAAGCTTATAAAATGGAAATTTATGATTGATTTTTTATTAAATGCTTTTTATAGCATTATAAAAAAAGTTTAGCTTGGTAAACATGAATTTTCGAAATTTTAGAGACTAGGATCTAAACTGATGTTTAAATATTTTTATTGGCTATTTTTTTTAATGTTAAATCAAGCATGTAAATAAAATGTCAAAGCTTATTAAAGCTTTAAAAATTAATAATAGAATTTTAACAAATATTTTTTATTTTGAAATAAAAAATTTAAAATCTTCCTTTAAAGATTTATGATTATTTTTATTTATTTACTTTTAAATTTTCAAAACTTAAAAAATTAATCAAATCTTCAAATAGTAAATCTGTGTGAACTAAATTATTTATTTGATTTTAGTCTGAGGTCGATTGTCAATAACAAGCAAAACGATTCGTCAAATATGTTTTTATGTTCAAGGCTTTTTTTTTGCAAAATCTACTAAGAAATAAAAATCGGTATTAAAATTTAAGAAATTCAAAGCCTCCACGCAATCTTTTGATTTGGTTTTCAAATTCTAATAATTCAAATATGAAAATCTTAAAATTTATTTGTGCGATCCAAAATTAAAATTTTTACAACTTTCGGTGTCTGAAAAATCACTAAAAAGATAAAAGGCCAGGTTGCGAAATACTTATAGTATTCAAAGACAAATTAAAAATTAGACAAACAAAAATATGGTAAATTAATCGTATTATACAGGAATGCTATATACAGGAATGCTCGTATTATACAGGAATGCTATTAATCGTATTATACAGGAATGCTATATAGCATTCCTGTATACGACATATCTAATTTTTAATATCGGCATTTATAGTGATTTATCATTTTAAAGAAAAAGTTATCAAAATTTTTTTTAAAAAATATAATCTTAATTTTAAATTTCTTCTAAGTTTCCACGAAGACATAAAAAAATTGAGTGTTTGCCAACGCTCATTTTTTCGCTAATAAATGTAGGCTTTTAATACAAAAATTATCAAAAATAACCAAATTAAAACTTTTTATTTGATTCAGAATTTTCAAAATCTGAAAATGCGTTTAAAAGTTTTAATAAGTGTTTAATAAATCAATATTCAAGCAAATTAGGTGATTAATGATTCAAAATTGAAGAATACCTAACTTTAGCACTGATTTTCTTAATTTAACACTAGTGTTTTCATAATTTAGCAAACCAAAATTGGTCTACGGAATTTTTGTTAAGGAAATTTTTAGCTCTGGCTAATTATAATTTTGTTTGTTAAAACTTTGTTAAACCAGCTATGCTGGCCAAAAAAGTAATTAATTTAAATAATGAAAAAATATTAATACAAGAGTTATGACGGAAAAAAACCGTCTCAGACAAATTTTATCAAAAATTAATATTTTGATTATTCAAATAAGCGAAATATAGACTTAAAGTTCGATATTAAAATTTTTTAAAATTAAATCGATTGATTAAATGAAATTTAAGATTCTATAATCTATAAATAAAAATATAAAATTTGATTCGATTCTTCGATACTATCAGAACATAATATAAGCACACTCTCTAACATTGAGAACCAATTATTTTTTAAAAGGAAGAATGCTCAGATTTTATTCTATAACTTCTTTCATAAATAAAAGCTTTCTAAGTTTTACGATTATAAATTATCTTAAATTATCTGTGAATAAAAAATGAAATATTTTCAACTAATTACGCTTCTTTTTATATTAATCAACTCTAGAGAAGCAAGACTTTGTGGGTATAAGCCATTCAATTCAGCATTTGAAATATGTTGTAATGGTATAGTTCAGCGCAAATTTGGAAATACTCAATGTTGTGGTTACAAAACATATAACATAGACTTTGAAATATGTTGTCGTGGTGTTGTTCAACCTAAATCAATAAATAAGCAATGCTGTGGCTTTGAAACTTTTAGCCCTGATTTTAAACAGTGTTGTAATGGAGCTATTCTACCTAAAAGTTTTATAAAAACAGAATGCTGTGGTCAAAAGCAATACAACCTTAATTTCGAAATTTGCTGCTTCGGTAAAATTTTCTCTAGAATAAAAGTTCACCACTGTGGCGTTCCTGAATATAATAATTATTAATTATTGTACAATAGATTAAAGAGCATAAAAACGGAATTTTAAGTTTAAATTAAAATTTTTTTTAAATGATAAAATAAAATTGTTTTAAAAATTATTTTTATTAAAATTACAAAAATTTTCATAAAAATGGAAGATTTAGATTTTTTATTAAAAAAAATTAAAAACCTATTTAACGAGACTAGTTTTTTTGTCAACTAGAAGTATCGCAGTGTTATAGTGCCTTTTAAAGAGAAATTTTAAAATTTTAATAAATCATTTCAGCAACCCACGTTATCTACTTTTGTTTCAGTTGTTTGAAGCTTTCAAAGTTGATTTTTGATTTTTTTTCTTTAAGATAAAAAAATCTAAAATATTTTGAATTCAATTTATTTAGACCTGCTTTCCAGTCTTAGCATCATGGTAAAAATATTATTTTTAAATTTTGACTCACGTAGAATTAGTAGGTTGCTGAGTCTGCAAAAAAAAATTATTTAGGACTTACATATTTCCATAATAAACGTGTAAAAAGAACAAAACAATAGCTGTGATAAAACACAGAATTCCAACAATTAAATAAGTCCAGGCCATAAAATAACTTTTTCCACCTAACCAAGAAGTATTAGCTAGTACGATAAATTTTTTTCCATCAAATTGTTTTACCATGTATCCTTTGAAAAAAAGAAAAATAAATTTTTAATTTAGAAAATTTGAAGAGTTTTCTTTACGGTAATCGATGTCAATGAAATATTGTCCCTTAGGTAATCTCATTATTGAAAACGAACTATTTATAGGTTTAAAATATTTACTGAATTTAATTTTGAAATCACTGGTACCATTATTTAGCAATGAGTCATTTTTTTCAAACTTTTTTAAAAACTTATAAAAATTAATACTCTTTTTGTCTTGTTTATATTCTAATTTTTGATTTTCCTCCAATAATATGCGACCATATAATTTACGAAACGAAGGAAACGCTGCAGTTCGCATCCATACCATTAAATCTTCAATAATTTCATGCGATTCTGTAACTCGTCGACTCCAATTCGGAGGTTTTATTGAATTCACCGAGTCTTTAAAAAAATAAAGAATAAATATTTTGTTTTTTTTTCAATAGAATACTTACTAGTTAAATTAGAAAATTTATATTTTCTGTCTGAATCCCAAGCCAAATTTGCTTTGGATATATTTAGTTTTATTGATTTATTTGTAATTTTATTAATGTAGTAAATTCTATAGGTATCTAATAATTTAAATAACTTGAATAAGCAATTTTTTCTTTTAAATTTTAAAATAATTACCATTAAAAAGACTGTTCGCGATAGCCCCACACGGCTCATACTTTCTTAATAGCTTATCTTTCTCAACTTTATACCTAAAAGGTTCACATTCTATAGCTAAATCTTCAAAAGTCATGTGATTTAGCAATTGATTATTATCTACAGAACGAACATATTGCCTAATATTTTGATAGTAGTTATCGAGCATATAATAGACATGTAGAGTCTCATCTTGAAAATTATCTTCATAAAAATAAATACGGCATACACAATTGTAAGATATATTTTGTAATAATTGTTTATGACATGTGTAACTTTTATTATTGTAATCTAAACAATCTGTATAATCGTATTTAGCTTCGTAGATCTTAAAATTATTCAATTTAAAATTAGTTTCCTATAATAATTTTAAATAAAATTTTTACACTGTTTGATGTAAAGAATAGTATAATGCTAATTGGTATAAAAAGTATTGAGCATATCAAAAAGAGATTAATTACAAATTTTGGTGTCAACAAAGGTTTCCATGCTATTTTATTTTTAAAAATAATTAAAAAAAATATAGCTTAAGTCGATGAGCTTAGTTGTTAAAATTACCATTTAGCTTCTGTTGATAAAAGTCAGTTTCTAAATTTAAAAAAAAATTTAACCAATATACTTATCTCAAAATTTAAATCACTTATTTGAGTAAATGTGGTACTAAAAATTCTTTTATTTTGAAGCGCATTTATTGTTAAAATTTTATGTTTTTGATGCAACGCGTTTATATACAAGGAATTACGTTAAATAAAACTTAAATTTTAAAGAGTTTTGATATGTTCTTTAATTTAAATCGCCTGTTCTTATGAAACCGCTAGAAACTTAAGATAGAAAATAAGGTATACCAAGTCATTTATATTAGGATCTTTAAATTTTATTCCTCAATTGATAAGCGATTCCGAAAATTTTCTGAATAAAAATTGAAATATATAATGATAATATCTACCGAAGATGATTTCGATTTTTTAAAACAATATTTTATTTTGAAGTAATTCTTTAAAAAAAACCTTATTTTTAGTCATTTTTCATTAAAAATTTAGTTTTTCTGAAACTTGGGGAATCTTTATTTTGGTTATTACGAATCGAATTTTACAAAATCAAAACCAATTTTTATAAAGCATGGTTAACTCTTTAATTCAAAAATATTGTCGGAATAATTTTATCAGAATAGACATGGGTTATTATTAAGGCTCAAAAACAATAGATCTTAACTAAGGTTTATGATTTGAGTTAAATATTTCATTTTATTTGAGACATTTTTAATTATTTTTAATATCTTTAATAAAAGAAAAATAATTGAAATATGCTAGCTAAATATATTCTGAGAAAGTGAAATTTTGTATTTCGAATAAAAGAAAAAAAACAAAAAAAAAATCCCGTATTTCCTCAAATGCAAGCAAGAGAGAAAAATGTAGCCTAAATGTATACTAAGCAGGGTTGGACATTGAATGCAAAATGAAAAATTGTCTACTTAGTC
Source organism: Brachionus calyciflorus (assembly GCA_002922825.1). Lineage (NCBI taxonomy): Eukaryota > Metazoa > Rotifera > Eurotatoria > Ploima > Brachionidae > Brachionus > Brachionus calyciflorus. The sequence continues at coordinate 665,368 of NTPY01000188.1, read as the reverse complement.
GCAAGAAATCGAAAGTTCTATTCACCAAAATAAATTGATCTTGTCCTAGAACTAAGAAACAAATTAATCGTTTTAGGTTTGGTATATTCTTTCTAATTTTATGCTCAATTTTGACCTTCAATTTGCATTCAATGTCCAACCCTGATACTAAGAGAATAAATTTTTGTGTTTCAAATAAAAAAAAACGGAAAATTTTTTTTTATTTGAGTAATTTTTTAGGGCCAAAATAAATTCAAACACAAGGTTCTTCAAAAAAATACCGACTCAAATTTGTATTTGAGACAATTCGGTAGGTTAAGCCCTCTAGTTAATGATTTAAATTTTTTTTTTCAAATTTATGAATAAAATTATCAGAGTCATTTTAAGTGTCTTTTAAAAAACTTGGAAGCTATGAAAGTCAAAAATAAAAAATCAAAGAATGTCAGTTTTCTTAAAGTCAATTCATTTTAAAAATACCTTGAGGTCTATTTGATGAAGTATATACACTTTGATCACCATTATTAAAGTCAATCTCATCAATTTGAGTTTCTTCTATTACTTTTCGTATTTTATTTTTATCAATTTTTCTTAGAAAATCTTTGATATTAAATTTATTTATATTTGTATTATTCAATTCTATTTCGTTTGATGACAAGTTTGTTTCTATTAGTGGTTCTTGCTTTTCAATCTCGATATCATTTTTATTCGTATATCGTCGTGTACGCCTAAGCTTAAAATCATTCATTTGGTTCATAAAGGTTTGACTTTTCTTCTTCTCTCCTAGCTTTATTAGTAAGTAAAAAATACTAAGGCTTCCTAATTTCCTTTGAAATTTTGAACATTGCAAATATTTTTTATCGCTTTATGTTATTATTATTAATTAGTAAGGTTGTGTGTGATGCACGTAAAAAAAAGCTTGTCGAAATTAATTTGAAAGTTTTTTTAATTTTTTTTTCAAAATTTATAATTATATTGTTTTTATTTTAATTAAATACCAAAAAATAAAGTAATAATTTAGGGGAAAAAATGGGAATTTTTTATTCAAACTAAATGAAGTTCTCTTACATAATTTATGTATATGAAAATAAGCGAATTTAGCATGTTGAAGTTGATGCAATTTAAGGCATTTTATATTTCACATTTGCAATAATCTCAAACTTTTTTCTTGAACTTGAGAAAATTGAATGACAAAATATTACAATTAGAACTATGTATATTGACTTTTTCAGCCGGATTTTTCCCCTTTTTTTTTTGGAGAATTTAGTAAATATTTATTACGTGATTTAAAAATTATGTGTTTGTGAAAATAAAAAAAATTAATTTTTATTTTATAATTTTTATTAGTAATTTTAAACCTGTTATCGTCTTTTATGAGAATTCGGGTCATTTTTGACCCGACTTCGGACGTTCAAGTGTTTAAACCAAATATACCCATTTCCTGATTTTTACAACTCTGAATCCGAACTCTTTTTTTTCTAAAATGTCTTGTCCCAACTAAATAGGCTTGATTGTTGTCGCTTTTTATATCCATTAAAAATGGTTCGAATTCTTTCGACAATAGAAAAAAGAGTCGTAAGTGGTTGCTCTAAATTTAAATTTCTTTGAAATTGAATAAATTATCTTTAGAGATAAAATGCTAAATCAAAGTACTCCGTATTTATCTACAAACATAATTCAATTGTTGACAGTATTCAATCTCATAAAGTTAGTGATCATTTTTTAGTCGTTACCGCTCCATTTTTCCCGAGTATGAATATTTTCTTTCAAATTGTTAAAATTTTCCTATATTTTCAAAATTTTTTTTTGAGTTTATTTGACCTGCCGAAATTCAAACATTAAAGGATTTAAACTTTACTAACTTTTTTCTATATAATTTTGACGTAACGATTGTAATCTAATATGAATTGTTTAAATATAATAGAGGTATAGATACGTACACTGAGGTCTTTTTTTGGTATTCATGATTCCTTTTAACGTAAATTTGACCATGTATACGATTAAACACGAATAATTAAACGATTATTCATGTATATATTACCTATACAAGAAATGTAATGGGTTAATTTTTAGAAAATCTGAAAGACGAGGTTAACGGCATCTTAAAGTTTTTTGTCAATTTTCTTTTTTGTTTTCTGCAAATTTGTCCAAGATTAAAAAAAAGTATTATCATATTTCTGACCGTCAATTTAGACGAAAAAAAATTGAAAGGGGTCTAGTGTTTGGAATTTTCCAAACCTGTCGCTTTTTGTACGCTTCTTATACACTTATACATTAAAATACAAAAATAAACTATTATACTCACTGTATTCGTTTATACATAGAGATAATAAGAGGCAATATTAAAAGCTTGTAAAATAACTCAAATAAAAAGAAACGAGAAAATAAATGTATTTTGATAACCGTCTTGTAAATAATAAAACTAATCGAGTTTATGGAATCGGCCATAAACAATAATTCATATTACCAAAAAAAATTGATAAGCCAAACAAAGAATTGCGAATTTTTATCGAAGTTCGAAGACTAAATGTCCTTTGTTTGGATTGATATAGCGAGACCATTTTTCTGCTAAAAGGCCTTTTAAGAGGGACTATGTAGTACCTCGGCATGATTACATAATTTTTTGCTTAGTTACATTCCAAAGGTATTCTAGGTCTTCCTCTGGCCGAGGATTTTTATTCATCGGCTCCCATTGAAGCATAGCTTGTTTTAGAGTTCTGTCTCTCTCTATCTTACCAACATGACCAAAACACTTTAATCTAAGTTTTCGAATAATTCTCCTTTCAGGTCAGTTCTTGATTTTTCCTCTACATCAACATTTAATACTCTTTCTTTCCGTCTGATTAGCATTGATAACACATTAGTTCTATAAACTTGCATTTTGATCTTATTGCTTATGTTTCCATTGCGACAAATTTTGTTTGATTTCTTCATGCTGAAAGCCGCCCTACTAATTAGAGTGTATAATTCGGACCGTTACCATTACCATAATTTTTTTTTTAGTAATGGTAACTGTAATGGTAATGGGTAATGGTAACGGTAATGATAATTTGTAAACCTCTATTTATTATTTACAAGAAGGTTATCAAAATTGTGATTTATTTTGAATTTCATGTAATTCCTCATTATAGTTAAAGTTCGATTAATTTGAAGACGTCCGGGACTAATTAAAAAGTAGATCTAATTAATACTTTATGTATGTTTATCAGCTAAACTAGTACTATGCGCGATCTCTCGAAAAAAAGGAATTTAATTATATTTAGTAATTGGATTGTTAATTGAAGTATCTTTAATAATTTCATTGTTATAATTAAAATTTTAAATCTCGGTCAAAATAATCACCAATCTATTCTTGTATTGGATCAAGGTAAATCGAATTTTCATCAGCAAAAAGATTTAGTTTTAAATTTCTACTTCTAATTCTTTTGAAATAGAAATTGATTTATTGTAAGAACCGATTTTTTCCAGCAGTAATTTTATTGACGACTTATGATAACTTTTTCTATTAATTTTACCACTGAATTAGTCACACTTTGTCTTTATTTGTTCGGGTGATTTGTATCATTAGTGTCTTTTTCGATAAATGTTTATTTTACTCCTTTCGAATCATTCAAAATTAAATTTTGAGTAAATGAAAGGTATACAACTTTCAGAATAATAACTCTTGCGTTAGAAGGAGGATTGCTTAAGCGTTTGTTTGCGCCTTTATCTCCCCGCATGATCCGCTTTTTTGTTTATCGAATTTTCAAATCGATTTCATCATAAAATTCTTCTTCGCCAGGATCTGTACTAAAAAGTTCAGAAGCTCTGCTACAAAATTATTTTTATGATAAGTTTCCTTTTGTTCTGGAAATGTTTCAGATTACATAGTTCCAAATAGTTTTTCCTTAAAATACATTGGATATCATATTCTTTGGTGAGTGTATTGATCTAATTTATGATATTCTTAGTGAGTAAATTATACATTTATTCTTGTCTAAGGCTCCATGTGCTCTAACTTTAGATTTTTATTTCTTTTGTATATCACTTACGACTTTCTAATTAAATTGATCTACTAAGTATTTTTGAAAAGTTTTCTTGTATAATTCCAGAAATCATAAACCGTAGTACGGAGCTATAGTTCTTTAGTATTTATGAATTTTAACTTTAGATAGGAAAAATTTTTGAACAAAATAGTTCCCGATAAACGAACCGGTCCTAGAAAGGCTTTAAATAACTCTGCCAAAATCCCACCTCCATTTTTTTTTCACTCGAAATTTTACGAGCTTTTACGCAAAACTGTTATCTAATCGGTCGGATGCTTCTTTCATCCTGCATACTCATTCAAAAAAATTTTAAAAAATCAGGTTTTACCGACCCATACTTAACGACTCAGAAAAATTCCGAACTTGTTATGATCACATATTTCAAAGCTAATATTCGATAAACTTTTAGTTAAAATTTTCAATTTAAAAAAAATTGTGGCTTTAATTTGATTTATTATCAAATTAAAAAATTTTAAAATCTTTTAATGCAGATTACTTTTTTTTGAGAAAAGATTTTAAAAAACTGTTCATATACCTTTTTTTAAAATTAAATTTCCTTTAATTTGACAACCAATTTCCTATAGCAAAAAAATATAATCCTGAAATAACTACAACCCTTAAAAACCTGTTTTTTGTAGTACAGTACTGATTTGATACTTGGATTTTAGGTAATTTTACGTAAATTTACGTAAAAAGTAAAAGGCCAAAACAAAAAAATTTTTTTTTACCATTTTTTACATTTTCAGAATCGAAAACCATGAAAAAAAGGGAAAAATGGCAAAAAAAAATTTTTTTTTTTGGCCTTTTACTTTTTACGTAAATTTTCGTAAAATTACGTAATATTTCGTAAAATTACCAAATTTTACCAAAATTTATCTTTTTTTACAAAGTAATTTTACGTAAGATTACGAAATATTACGTAAAATTACCTAAAATCAAAGTATCAAATCAGCACTGTATTTCTTAAACGGTATAACATTATTTCACTAAAATCACAATAATTGGGTAACTTTATTTCCTGAACTCATTTTTCAAAAAAAAAAATGATAACTTGTTTTTTTTTTAAATTTCTGTATTCGATCTTCAAAAAAGCCTTAAATTTGAGGTAACATAGCCGGTCTGGGGGATGATATATGACTTTAGATTTTGGTACTTTCCTATACTAACCTTGTCATGCTTAACAACGTGGTGTGATTTGTTTTTTGAAATTACTAAATCTTAGTTCCCTGAATTTATGCATTCGCCTTAACAATTTTTTCCTAAAAAAAATCATGCAAATCTTTTAAAGCGCTTGGTTATCTAAATCAATTTTGATAAATATTTTATCAAGTTTTTCAGAAAGTTACAATTCCGCTCTTTCAAATTGTTCATTTCTGAAAGTTCATGAACTTTCATGAACGTTCCTGGCTGTAATGAACTTTCATGAACATTCATGAACTTTCATAAGCTTTCATTAGCTTTTTTCATGTATTTTCATTAATAATTTTTTATTAATAAAAGACCATAAGATTTGGGAACTAATTTTCTTATAATGATTTTCGATCTATTTAAGTCTTTTTTAAGCCTAAAACTTTTTTTTTACTATTTAATGTATTCCTATTTCGAACTTAATGGACCTTATAGACCATTTTATCTGCAGTGTAAATATTTTAGACGGTAATAAGCAAAAGGCGTAAAAGTTTGTAAGACGCTTTTATATCGAAAAAAGTCTCTTATAAGAATAAAAAGAGTTTCATTAAAGAGTAAATGATCCTAAATATGAATTTTTTTAATAATTTTTTTCACTTTCTCATAAAAAGGTCTTACAAATAAGCGAATTTAAGCCTAAAAAAATACAGTGTGTGTAAAAAAAGCAACTCAATAAAGATTATTCCAGAATTAAATAGCAATAGAATAGGATTTACAAACCAGCTTTTATAGTTTAAATTAAAGCTAATAAACTTTTTAGGATTCTTGGACGCCATGTTGTAAAAAAAATTTTTAGATCTTAGGTTTAAAATCAAAACTAGAAAAAAAAAGCTTCGTAACTAAAGTTTATGATTTGGTGCACTATAAGAAATATAAAAACGAATCCCAAGGTTTAATGGATTTTTTTTTCGAAAAAAACTTGAATTGCTTTTCTTACACATAAAAAATGTTCTTAAAATTCTAAAAAGTTCGAAATAGGAAAACATTAAATTAAAAAAGACTTAAATAGATCGAAAATCATTATAAGAAAATTAGTTCCCAAATCTTATGGTCTTTTATTAATAAAAAATTATTAATGAAAATACATGAAAAAAGCTAATGAAAGCTTATGAAAGTTCATGAATGTTCATGAAAGTTCATTACAGCCAGGAACGTTCATGAAAGTTCATGAACTTTCAGAAATGAACAATTTGAAAGAGCGGAATTGTATTACTAATAGTTAAAATATTTTAAAAAACTTTCAAATCTTGTTATTACAAATCACTTTCCGTAGCGTAAAAATATCTTTGTGACTCACAAATTCTTTTTCACAACTAATTTTCTTATAATGATTTTCGATCTATTTAAGTCTTTTTTAAGCCTAAAACTTTTTTTTTACTATTTAATGTATTCCTATTTCGAACTTAATGGACCTTATAGACCATTTTATCTGCAGTGTAAATATTTTAGACGGTAATAAGCAAAAGGCGTAAAAGTTTGTAAGACGCTTTTATATCGAAAAAAGTCTCTTATAAGAATAAAAAGAGTTTCATTAAAGAGTAAATGATCCTAAATATGAATTTTTTTAATAATTTTTTTCACTTTCTCATAAAAAGGTCTTACAAATAAGCGAATTTAAGCCTAAAAAAATACAGTGTGTGTAAAAAAAGCAACTCAATAAAGATTATTCCAGAATTAAATAGCAATAGAATAGGATTTACAAACCAGCTTTTATAGTTTAAATTAAAGCTAATAAACTTTTTAGGATTCTTGGACGCCATGTTGTAAAAAAAATTTTTAGATCTTAGGTTTAAAATCAAAACTAGAAAAAAAAAGCTTCGTAACTAAAGTTTATGATTTGGTGCACTATAAGAAATATAAAAACGAATCCCAAGGTTTAATGGATTTTTTTTTCGAAAAAAACTTGAATTGCTTTTCTTACACATAAAAAATGTTCTTAAAATTCTAAAAAGTTCGAAATAGGAAAACATTAAATTAAAAAAGACTTAAATAGATCGAAAATCATTATAAGAAAATTAGTTCCCAAATCTTATGGTCTTTTATTAATAAAAAATTATTAATGAAAATACATGAAAAAAGCTAATGAAAGCTTATGAAAGTTCATGAATGTTCATGAAAGTTCATTACAGCCAGGAACGTTCATGAAAGTTCATGAACTTTCAGAAATGAACAATTTGAAAGAGCGGAATTGTACATTTAATTTTTAGCAGAAAAGCTTATTTTTAAAATTAATTTCAAATTTTTTATTTTTTGGTCAATATAAAAATATTTATTATTAATTCTCAACAGTAATGCTTGGTAGCTTTTTAAAAAGTTATTGACATCCAAATAATGATTGTTATGGAGCTATTTATTTTTGCAAAAATTCATTAGAAGCTAGATAAGAAATTTCATGAATTCAAGTCAGTTAAGAAATTGACTAAAACTACTTATGGTGTCCAAAAGTTTTGGCATAAGGAAAAAAAGTTTTGAAAAAAATTTGTTTTAATTTCGATTTTATTTTCTAGGTTTTTAAAAATATTTTATAAAGCTATAAACCCATATCAAATAAATATTAAATATTTTTTAAATTACAGTCAGCTTTTAAATCTAAATGGCTGTGTTTTTGCTAAACAAGATCGTAAATACATAAAGGAATAGAGAAAATATCATAAAACTATTTTTCAATAATTAAGGTTCCTTATTTTCAAATTCTTAATTTTAAAATGAAAAATGCTTTTGGAGTGAATCACATTTTTTATTGCCAACACGTTAATCTTGAAAATTTCGATCAGATTTCAACAAATAAATGATAAAATTTTGACAAAATATGGCCAAATAAAAATTAATTTTAAAAAATTTTAATTGTAAAATTAAAGGGCGTTTTTGGCGTAATCAAATCAGAAGAGGGAGTATGGAAATATGCTGAATTTACTTCAACAAGATTTAAAAATTCCAAGAAACCAAAAACTATTAGTACATCAATAAAATAAAGAAAACAAAACACTAGATTCTATTGCTTTAAATTTAATTATTAAAAAATAAATAAATACATTTAAAGCTTATCTTAATTATGTATTCCACATAATTATCCCTATTTCTGCTTTTCATTCTATTGATTTCTTATTTCAATTTTATTTTTTATTAAATAAAAATTATGAACCGAACAAGCCGAAATTCGTTTTTTTTTGGGCTTATATCAAGAAACGAAGAAAAAAAACCAAAAGTGTATTAAGTTCATTTGAGAAAGAAAGAGGGAAAAAAAATTTTTTTTTTTATATTTTTCTTTATTAGAAAAGAAAAACTTAAAATTTCAAAAATCCTATTAAATTAATCAATATTATAAATAATTTAATAAATAATGTTAATAAAAGTTAATTATGTTTATTAAAATTATAATAATTATTGATAATTTGTCAAGAGGAAAAATCCGTATCTTAAAAAAAAAAAACAAAATCCCAAATCATACAGGAATCATTTAATTTCAGAATTTATTGAACTCTCTTCGTAAAAAATCAATTCAAGTTTTAGTTGTTGTTGTTGGTTGTTATTTTTGAACATAAGGCGATAGAGAGAATAAAATAAGTTTTAATTTATGCTTCTATTAAAAATAAAAGAAGAGAGAGAAATACAAGAAAAAAAAATCAAACTAATTATTCTGTCTGAATGCAAATGATTAAGACCTTCTTGTTCTCTCTCGTCATCAATTAAACCACTGAAACTAAAAGAAAGAGAGTACAAAAACATAATTTATTATTATTCCGATATTTTTTTTTATATTTCGTTTATTCTTAGAAATAAAAACCTATCTTTCATTCGAGAAATGCTCACTACTCTCTTCACTTTTTGATTATGTTTCGGATGGGGATCTAGAACATAGAGGCGAATTCTTTTTGAAGAACTAATGGAATCTCTCCTAACATAAAAAAAATACTAATATTTCAAATTGTAATAATAATAATTAATTTAATAATGGTGCAATTTATGAATATTTGATAAAATTATAATGATAATTTTTTTCTCGTTTTTATTTTCTATATTTTTTTTGTTATATTTTTAATAATAATAATAATAAAATAAGAATAAATTTTTATGTATATATCTTTCTTCTACTAAGCACAATAAAGAGAAGAAAAAATATATATTTATTCAGAACAGTAGTCAGTTAATAATTCCATAACCCAAAACATCCTCTCGTTTCTATCTCTTCACTAAAAATAAAACTTTTTTTTATTTAGTAAATATATATATATATAGAAATAAAAATATTTCCTTGTATGATATGGCTTTCAAATCTTAATAAAATAATAATAGAACCTTTTTATCGATTATTTGAATTGTTTTGTTATAATAAATATTTAGGCACTGCGAACAGTGGTTATTTTTTTGCTATGGTCCTTAGTCGAACGAAAAAAATCTAATCGTATATTTATTCTTTTGACAAATTATCATTTAATAAAATACTAACCAATTTAAAGTTTCGGTAAATAAAAAATTTAACAAAAAAATAAGACTTATGTATCATCAAACACAAGTGGTATTTTTAAACAAAGTTTTAACATTTAAAAATTTATTTTTTCTTTTGTCATAAAAGTTGTTGTTTTTTTTTTACCTAATTCAATTTATTCGTTTAGTCGAATGCCATTTATTTTACAACCTTAATATTTGGTGAAAAAATGTTCTTCTTTAATAATAAAAAGCAACAATTTTGGTAAATAGAAATATCGGTTAATAAATCTAATTTTTCGAATTTGGAAATTCTTTTTTTTCAATTTAAACGAGTAAAGGCTAGTTTTTGCTAGTATTACTTGACGAAAAATAAATGTCTTTTTTTTTTCAAAATTTTACTCTCATAAAAAAAGATTTTTCCTGGTCTATTTAGAAGGCATTAAGATGCCAAAATAATATAATAAAAGCTGTAGTCAAAACGATGTTGTTTAATTGAAATTTCAGAAATGTAAGCCTCGGAAAAATTTTGCTTATAATTTTTTCAAAGTTATTTAAATAGACTAAATTTTTGTATATTTTTTATTATTACTGAAACTTTAGAAAATTAAATTTTTTGTAAGAATTTGATTTAACTCGTTGATCTTGTAGTTCCTACAAATATTAAAAGTTTTAAAGCCTATTTAGCTAGAGAGAAAACTTAATTTTTCAGAATTCTTTATGAAATGCTAAAGAATAAAAAATTCTCATTTTTAGTTAAAAGGGCCAGTTTATTAAGTATTTTGCCTTTGAAATCTTGTCACGAGGATTCGCATTTAAAAATAAAAATTATGGTTAAAGCTTTTGTTAAGTATAGCCATCCTTTTGTTTTTTTTTTTAAATCTAAAAATCTTTTAGATTCTTTTTGTCTCAGAATTTCTTAAATTTCACTAATCAGTACTAAAAACTAAATAATATTTTAACTCTTGAAAAATAAGATAATCCTTTTTTTTTTATTATTTAGCATACTTGAATACATTTCTTTTATGTTGTTGAATTCATAGGACCCTAAGCACAAAAGCTTTTTCTTAATTTTTAATGTCTTCATTTAGAAAAACATTAAAATTAAGGAAATAGAATCACAAAGTAGATAAAGGAGCAAAAATTATTTCAAACTTTAGCTTTAGATATTAGCATTCTAAAAGCGATTTTAGACTTCAATCAGGTAAAATTGTAAGAATTATATGTAAGATTCAAATTAATTAAAATTCGATTCGATTTAAACTGTTTAAAAATACTATAAAATTCGACCTCAAGTCGTAAAAGTTCTACTCGCAAATCTTTAAATTCCTAAGAAAAAAATTTCATTTTTGGTATTAGATGATGTTTAATCCAAATTCTTAAACACGAGAAAACCTTGAAAAAAATTTAAAAACAAAAATTTGTTTTTAAGATTTCTTGTTTATTGCATTTGAGCTCCAGGGTCAGATATCTAAGAATTAAAGTCTGATTTACTTTTGACTGAATATAGTTGATCTACACTAATAGACAATAAGATAAAGAAGAATTCATAAAAGTCCTATATTTTTATATAGAAAACAATTAAAAAGAAAAAGTCTAAAATCTTTTTAATTTCATACTCAATGTACTTTACCCCCTATTCTCAAGCGTATTTTATATAAAAAAAGTATATCAAGTTGATTGAGTCTGTAGTCAATATGTTTTTATTTTATTGGTTTTTTTATAAAAGTATATCTTAGAACTGCTAAGTTATGGGGGTTTTTGCTTTAGATTTAATTTTAAGAAACAGTGATTAACTCACCTCAGTTGTATAATGAAAAAAAAAACAAATATTTGGGAACTTGGTGAAGTTTAAAAATAAAACAGCTAAACAAGTTTTATTATTTTGAGCCTTAATAGTTTTTTCAAAACAGAATCATTTTGCTTAATTTTAATTATTAATTTATCTATCTATGATATTAAAAAAGACCAATATATTTAAATAGTTGCTAAGGTATTTGCAAAGTTTGAGATTGTTAAAAGGAGAGTTTCTAAGTTAAACAATATTATTCAGCGCTTTGATTGATGAAATTTCTGGAGAAAAATATAACTGCTTAATTTATTTTCTTAAATTTAAAAAATTTTTAAGCAATTGAGATATTAATTAATTTTCTGTTTAAACATTAGTTTCCAAATAGCTTTGTTGAGCAGGTTTTTAGAATGCTTCGAAATTCAGCTTAAAACACATTTTTAAGAGTTTTTCTTACTTAGTCGCTATGTCAAACTCACATAAGATGATAACTTAATTCAAGATTTTACTTTTTATGAAAACTTAGAAAAATATTTCACTGTGAGTTCACTCTGCGGAATAAAAAAAAACAATAAGTTTTGTTTTTTAGTTAATTTCTGAGCGAAAATTCTTTCCAAATAAACAAGTTTTGAAAGAAATATGATTCATCACAAGTAAATAGTGCTCAAAATGATGAGTAATATAGTATTAAAGTCCTGATTGTTTAAAAACTGAATTTTTCATGAGATTTTAACCTTATACTTGTTGAAAAAGTTTAGGTATTTCCTAAAATACAAGCAATCGTGATCCATGAAAGATTTGTTTTAATTAGGGCAACTGTATATTTTACAATTCACATGGAAATTGATGAAAATCCTTCTTATTCTCTTTAAATTTTTAAAATTTTTCTTTTTTTTGAAAATTTATTTTGTGTACATTAATAAGTTGAAAATGAAAATTAATTTTTTTTTTAGATTTAGAACAAAATTAAAATTTCTTTCGAAAAAATAATTATAATAAAAGAAAAAAAAAATTAATAAAAAATAAAAATAAATAATGGAAAAACCAACTAGAACTATAATAAAAACAACATAGAGACAATCATCAGCCTTAACGAATCAAAGTCCTTTCCTACAAGAGACAAAAAAAAAACTAATCACATGAATATAAAATTACAAATATGAGTAAAAATTTTTTCCTGATTTTCTCATTTAAAAAATTTAACGAATAATAAATTAAAATAAAAAATTGAAATCATTTAATAATAAAAATAATAATAGTTAAAGATAATATTAGTAATAATTAACTACTACTTTTAGCTACTGCTCTTAAAATTTAAATAATTGTCACAATTTAAATTTTAAATTAATATTAAGTAAAACTAATTCATAAAATGGCATGTTGTATGTCAGCCGAAGCGCGTGAACAACGTCGCATAAATCAAGAGATCGAAAAACAAATTAAAAAAGATAAACGAGACCAGCGCAAAGAGCTTAAACTTCTTTTATTGGGCACTGGTGAATCGGGAAAGTCTACATTCATTAAACAAATGCGTATAATACACGGCTCGGGCTACTCTGACGAAGACAAACGAACGTTTATAAAACTAGTCTATCAGAATATTTATATGGCAATGAATTCAATGATTCGCGCCATGGAAGCCCTTAAAATACCCTATAAAAACGAGCAAAACGAAGTAGGCATAACTTTTTTTTTAACTTAATTTGTAAAAACTAGAATTTAAATTCTTAAATAATTGTAGGAATACGCTAAAGTTATAAAAGCAGTCGATTACGAAACAGCGACAACCTTGGAGGATTCACATGTAGTTGCAATTAAAAATTTATGGCTTGATCCCGGTATTAAAGAGTGTTATGATCGAAGGCGCGAGTATCAACTTACCGATTCGGCCAAATAGTAAATACAACATATTTACAAGAATAAAAAATTATTTGAAAAAAAAAATTTTTTTATTTTTAAAGTTATTTGGACAGTTTGGACCGGATATCGACCAGGGACTATTTGCCTACTGAACAAGACGTCTTACGTGTTCGTGTGCCGACTACGGGTATAATCGAATATCCGTTTGTTTTAGAGAATATAACATTTCGAATGGTAGATGTGGGTGGACAACGAAGTGAGCGACGTAAATGGATACATTGTTTCGAAAATGTCACATCGATTATGTTCTTAGCCGCTTTAAGCGAGTATGATCAAGTGCTAGTTGAGTCAGATAATGAGAATCGAATGGAAGAAAGCAAAGCCCTATTTAGAACTATTATAACATATCCGTGGTTTCAAAACTCGTCTGTTATTTTATTTTTAAATAAAAAAGACTTGTTGGAAGAAAAAATTATGCACTCACATTTAGTAGACTATTTTCCAGAATTCGATGGTAAGAATATTTCTCTTTTTTATTCACCATTTATCTTAATTACTCGATTATTTTGATCAAAATTTTAAACATTAAACCTAAAAGAGCTATTAGTTTCTTAATCAGTTGTTGGGGATTTAGATTTTTAAAAAGAATATATGCTGATAAGATAGACCCAATTTATATAATAGACACATATTTTACGCTCATTCATAAAAAATGCATCTGTTGAAATTCAAAATTTAGAGAAAATAAAATAAATACCATAAATTCTCGTTTATAAGTACAACCAATTTTATTTCAATAAAGTATGTGTACTTGAGACGCGATTTTACATTTAAAATTTTAAAATTTATCACAGTCTTAGATTTAAATTTTATATTTCAGTCCCGAAAAAGTGAAAATTTTAAATTTCAAAAAATAAATTATTTTAAAATTTTAAAATTTTTTTATTTTTTTCGTTAACAAAAAAAAATAAATAAAATGAAAATCTAAGACAGTGGGATAAATTTATAATTTCAAATGTAACTATTTTTGCGTTTTGATTCGAAATCAAGATGACTGAGTTATTTCGATAAATGTAAATAAGTCATCTTAAAAAATAAAATTTTTAAATAATTTTTGTATTTAAGGACCCAAACGTGACCCTCAAGCGGCCAGAGAATTTATTTTAAAAATGTATGTTGACTTAAATCCTGATAATGATAAAATAATTTATTCACATTTTACATGTGCTACCGGTAAGTCATTGTTTTAACCACAAATAGACCTTAAAGATTTTTATCTATTTTTTTATCATTTAAGACACGGAAAATATAAGATTTGTTTTCGCAGCAGTTAAAGATACTATTCTACAATTAAATCTCAAAGAATACAATTTAGTTTAGACTACAAAAAGAATTTTTTTTATTTTTAAAAAATATTTATTCAGTTTTTCAAATGGTATTGAATGAGAATGTAATCCAGGCTTAATTTAACTTTAAAATAAAACAAACGCGGACAAACTAACCAAAATTTAAAAAACAAAAATCAAGTGCCAGGCATCACGAATTTAAAATTTAAATTTTGGATATTTTTTTTAAAAATAATTTTATAACTTAACAAGAAAACAGTTGTCTACCAGAATAATATCTCGTTTATAAATCTTTTTTTTTTTTATAATTAAATTTAAATATAGAATGAACTAAAAATTTGTGTGCTTTTTTCTTTTTTTTTTTTTAATTTTTTTTTTCAAATTTATTAACCGTAGAAAAAATTAAAAAAATTATTTTTGTGTGATTGTGTAGAAAATATGTTTAAAAAACTTCTTTTTATTTCTGGTAAAAAATGCTCTGGAATATTTTGAGACTAGTCCTATTTTTTTTATTATATTTTAAATTACGGAATTAAGTAATCAATGAGCATCTTTATCTTTTTTTTTTGTAAGTCAATCGAGTCATTTTAATAAAAAAAAACTTAAATAGTCATTTTTTGTAACAGTTTGAATTTTTGTCGTCATACTTTTTTCCTATAGTTTTCTTTAAAAAAAGAGAAAATAAAATTTGTTTGCTGTTGCATTTTTAAAAAAATTAAACATCGGAACTTCTTTAAAAATTTTTTAATCTCAACTATTTTAATTGTTAATGTTTTTTCTTACTCTTTTTTTTACTAAATTTCTTTTTATTTAAAAAAAAAATTTGTAATTTCTCGATCTTCATAATTGTCTTTTGTTTAGTAATCATGAGTTTGACAAAACTCCGCGTACCTAACTACTGGTTGCTGTTTTTGGCACAGAATAAGAAAAGGGAAGTGTTTATAAACAGACCAGAGATTTTTTTTATTTATTTTTTTCTTGGGATTTTTATTTTATCAAGGGATTTTTCAACTTTTTTTTTTGGGACATTTATAAATAGAAAAAAAAACACTTAAAACAAACACTTAACACTAAAATACACAAAGACTTTTTAAAAATTTCGAATTTAATTTTTTTTTTAAAGAATCAAACAATCTTCTTTTTATTTTATTTTCCTTTTTTTTCTTTTTTTTTTACAAAAAATTTTAATTAAATTTATATTAAATTGTGTGCTAATAAAAATTAAAAAAAAAGTTAATTAAAAAGTAAAAAACTTTTATTTTTTTAATTCAAAATTCCTAATTTTTAAAATCTGTAAAACAAATGAATTCTACAAAAATTAAAAGCTAAAAAGCACGGTTTTAGTTGCCAGAGTAATCAAACAAGAACAAAAAATGTCTTTTCTTCCTCCAGTAGCCAGACTATTTGAAAACCTACTCCATAAACAAATTCTTAGATATTTAAATCAAAACAGCGTTCTTTCAAGTGAGCAAAACGGATTTAGAGCTAACCATAGTGGTGAGTCAGCCTTGCATTAGAATTATATCTGAAATTAATAGAATCAGAAGTAAAAGTCTAATAAGACTACTCCTTTTTATTGATTTCAAAAAGGCTTTCGATACAGTTGATTCGAGAATTCTAATCCAAAAATTAAAGAATTATGGTTTTTCGAATTCCGCGCTTGATTTAATTAAAAGTTATTTTATGAATCGCGTTCAATACGTTAAAATCAATGAATGTATATTTGATCCACTTGAAATAAAATTAGGAGTCCTACAGGGAAGTGTACTAGCTCCTTTGCTTTTTTAAACATTCGTCAATGACATAGTTAATTATCTCAAAGAATTTTTAGTAAAATTATTTGCGGATGACACTCCTCTCTTATCATATCCGATAATAATTATGAAAGTCTTGATTCAAATTTTAACGAATCACTTAAAAAACTATTGGCTTGGTGTAAATATAATCTTATTGACATAAATTGGTCAAAAACAAAAATCATGTTTGTCAGTAATAAACGCAACTTAGACATACCAAATGAAATAATTATTGACCATGTTAAAGTATTAAGCAGTTTTAAGTTACTCGGTATTAAAATCGACAATAAACTAACATTCCTTAAATATATTTCTGAGCTTAGAAATTCAATAAATAAGCGTCTCTATTCGATCGAAAGATTATTCTACTTATCTCATAAAGTAAAACTTCAATTTTTTAAATCATTTATAATACCTTATTTCGACTATTGTAGGTCAATTTCGATATATTTCTCTAAACGTGCTCTTGAGAAATTAGCAAAGACATATTTTTATAGTCTTTATAAGCTATTAGGTATAAAACCTTCTATCAAATCGATAGAGGACTTTAATAAGTTAAACGATGACTTGAAAAAATACAATTTAGAATATTCCCAGCACAGATTGATCAAAAGAATTGCACGTTTTATTCACAAAATTTATAATAATCAAAATTCACCAACTGGACTCAAAACCATATTGGTAAAGAATTGTGATCACAAAATAATGCTTTATAATCTAAGAAATCAAAAAAAATTTTTAATACCATCTAAGGAAAATACAATGATAATATGGACTTATGAATACTTTTATTCAAATTAATGAATCCTATAAATGAATTTTTGATTAAAGACTTAGATCTAAATTTTATTCTATTTGATAAAAGAATAAATAATAGTATTAATTTGTACTTTCCTAAATTTTGTAAAATTTTTGTAAAATTCGATTTAAACTTTAGAATATTTTATTAATAATTGTGAAAAAGAGATATGGGCAATATTTTTTATTTACCAACTATCTTATTACTCTACGATTATAAAAAATCAGCAAGCGATATTCCCCATAACTTTTATTCGATTATTCGTTATTCTCCATTTTTGGTTAATTTCTTTGGGGTGATTTTCTGAAAAGAACCTATCCAAGTAATAGGATTGTGGGTAGTTAAACCGACGTCGACGGCCGATCCAAATAACGGTCGTGGACGCCGGTTTTACCTACGCTGATCAAATAAAATTTAATAAAACTTTTAAAGAGTAATAACAGTAATTTAGAAAAATCACGGAAACCCGCATGTCACATAAACTCTCAGGTCAAAGAAGCCAACAAATTTAATAGATAGTGGCAAAAAGTCTAGAATTGGGAATAATCGTATAATCGAATAATAGCTGGGGGTAAAAAGTCTAGAATTTGGAATAATCGAATAGTTGGTTTTTAGAAAATTTTGCCCATCGCTGTTTAGAATGGTCAAAAGCAAAGACTACTAAGGCTCAATATTTATCATTTACGCTATGAGCTATTTTCCCTATAAGAACAATTTTTTTTTCAAAATTTCATTAGAAAATTTCGAAAATAATTGAAGAGGGAAGATAATTTGGTTGTGAAATTATAAATAAAATCACTTTTTTTAATCTATTCTTCGGTAAAATCAAAAAGACCGTGAATTTTCATAAACGTTCACAAATGGAACATTTTCTTACTTGCTGAAAACATTTTGAATCTAATTTTTCCAAAAACTCTAAATTCTAAAAATAAACTAAAATATGATGTTTGTAGAGATCTTGTTAAAATCCATCAGCCTTTTTGTAGGCATTTTAGGAGAAAATAAGGAGATTTCTTTGGTGAGATTATGTAACCGCCTTCTAAAACAAATACATAACAAAAAAAGGAAATCTTTTTGAGTGTTTCTTATAGATCACAAGTTTAATTTCGATCGAAAATTAGAGAGCTAAACCAATATTTGTTAATACTGGAAAACTTTCTGAATAAAAAAATATTTGATTCGAAAAAATGGTCTTAAAATAGTGTAACCGATGAATGATAGATCTTCTAAACTAATATAAAAAAATACGAGTTAAATTTTTTCTTTTATAAACTTTAAAGATTCTAGACAGACTATTTAATTCAAATAAGTATATTTTCGAGATTACATTTGAAATTAGGAAATTAAATTTCACAGTTTAAATTTTATCAGTTTTTAGCTTCTATTAAAAAATATTTGAGAAATCGACAAAAATTTTTTTTTCAATGTGTTACATAGTTAGTTGTATTAACTGTACTAGTGATGATCAACTCTCAAATGATCTCTTTCTGAAAAGTGATTAAAATAAATTATTATTTGAATTTTTCTTTTTTCAAGTTTTAATTTCATTTCAATTATATTTTTATTTTTAAACTCGACAACTATATTAAAACGTTCGAATAAAAAATTTTTTTTGACAAAAAATTCTAAAAAATATTTGCTGATTTTGAAATCTTTATTTAACCTTTTTTTTTCATTTCATTGAAAAGATGACCCTTTTACCTTTTTTTCTTATTCTTATCTTAATAAAGATGACCCCTAGATCCAAAAATAGAAAAAAGGGTCACTTTTTTGATCTTAATAAGGGGTTTAATTTGTTTTATTTTAAAATTTTTATTTTAAAAAAGTTAAAAAAAGGCTTTGTTTTATTTAATAAATTATAATACACTTAAGAGTCGTTTTTCTTCCTTAAAAATTAGTTTTGGGAGTCGACTTGAAATTTTTGAAATTAAAAAAAATTATTAAGACGATTTGTTTCACAAAAAATATGATCTTTTTTGAACAAAAAAAAGGTATGTGTAATAAAAAGCTAAATTTGAAAATGAAATTTTGTGAATTATCCTGATTTTAGGATGAAATTTTGGGATTTTGCCATCTTTTTAAGTTTTAAATGACTTTTGATCCTTGTCAAGCCGAGTGAGCTGAGTATTTAAATTGGTTCTAATTTGTCTTTCAGGCATAAAAATTGATTGTTAAAAACGCTGTTAAAAAAAAATGCCCAACACCATTAAAAATGGTTAAATTTCGATAAAGTTAGATTTGATAATTCCGAAATAACTTTATTTAAAATTTTTGAAAAGCAAAACTTAAACAGTGATAAAAATAATTTTTTCTGGAGTTGTTAATTAAAATTTTTAATGATTAAAAATTTTAAAAATGAACCTAAATGAAATTCAACTCTTAGAATACAAACTTAATCAGATAGATTTTATAGCACTTAAGAAAAGTTTAAAATTGGAAAAAACAATCCAAAAACGTATTGAAGCTATAAAACTGCAAATTCAAACCTTAAAAAGTTCAAAACAAAATCCAATTAGCAAAATACTAGTACATATGCCAGTACAAAGGAATTGTAATCGAAAATTCGTACCGAAAAACTGATTTTGAAAGACTTTTAGACCCCATAATACAAATGAAAGAAAATTAAAATTCGCTTTTAGGTTTATTTAATAATTTTAAGAACGATTCTTTTGAAATTTTTAAGTTACTTATAAAGTCTTGTCTAAGGTATCGAAATATTCTGATTAAAAAAAGAGAAATATTGAAAACTTTTATGATATTTTTTATTTATTTTTTATTATTTTTTACACAATTTTATCACATTTTTTCCATTGCGCTTTATTTTACAGGGCAGTGGCAGTGGCCCAAAAAGTGGCTTCAGAATTAGAATATAAATAAATAAAGAAAATATTTAACTCGTTTTTTTTATAAAATGTATAATGTTAAACAAGCTGTTAGGGAAAATTAAAAAAGAATCGCCGACCTAAGTAAAACTAATCCTAAGCTTTTTTTTCATTATTCAAATGGTATATACAAGCCTCGTGAACCAATAAAATCACTTAAAAATTTAAACAATCTGATTAGTTCAGACCCAGAAGAAATTTGTGAAACTCTTAACAATCAATTTCAGAGTGTCTTTGTAAGGGAGGATGAAATTGATGATTACACGTTAGAAGATAAATCTAAGGATAAGCTAGACTTTGATCCAAATAATATATTTTCAATTGAGAATGTCAAGAACAAACTTTGTATTTTTTTGAATCCCAAATTTTGTATTTTTAACCGAATAGAGTGGTTTTATTTTTTTTTGACATTTGCGATTTGATTGGTCTCAGAGAAGTTTCAGCAGCTCTTACTGTGAGACAGCTATGTCTCATATATTTTCAGTGTGTTTGCAGTAAATTTAAATTTACTGGGAATAAATTCATTTGTTTTGAAAGAGACTTTTAATTCTATATCAGAGCCACTCTCATTTATATTTATAAAATCTTACTCACTTGGTGAAGTCCCAAAGGAATTGAAAGAAGCAAATTTACACCGTTACACAAAAAGGGAAGTAAATTTGATGCATCTAATTACCGGCCTATTTCTCTTACTTCAGTTATATGCAAGATAATGGAAAGTTTTATAAAGGATGAAGTTTTAAACCATTTAATTAAGAATAACCTAATAACTAAAGGTCAACATGGAAAGATTTTTTTTCTATTTTAATTTTTTTTTTAAAAATTGTGTAACACAGCTAGTATAAATAGCTTTGTTTTTACTATTATTTTTAGTTTTTAATAAAGAAGAGAGAAACATTTATTTATTTTTGTTTTATTTCTCCCTCTCTCTCTTTATTTTATTTTATTTAATAGCGCACGCTATTAAATTGGTGGCAGCGGCTTAAATTTTTTGTTTTTATAAAAAAAAATTAATTAATTTTTATACGCACAATGTTCAATGAACTTGTGTTATTTTTGTTTCAAGCATGTGCGAGTATATTTGCCATAGCCCTGACTTCAATTGTTGTTAAGGTAGCAGTGAATTTCTTTAATGGGCAGAACGGATACGGAAGTCATAACAAACCAGACAGCGTCAGTAACTTAAAATCGCCAGTGGCCAGCAACGTCAAGTGGACACAAGAAACTCCAGAAAGAGTACGAAGGGACCATTTAGAGTCCTTTACAGTAAAACCCGACTTGACTCGAGCATGATATGACAGCGATCAAAAAGGATATAACTGGGCTGATAGACGCAATGATGATGTATTTGCTAATTCTGGTAAAGGTTTAAACTTTTTAGATTTCGATAATCTCTCAAGACAAAGAATTTCACCTCTAATACAATCAGAGCAGCAGCAAACAGTACCGCTTCAGATTTTAAATGAGAACAAGTTTAACACCTGGTCTACAAATCCAACAAATCCATTTGCGAGCACGTGGTGCGCCGATGATGCAACCAGAGAGATGAAGACTCCTGTCTATCCATTCAAAGCATGTGACATGGTAGTCAATAATAAGAGTGATAATGACGGTTCAGTCCGTAACCAAGACTTTAAAGCCGTTACACCAGTTAGCGGAAATATGATGTCTGATCTGCGTGAACCAGAATTACAGAGCCAAAACATAAAGTCACGATCAAAAGAGTGGGCTTTTAAACCAACGTTTTATACACTACAACAAGATGTTAGAACATGGTGGAATCGGTTCAAGTTATTTGCTGAGCAGAACGACATCAACACAAATGATTTAAGGAATTGTTTGGCAAGTTTCATGGACGATGAGTGTTTGAAAAGGTTCGAATTCAGGGTACCAAAAGGACCCACAAACCTATTTGAACTAGAAAAACAAATGGTTAAGTTATTCGGATGGCAACCAGCATCTCAAACCGATGCAGTCGCTGAATTTTATAATCGCAAACAATTGCCTGGTGAAGATTATAGGGATTTTTACACAAATCTCTGGAATTTGGCGAAATATGCTTACGCATATACAGGGGAATTCGACCAAAGTAAGTACGATTATTTGGTTAAGGAAAGATTTGTTACAGGATTAAACGAACCTTCTGTGTTCTGGCGGGTCGATGCAGCTAAACCACAAACATGTGCTGAAGCATATGATTTAGTGGGTCAGTCTTATGCTCGACTTGAGATCCTTAAAAGAAATAAACCAACAGTTGAACAAACAGTTTTATTTAAACCCACATGAGGATCCTGAACGAGAAAATATTAAGACAACAGAGCAGCACAAGAGTCACGATTCAGACGACGTCAAAGCTTACAAGTTGATCATTCAAGACGAGTTTGGTAATAAAGTTGGCACAGACATGAGCACGATATCACAAAAGACAATTTGTGGACATGTCATTGAGGTGACAACTGAGAAAGCAATTAAACAGACTCCGCGAGAAATCAATTCTGCCTTGAGAGATGAAGTCAATCGTCAAATTAATGACAGTACTGGGCTGAATTTTGAAACAGTCACACAACCTATGGAGTATGAATCCTTAAAGTCAGATTCGTCCGTAACGATAGTGAAAAATCATAGTATTAAATCTCATTTAAAAGCTCAGAGTGATACAGTTCAGCGCGAATACTTTCAGGGAGGGAAGAGGGGATAAGAGCAAGACCTCACAAAAAACCGCCTTACATCCTTTTTCATTTAGTATTTAGATAATTTCATATTAAGCTGGTGGCATCGTTTTTAATCATAAAAGCGAGTTTTAAATGTAGTTTTTTGGGAAAAAGTTCGAAATCAGTAAAGGCATGGTCATTCAGTGGTGTTCAACTCGTTTTACGAAAAACGGTAAAAAGCACCCCTTTCGATAGTCAACTGATGGTTTGCGGATCTGAATATTTTGTTTAATGTTGCGTTCAAACAAATAATCCAATCAGAAAAGCGGTGTTGGCCAAAACAAAGAACCAGCAAGAATTTCATTCAGAGCTGAACCTACACCTGAACCAGATCCAGCAGCATTACCAATAAGCGTCGAACAAAATGTAACATTGAACTTAATGGAGTACAAATTACTACGTAGAATAGTTTTTCGTCCTAACATCAAACAAGAAACAGAAAATCGCTGCAACGCCAACAACGTGACCAGATCTTTGTTGAAATCAGAGCTGATTTTTAAAATTAATTTTTTAGTTTATCTTTCTGTGTTATTTCACCCCGAAAGTCAGGAGCCGTTCTTCCTGAGCGAGGGAGTAATGGAACACAGCTAGTATAAAAAGCTTTGTTTTTACTATTATTTTTAGTTTTTAATAAAGAAGAGAGAAACATTTATTTATTTTTGTTTTATTTCTCCCTCTCTCTCTTTATTTTATTTTATATAATAGCGCACGCTATTAAAATTGCGAAATTATATTTCAAAATTTAACATGAGAATGAATTATAAAAGGCTGTAGATATTATCAATTTAGATTTTTGTAAGGCCTTTGACAAGGTTCCTCACAAAAGATAAGTTTAAAATTAGATTAAGCTGAAACGCTATGAGCTAAATGAAAAATTAATTAAGTGGATAGAATCTTTTTTAAAAAATAGAAAACAAAGAGTTGTTCTGGGTAATGCATCTTCCACTTGAAAAGATGTAATTAGTGGCTTACCGCAGGTTTTAGGTCCCCTTCTTTTTGTAATTTATATAAACGATTTACCTGATGGTATTTTGAATATATGTAAGTTATTTGCTGATGATACAAAGGTTATTTACAGGTAGACGACATTGGAAAACCTTCGACTTTGCAAAAAGACCTAGTTTATTTTAACGAATAGTCTAAAAAATGGCTAATGGAATTCAACGAAGAAAAATGTGTAGTGATGCATTACGGATCAAGCAATCAAAAAAATCAGTATTTATTAGGTTCACCTGAAAAAGGACATAAGCTTTTTGAATCAACTAAAGAGAGAGATTTAGGCGTGATCTTTACAAACGATCTTTGGAGCAAAAAACACATAGCTGAAGTAACCAAAAAATCTTATCGAGAACTTGGCTTAATAAGACGTTCATTTAAATATCGTGAAAGTTTACCATCAAAAAACTTTAAACAAGCTTAGTTAGACCTCATTTAGAATATGACGTCAAAATATGGAACCCTAGTAAAAAAAAGAAATATAAGACTTAGAAGGTGTGCAGAGAAAAGCCACTAAAATAATAACTGAGCTTAGGAATTTAAGTTATGAGGCTCGGCTAGTTATTTTTTTTCGATGAAAAAATTCTACTTTAAAGCCTTTTAAAAGTTACTTAAAATTTTGGAAGTCTTGATAATAAGCCCTCTCTTATTTCGTTAAATCAAAAATTACATGTAAAAGTATTATGAAAAAAAAGCTTTTATTTAAAATAAATTAAAATAATTTTTAAAAATACTCATATTAATGGCTCTTTACAGTAAATTTCAATTCGTCATTTTAATTTATGCAAATTCAAATAACTTTTGAACGGTAAATAAAAAATTATTCTCTACATTACTACAAAGTGTTACAAATTGCTAAAAACAATTTTACTAAGCTCAAAAATAAAGGTCTGTAAAAATTATGTTTCAATGCAAAATTTGCACGCCTTTGAAAAAGGTTCGAAATGCAATCTGCAACCAGAACTTTATTTTTGAGTTTAGCAAAATTGTTACACTTTGTTGCAATGTACAGAATAATTTTTTAGGCGATAAATGAAGGCGTACAGCAAAATGAATGGGCTAGTGAAGTTGTTCAACCAGATCGAAATCAAATTCAGGCTGAAGTTGGTTCAACGAGTGATTTAATTTATGAAGAAGAGGGAGATTTCAACAAACGTCATGTAAAAGAGCATATTGAAATATATGAGAGTGACATTAGTTTTAGAATCTCAGATATTAAAAAGAGCGACGGAAGACCCAAGAGAACTATTGTTAGACCAGATAGGTATGGTGATCCGGTGTATTACAGTGTCAAGAATAAACAGACAAAATCAAATCAAAAATAGTTATTTTGTTTTATTTTACGTTTAGTTTTTTTTTATTTAATCAAAATGTACTGTGTGAACTCTGTTGCCATATTTTTATATAATTTGAATCTATTAAAAATATAAGTTTTAAAAATAAAAACTTTGTGGAAGATGAAGTGTCTTAGTCGAAGCACTTCTTAAATTAAAATTAAATTAGAAAAAAAATATAAAAGAAGCACCAAGCCTTTGTGAAGTTGTTTGTTTTTTTTTGATTTTACAAACAGTTTGCAAACGTCTCTATTTTTATTTATATTTATATTTAGACGCCCAAGACTTTCAAACACTATATATTTTCTTTCTTTTCTTTCTCTTATTTTTAAAACAAGCTTATATAAGTGCTAACTCGGTTACTTAGAGTGGCCACTTTCATTTTATAATTTAGACAATAAACTAATAAATAAACATTTGTTCTTTCTCTCTTATTCACTAAAAACCACCACCAAAAAGAAAACATTTTTGTTATTGGAGTCGATAATTTCTTCGTCAGACAATATTCCTGACGACTATAGGTCTTGTTGACTTGTTGCCAAATTTCATTTTTTCAGAGTAAATCGATAGTTCTCGATATTGCTCGTTATTGTCATTTAACTTACATCATTGTCTAACTCATCGGGTTGAGTTCAGTACTTAACTTTAAATGAATCTATTATTCCTTGATCGAGTGGTTGGAGTTTCGAAGTACAGTTTGCAGGAAAATATACAATTTTCATATTTGTCCTCTGAAATTTTTTGTCCACTGAAGTTATCAAGAAATAAAACAATTTTTCGTTTTTCGGATTGTAATTGTTTGTTTCTTTTTACAAGCCATTCTGTGAATTCACACAATCGAGGAGTCCATCCCATGTTTTCTCGGCACTTAACTTGATCAACATTCGTATGTGTTAAGGCAAATTTGCTGCTCTTTTGTTCTTTTAAAAGGCTTGTAATTTTCTAACAAATTTTGTAGCGCTTTTGCAAAGTCAACAAGGGTTTCATTTGGTAAAAGGGTTCTTTTAAGAAACTCTTAATACATAGCTTCGGTTGATTGACGACATCCATTTGCCAATTAAGTTAAAATTGAAGCCGATTTAGCTTTTTCGGTTTTATTCAATCCATCGTAAAGACTTTAGATGTAATTAACAAAGTTAACAAAGACATCTTCTTCCCTTCGTTCCATCCAAGTAATCTACCATTCAACTCAAATAATCTTTTAAATTCTTTTGGACCTGAATGACCATCGTAACTTTTAATATAAATACTTTTCGAATCCATACTTAACTTTCTTAAAGTTTTTCGATTGAACCAAAAAACTACCA
This sequence comes from Brachionus calyciflorus, assembly GCA_002922825.1. Taxonomy (NCBI): domain Eukaryota; kingdom Metazoa; phylum Rotifera; class Eurotatoria; order Ploima; family Brachionidae; genus Brachionus; species Brachionus calyciflorus. The sequence continues at coordinate 638,934 of NTPY01000188.1, read as the reverse complement.
CTTACATAAATTCTCGATTATCGAGACCCACGATTATCGAGACCTTTTGAGTGAATTTTTGTTTCCCGAATTTTTCAAATCCTTTTACATGTTGATCGAATATAGAGACAAAATTATCCAGACTCGTTTTTTTGTTTCCCTAGCGAGTCTCGATAATCGAGAATTCACTGTAGTCAATAACGTACTACCTTAAGCCACACTACTAAACAACATTTTTAGCTTATCTATAATCCTAACTATCACCAGTTTATGTAAAAATCTCTCGTTTGATAAACTAAGAAGTTTTGTCTTTTTAAAAATTTATTAGAGAATAACCACAATTTCGTGTAAGTAACACTCACACTTGCAACTTTAATTTGAAAATTAAAATATTTTACAGAATTCTTATTTCGAACTTTTTTCTCATACTAATTCCTCATAGCTAATTAAATTAACTTCATTTGTACAATTCAAAAGTATTTTAAAGCAAGTAACACCTCGTATCGTATTGATCTGTGAAAGTGTTAGTTATTGATCATGGGTAGCGGGGTCACTCTAAACGAGAGTTACCAATAGAAAAACGGACGAAGAATCTACTGATTTTAACATTATGGAGCAATGACAGAACGAAACGCAGACTAAAAACCCTTACTTTTTTTCCTATTAAGTTATTTACTTTTCCTTTTGCTCGGAAATATAAGAAATTAAACCTTTATTAAAAAGGGTGGTTTATTTAGGTCAAGCTTTAATTTAACGAAATTAAATTTTTTAATTTTCCTTCATAAATTTGTCAATAAATTTTTAATAATTAAATAAATTTGAAATATTTAAATTTGTCACTATGCTGAATTGAATATGCATAAAAAAAATTTTCAATCTGAATAATCAAAGTTTGACTGTTTTCTAACGATCGATAGCGCCTTTGGTTGCCGAAATCGGGCCAGGTCTTTAATTTTTAGCAAAATTTTCTGCGTTATAGACTCTAATTCCCCAATTGAAACCACCAAAATTAGATTAGAATTGCTTAAGCATGTGTTAAAAGTGCAGTAGATTAAAATACTTTTACTCATTCGACAAAGTTTGTCAAAAAAGGGGAGGTAAGGAGGGGAGAGTAATAATTTAAAATTTTTTTTTCAATATTCGATTAAAAGAAAAAGAAACAGTTGAAAAAGTATCTTTTTGCGGTCGCCTCAAAAAATTTAAAAATTCACTTAACAAAAAAAGTTTATTTTTAATATCGTGAAAAAAAGAAGTATAAACGTTTCATTTAAGGATGGAATCACAGAATTTTAGTGATCTTTTCTGCAGTTTTTTAGATAAATTTAGGGAAGCCAAAGTGGTTCAGACTCAAATTGTTTCCAGAGCAAAATGTTTTATTACATCAAAGGTGATTGTTTTTTATACTGTAGTAAAAGATGAGTTTTTTGGTAAAATTTCAGAATTTATATTTCAAAAATTTACAAAACCCTAAATAATTTCCAATTTTTAATAGAATCTTTTTTTAATAATAAATTTCAATAAGTTTTTAATTTTTTTAAATCAAGATAAGTGTTAGGCTTAAGCATAAATCAAAAATCGAGAAGAATCAATTTCGTGAATAATTCAGCCCTTAGCGATTTCTCTAATGATCATTTAAAACTAAACTTGATTTTAAATTGATAAGCATGATTTATACAAAAATTATAAAGCAAATAAAACAACTTAGAGAATCATGAATTTCTATTTCCAATTTTTTTTTATGGTTTCTATATTAATAAGAATATAATAATAATCATGATAAATAACAAATATTAGAAAAAATTTAGGAATAAGGCACCATACAAATAAAGATAGATAATAAATAACCATGTGGAAACGAAATGTGAAACTTTAGCAAAATAAAAAAAAAATGTCATCAATAAAAAATCCATTTCCCAAAAATCAAGGCTTATCAAAATTAAACACAAGTTTTAATTTTTATCTTTACAATTCAATAAATCTTGAATTGTGCCTATTTTAAGAGATAGTGAATTTTGCTAATGAAAAAAAAATTTAATTATGATTTTGTTTAAATAAATTATATGTTTTTAAAGCTTTTAATTGCTTTTTGGTTTCGATTTATTTGCATGCAATTTAATTTAATAAAGCAACAAAAGAAAATAACGATTGCAAATTAGCTTGAGTTAGAACGAAGAACCAAAATATTAAAATAGAAAAAAACAACTTTCAATTTTTGATTAATATCTAATTTAATTTTTAAACAAATAAGAGATAGTTAAGATAAGAAAAGAATCTATTTCAAATTAGTTTTGTTTCAACATATGATTGTTGAAATTGAGTATCGCTTTCTTTTAATTTTATTTTTTGCAAGTGATTCATACCTTTGATTTATTAAAATTCCTCAGTTAATATTTTTGAACATGAAATTGTTAAAAAATATTTATTGCTTAAACTTGAAAGAATTTTTTTCTGCACAATGTTTTAATTTACGATCCATGCGTGGGTTCGGTGTGGCCTTTTCTTATTAACAATAAAAGAGTTCGATCTATTTAAATTGGTTAAAAGATAGCTGAAGAAAATCTCCCTCATTTGATAAAAATAAATAGAGAAAGTAAAAAATCTTAAGTTCAGTCTCCTGAATCGACTATGAAAGTTAGTCGAAATAGAATTAGTATTCTTTTTAAACGACTCTTCTCTAAAAAAAAACTAAAATCTAACCATCAATCCTCAGAAAGTATTAAAAATTTTTTATTAAATAAATCAAAAATCTTGTTGAAATTTTTTGAATTAAAGCGCATAAAATATTGACGAATAAATCGGTTGAGAGTACGAATACAAAAATTTGATCAAAGATAAACACAAATTTGACTAAATTTATAAACTTGAATTTAAACTGAATCACGAACTGCAAAAATTGGGGCATTCATTTTTTTATTATTTTTGCATGATTTAGACACAACAAATGGCAACTTTTTTTTCAATTAGATTTTTTTTTTAAATTCAAAATGCGATGTTAATTTTTTTTGCAATAGTTTACTATGTAAAAATGCAATTTTTCAAAACGCAATTTGAATAAAAAAAGTTTAATAGAAAAAAAAAGTTGCCAAATACTAATAAAAAACTTTTGATCTATTATAAAGCCTGAAAAAAAGAAAATTGATTTAGCAGTAGTAAAACACTTTAGTCTCTAATCTCACGGATAATTTTGCAATCTGTTTAAGAAAGCTTTAAAATTTGTTAACATAATCTAATATAAAATTTATGTTTTGATAAAGGCTTAAAACTAGCATAAAAATACTATTTTAGTTTACTTGTAGTATTAGTAGTATTGAGGCTATACCACTAACGTCTGATGACATTTAGCTCTATTAGAGTTGTTTAAGTCTTCTTTTCTTTATTTTTACCATACAAAAAACTTCTCTGTCGATATTCGACTTGAAAGAATTTAATGATTCCGCACTAAAAATGCTTTACGAGAACTCATTCCATTTCATAACAATTCTGTTCGTTTAAAATTCTTTCTTTATGAGCATTCTTAGCTTATTTCTCTTACAAGCATAATATTGTTCAGCCTTCGTAGATTAAGATTCAAACTTAAAGAGAATTTCGGAACAAACTTTTAAATTAGATCCTCTCTGATTTTACTTTCTTCTAAAAGCACTAATTCTAGATTCGTAAGTCTCTCATCCTACGGTTTATTTCTTAGAGATTGAACCATCTATGTCGCTCTTTTCTGAACTTTTTCGATGAGATTTATATTAGTTCTGCTTTATGGATTCCGCATAATTGGTAGAACATCAACCCAATATATTGAACAAATATCAAAATTTCTAACAAATGACAGTAAAATGAAGCTAACACCAGCCGAAATAACGAAGTATGTCATCGTATAGTATATCATCAAAGTATACTAACTTATTGAGTTAATGACGTTCCGTGTGAATACTCCAATCGTTTTTGTTAAATTACGGGTACAAATGGTACAAAAAAATCATGTAAAAGAATTTTAATTTTTTTAAAATAATTTATTGATTAAATAATACATTTAAAAGTAAATTAAGAAAAAATTAAATAAAAGAGGACTCTAAAAATATATATACAAAAAAATATTTAAAAAAATAAAAATCTTAAAGAATTATTTTTTTTAAATGTTTTGGGAGTGTTTGGGTACAACACTGTGGACCTAATTAAATTTTGAAGAAAAAAAAATTATTTTTTTTAATTTTTAAAAAATTTTTAAAAGATGGAAAAAAACCTACAATTTTTATTTTCATTTATTGATTTCAACCAACAAGTTTTACAATTTACATGCCAACAATTAACACTAACTAAAGCGTTATTTTTAAATATTTGTAAACAATTTGTACATTTCGAAGAATTTGATAAATTATTCTCTTGTGAATCTAGATCCGAGTCATTAAAAAAATTCTTGCTATCTTGATTCAAATTGTCATCATCGTCATTATCAACAACATTAATGTATTCATCATTTTCTTCTTCCTCGACTTTATTGGTCAATTCATCCAATACGGACTCTTCTTCTTCTGAAAAAAAAAGCAATTATTATAAACACAGGATATTTGATTTAAATGAGAATTCAAATACATACCAAGATTAGTAATTTCTTCGTCTAGTTTTGAACGTTTACTTTTCATAGTTCCGGTTGACAATTCACAATCAATCTCATCGAATTCTCTCTTTAATAAGGAAATTATTAATTCATTGTAAAATAGGAATTTTTCATTTTATTTTCTTACTTTCTTAATCGATTTTAAATTGGTTTTACATGTTTCAATATTTTCTTTTGAATTCATAAGTCGTTGAATACCTAATTTTTTTTATTAAATTCAAAGAATTTATTCAAATGAAAAAATTATGTAATTTTTATTCATAATAAAAAAAATCACTCACTTCTTCTCATTGATCTTTTCATTCGATTCTCTTTAATCTCTTCGAATTTCTTTAAAAAAAAATAAAGTTGTAAAATTTTGCATATAATTATTTAAGTAAAAAAAAAATTAAACCAACCAAATATCTAGAATTTTTGATTAAGCTATCTCTTTTTTGATTCGTCAATGCTAAAAGCTCTGCGTCAATCTTAGCAATCTCGCTTAATTCATAATTAAAATGTAATCTCAAATCATTTGAGCTATTCATTTCTAAGCCGCATATGGGACATTGAATTAAACCATTTGAATATGTTGAAACATCGTCTAATTTTTAATTAAAATAAAAAATAACGTCAAAAAGTCATAAAATTAAAAAAATATATATTTATTAATTAAATCCCTAGCTAAATCTACAATCAAAAAATTCATAAAAATCCGACCTCTTATAATTAGCCTAAATAAATATAATTTTTTTTGCCTAATTAAACTTGTCACTTACTTGATCGTTTAATTGAAAATGAGCAACTTGAAGATGATGACGAGGAATAGGATAGTAAATCTGGGCTATTTCGCTCACTTATATTGTCATTATTAATTGCATAATCAGATTCATTTAGACCTAAGTTATTATGATTTTGACTCGAATAATCCAAAAGAGCTGATGTTGTTGAAGAGGATGATGGTGATGAAATTGAACTAGTTGACGTGTTTAATTGGTTTATTTCTGTTGGTTCAAAATCATTGTTTCTAAGTCTTTTATTAGGCTGATGAAAAGCCGAGTCTGGATAAATAGGTCTGTGAAGTTTGGTTAATTGTTGACGGTAATTGTTTACCATCGCTGCTGCGATTTGTTGCGTTAAAGCAGCAGCTATTTGATTTTGTTGAACAGGTCTTGAATGACTCAATAAATTATTAACACTAAAAGAACTATTAAACTTAGGTTGTTCTCGTTGCTCTTGTTGTTGACTCAAATGTTGCTGAATTTGTTGCTGTAAAAGCAAAAGTTGAGCTTGTTGTGGATTAAACATATTTTGTAAATTATTTGCTTGATTATTAAGTGACCAAATATTATTCATACGATTCATAATATATATTAGAATCTATTGTTTTTATTTGGGAGTTAAAGTGTAAATTTAGAGTTCTAGGGAGAAAAAAAATTTTTATCAATTCTTGAGAAAAACAAATCAGAACTAGAAACTTGAGAAAAGAAAAAAATCAACTAATTGTGAATTAGATTAGAGTTAAAGTTGTTAGAAATAAAATAAATATTTTTTGTGGTAATTATTTCATTGGTTAAAAATTATTTATTTCAAAAATTTTAGCCAATAAATTTTATTTATTTAACTTTTTTTTTCTAGATAAAAATTAGAAAAATTAAGAAATAAGGGTGGAGATTTATTTTTGTTCCAACAAATATTCTTAATTAAATATTCACTGATGACAATTTATTAGTTGAATTTTTTCATATAACAAGCACCTTGAAGTGATGATTTTTAATACTTTTAAATATAAAAGGCGTTTTTTTTCCCCAAATTTTTTGTTGTTGCTAAAACTCTCTCTCTCTCTTTGCTAAATATTTATCTTATCTTAACTTATTTAAAACCTATTAATCATTAGTTGATTCTTTTTAAATTCATTAACGAACAAGTTGATTGAAATAAACTGTTAGTTAGAACAAAAAAAATTCCATTCTAATTTTTTTTGTTCTTATTCTGCTAATTCGATTTTAATAGAAAAATATTTTTTATTTTTGTTCTAAGGATGAAAACTGACTTAAATAGGCTATTAAAAAGTTAGACTTAGCTAAAAAAATTTTTTTATTTTGAAATTTTATTGTTTTCCCATAAATTTCGTGAAAATTATTCCAAATATTCACTATTCGACTAACACTTATTTGATTTTTCTTAAATTTGAATATCTAAATTTAATGATCTGTATTGTTTTCAGACTTATTGATTAAGCTTAGATTCTTAAGGTTTGATAATCAATTTTATAGACTGCTTGGTAAATGCCAGTTAATTTTTTTTTCTATATTACCTATCAAGTCTGTTGCTTAACTGTTGATAAATCTCAATCAATTAAAAGTTTATTTTTTTTATTTTGTTGTGTAAGACTTGAAATTTGAAAAAAAAAATTTATCATTTATTTATAAGTTTAAGAAAAAATTGATATGAATCTTTCGAACAAAAAAAACTTAGAATTATATAATTTTGAAATTATGAAATAGAAAATTGAAATTTTTTATAAGCTTGATCGATCAAAAAGAAGTGTTTTTGAATTATGTAATAATATAAAAAAAGTCAAGATTTATATTGATGATGGTGATCACGATGATCAAAAGAAACAAAAAATTTAATTTTTTTGGTATTTTACTCTTCTTAACCTTTGCTTAAAGATAAAAATCTTCGTGAATCAAACGATTTAAAGTCATAAAAAAACGAAAAGTATTATAATACTCAAAGGAGATACGATTCTTTCGTTTTTGTTTTATATATATTTATTTTCGGTCAAGAGATTTTGTTTAAATTTATAATTGTATTAATTCCAATCAATCAAATTCGATTTTATTGATACTTATTGAATTTGATATTTAAACTTTTACTATTTGAAGTCTTGTTAGTCGTTACTTTCTCTAATATTCAAATAACTTTATAACAAAAAAAGTTTTAAACTTATTAATTTTTTGACAAATTTTGGCAAAATATTCTTAAACAATTAGTTGATTTGTAAAATTTCAGCTTTCAAGACTCTTAAGTCGAAGTTTATCTCATTTTTTAGATTTGATGTCATGAGAATTTTAAAACTTTAATAAATATTTAAAATAATTCTTTTAGAATATTTTAAGGCTCATACCACTTTTTTTCACTACTATTTTATATTTAATAAAAACTATGAAAACTCTTAAAAAAAACAGCTAGACTCAGAGTCATCGCGACTCTATTGGTATCCTGATGGAATGAAAGAATTGCAAATTATTGGATTGAAATATTTACTTCAGCATTCTTATAATATTCTTATATCTTTTGATCTGAGATTAATAAATTTTTTGAGTAATCCTTGAGCAAAATGAAACTGACATTTAACCACTGAACAATACCACTTAATTTATTTTTGAAAGAATTAACTTTGAAAAAGAAATTTTTTGAAAGATTTCGGAAATTGTATTGAGTTTTTATCTAGTTCTGAAAATTTACTCGAAGTCTTATTAAACAAGAAAAAATTAGCTTTTGGTCGCCTTAATGGCTGCTTAAACTATGTCCTCTTTTATTTCAGGACCAATTAAACATAAAAAACATTTAAAAAGTTTTAAAGTGAAAAAAATTAATAAAACTTTAATATGTTTAATAAGTATTTTCAAAGAAAATAAATTTCAAGTAAAAATATTTTTTAGAAGAGAACAAGGTTTAAAAGTCAAATTCAATTAACAGCCGCACTTAGAAGTTGCCTTTTTGAGTAATTTCTATATTCCATCATAATATTTTTTACGAGGACGACATTCCATTAAAACTAAAACAAAGGAAATCATAAGAATATTTTCGGAATATTTTATTTTTTTAGAATTTTTTAACTTTAATGAAAAAAGTAGTAGATACCAATTTTTAAAACAATTTCTTTCTTAGATATAAGTGATATATTCTACTTTAAGGAAAAAAAAGTTGATTCAATCACAAAGTTATATTAGAATTAAATAAAAAATCATACGGTCTTATGCCTAAACGTCTGGCTAAAAACAGTTTTACTTGGTTACTAAAGATGGTTCTATCTATTTTTAATGCAATTTAAAACAAAAATTTATTACTGTTTACAAAAATCTCAAAATTTAAATAAATCAGTTATTTTTTTACAAAAAAGATGTCATTTCATCTTAAATGGTGCTAAAAACTTTAAATTTAACTCTTATCGTGGTATCAAAGATAAATTAAAAATTGGTATTAGAGAAAGTTGTCAAGATTTGAAAATCTTCCAAGAACGCTTGATTAAAAACTGAAAATTTGACTTAAGCAGTCAAATTTTGCAAAAAAAAAAACTGAAATTATTACTAAATTTTGAAATAATTTCAAAATTTTTTGAATTTATTAGTTCATCTCGCGAGGGCTTATATCTAAAATTAATTCGATAAAATCTAAAATTCTATTTTTTCACTATTCTTTAATTTTGCCATAAACTGAAGCGAGTTCGAAAAAACTTAATTGCCTTGTAAGAACTTTTTTAGAATCTTTTGTGAAATATTCAAAGAAAAATGACACTAGATGACTCGTGTAAAGATAAAAATAAATTTAATCAAAAGCTCTTTGTTTATTTTTTTGTTTACAAAAAATTTTTCGTATGATGTATAGGGATCTTTTGGTAGATCAGACTTAGTAAAAATTAAAAAAATTCACTAAACTATTTTTTATCTACCTTGTAAAAGTAAGCTAATCAAATAACTATGTTAATCTTATATTATTTGGAATAATTAAATTAAAATTCGGGTAACTCTTGAGAATAAATATAACCAAAGTATTGATCAAAAAAGAAGAAATTATTCAAATAAAGTGTTCCTAATGGAATTGAATTATTTAGGATTTACCTGGAAAACAAAATTTGAAGAAAAAATCAAATTCGTAGAAGTGAAATTTATAAGGTTTTTTATTTTGAAACTATTTTTGAAAAAATTTTAAACTTAATTTGTTTTTAATTTGGAAAATTCAAATATATGCAGGTGTACATATATTTGATACAGTAAGATAGAGAGAAGAAAAAAAGAAAATAAAAACAAAAATCTTGATTACTAGATGAATTTCAATATAACCATCAACAAGATAAACTTAAAGTTTTTCTTTTTAAAATAAAAATTCAAAAATTTTCATTAAATTTAATTATACTAACTAGTGTGAAATTAAAGAAAACGCAAAGTGTATCATATAAACACAAGACCCAGTATGCCAATTACAATTAAAGGCAACATAAAAAAAACGACTATTAGTAATAAAAATTACTAAAGAAAAAAATTTTGTTTTGTGGCAAATTAGTTTTATTGATTTAAAATTGAGAAAAAAAAAATATTAGAAAAATTTTCTTTTTTTTTCTTTTATTGTCTCTAATTTGAAATTTTATTTTTTTATTTTAAAACAAATTAAAAAATTTTTAAATTGTTTTTTTCGAAACAAAATATAAAATCTCAAACTTAATTTGTCAGTGAACTCATTTTGTTTTTTTGTTATTTTGATTGGAAAATAAAAGCATTCATGATATTTCTTAAATTTTGCGCAGTTCTAATTTTGAGTTGTAAATTCCGATTAATTCAATAAAAAAATATTCAAGTCTATGGGGATTTTTATATATTTAAATCATCTGTAAAATTTGACTTTCTTATATTGATAATTTTATTAATTTGAATTCGATTAAAATGAAAATAAGAAATAAATGAAAATGAAAGCATCAACAAAGTCAAAAAATATTCCGAATATCAAATATTGTAAGAGAACAATGACGGAATGTATGTTAGTTACTTCAAATTTTAGCTTAAGTCACTCATTATTTCAAATTAATTTTTAGATGTTCTGTTTGTTTCGTTCTAGAGTTTCAAAACATTACATTAAGATCCTATCATTTTCCATTTGTCTAATCTTATTGATTTGTAGTACTAGTAATGAGACTGTATTATAGTAACCAATTCGGCATTTAGTTCTCCGTTAACTGTAGCAATTTGCCTCATTATTAGTTTCATATAAAACTCGATATTTTAGATTATATTTGCTTATTTACATAAGTAAATGACCAAAGTTTATTTTCCCGAACACTTTTTTGGGATCTTAGGAAATTTTATCTAACTTTTTTTAAGTCTAAAATACGACAAGTGTCTTGTCTTTAAATTCAAAAAAATTTATTAAAATTCATCTCTGTAAATAAAAAATAAAAAGGTATCAAAATTAAAGCTTTAAGAGACACCACTATTTTCTGTTTTGAACAATCTTTTGCTTTTGCTCGTGTTTTCATTAGCTTATTTCGACATTTTTATCTTGAAAAAATTAAAATTTTTTGAAAAAAACATCGATTTTACAATTTTATATTTCATATCATCAACAAATAAAGTCGCATACGCTTATTACTCCTACTTATCTCATACGAGATTATTAATTACCATATTCTCATGAGATCTCAGCCCTCATTTTAATACAGTGTTTTTCAAAAGTTTGAGACACAACTGATGCAAGAGGTGCACCAGGTCCAATCTTGCGGTCTTATAAGTTCAAAAATTTGTCAAATTACGGCATCATAAATTCATTTATAGGCGCTCCAAAAAAAAATTAAAACTGAAAATAAATGCGGTTATATGTAAACTTTTATAAAATAAAATTACGAATTAGGCGCATGCGATTATAGTTAAGTTTTTGATATTCATTTGAAAATTTCAAGAAAAATTTTTTTTTGCTTGATATTTTTTCTCTTTAATTCCTCGAACCACTTTACCAATACCTTCAATCCAATAAATAGATGAACTATTTACAATCGGTTTTTGACGGTTTTTTTTATTTATAGATGTTAGTGTATTTAAATCTAAATTAGATAGATCCGGTCTCGTATTCCGTAAAGTGGCTCGAGCAAATAACCACAAGTCTAAGTTAATAAAGATTTCTTTTATTTTAAACACATAAAAAATTAAAGATACCCTTCTACCCTGCAGCATACGGCACTTTTATCGAATTTGTGTCGTAGCCGGACCCGAACGTATTGTACGCTGGGCGGACTCGACCGTGCTATCGTACTTTACCCTATCCTATTATCGGACCATAAAGTACCGTACTACCGTTCCCTATTATTTGGCCCTAGCGAAACGAATATTAAGAGAACTAAAGAAAATATTTAATTTCCTAAAAAGATGATGAATCAAAATTTGATAAATTATCGAGTTTTAAACTGTAGTCATATATAAGATTTAATATGGTCTTGTCTAATTTAATAAAATAGTACTTCGAATAAGCAGGAATTTTCAAATGTCTATTGAAAAATTTATTTTTCATGTAATTTTGAAAAAAATTTTTCTAATGTTTATAACTATTAAAAAACAACATTAAAACCACTCAATAAAAAAATCTTAATAAATTTTTGTTTCGTTTATTGCTCGTATGATACGATGCGGTATTATAGTACGGTACGCTTTAGCTCGTTTAAGTCCGTCCGGAACACGAAAGGTTACGTTCGCAATGTGACTATGCTGCTTAGTATAATAGAGCCACGAGTTTAACGTTTTTAAATAAGTTTTTTTTTGAGTTAATACGGCAATAAATCTGTGATTAATGAGAAAAAATTCAGAAAATAAATTTTTAAAATAGAATTTTTATTTGTTTTTGATTTTAATTTTTCAATTTTTTTAACTTTAATCGCGCATTTATTGCCGTATTAAATCACAAAAAATGTATTTAAAACGATATCAAACACGTGATTTCATGTTCTGAGCATTCATTATCAGTCACCATCACTTCTACATGAGCGAGATGGTCAAACATATTTTATGTAGATTATGTAGAAATTTAGACCTAACAAAGGTAAAAAATTTAGTATAATCACATCAAAATATTTAGCTTTTTTAGTAAGTGGAACAACCAGATAAAGATATTCTTTGATTTTAATTTTTTTAATTAAAATTTTTTTTTATTTTAAACACGAAAATATAATTTCAAATGATTGAAAAAAAAAAGAAAATAGAGTTACCAAAAAACTAGATATCGAAAAACGAATTGAAAAATTTAAAAAAATAATGACTTTCAAAATTCTTAAAACCTAATCTTAGAATAACATTAGAATAATATTTGGCATGATTTTATAAAAGAATTTCTCAGATATTTGGAATTATTAGTTGTTTTTTTTGGTTTTATGAAATTAAAATAGACCAATCAGTATTGATTTTCACGCCTGGTTTACGTATTAAAAGAACATTGGAATTTGAATCATAAGAAAATTGCAATTGTGTTGATTGCTTATCTGAATTTTCTAGAGTAATGGACTTCGGCTGGATTTTTACGCCATAAATTATTACTCTTTCTAACCATGCAAAAGTTTTCAATTGACTTTCTGGGCTCAAGTTTCTGTTTTTATTGAAAGAAAAAATTAAATCTTTAAGAAAAATTTTTTTTTTAATTTAGAAAATACCTTGAGACCAATTTATTGTTTGAAATACTGAATTCTCTATAAACAAATTCATTTGTTTTATTATAATTGTAAGAAAATCCATCATCGAAATATAATTGACCAGTGGCTGAGTTTTGTGTATCTAAACATACAGTTAGAGTGAATGGATCATCAGCCATTTGAGTTGTCGATCTACGCAAACGGAATTTGTATGGAACAATTGTACCGCCTCTTTGGAATACAGGGACCTAAAGTAATACAATTAAAAAAACACAATACTAAAAGATTATAATATTTTACTTACAGTAGATAGGGTGATATCACTAAATGTTGTTGTTGAGCCACCTTCATATGTTCTTAACGATTTAACATCATACCATACCTTCAAATTTCATTTTAGTGGTTTATTTAAAAAGTTTATACTTAAAATGTAATTCCACAACAAACGAATCATTTTTTTAAACCTGTGATTACAAATAGTATTTTTTATATGGCATGTTTTCTTAAAAAGGGAACATTTATAGGGGATGAAAAAATATTAAAAAACTTTTTTAACCGCTATTTTTAGCTTTTTAAACATGTTTTAAATTTTGGTAAATTTTTTCATTCCCTACAAATGTTACCTTTTTTTGAAAACTTGCCATATGATAGGATATATAATATTAGAGTAAAAGAATTTCAAGTCTCGAAAACATATTCAAAAAACTCACTCTAATCGTATCTCAGATGAACAATAAAAAAAAATTAAGTCTAATACATCTACACTGGAAATTATTTATGCGTAAAAATGTAAAATTGACCAATACCGTATATCCTTCCAAATAAACCCGTCGGTTTAAACTTTGACATAAAAATAAAGAAAAGTTCAAATACCTTTCTTGCTAAAAATATAATTTAGAATCATGTGCTTGAGAGAGACGATTAGAGTATGTCTAAGCATATCTTCGAATAGCTTTAGATTTTAATCGAAATTTTGAAAAGTTTTGAGTATTTAAGGTACAAATTGTGAGAAAAATTCATAAATTCACTAACTATAATCTTTGATTCGAACTTTTCATTTAAAATTTTTTTTTAAAATTTATCTTCCTATTATGAGTTAAGTGATATGGCTACACTCGAAAAGTATTTTTTTATATAATAAATGTCATCAATAAAATGGATAATTATCTGAACTTGAAGAGAGAGAATGAAAAAAAGCAAAAGAAATGAAAAATCTTACGAACTGAATGAGAACTAAATGTTTTTTAGAAAATTTTTGTAAGTAACAGTTACTGTCAAGGTCACTGTTTTTAAATCAAAAAGTCTTAAATCGACCTGAAATATGTGTAAAAAATGAAAAAAGAAGTTAATATTTTATAATATAGAAATCTTATTACTGATTGTTTGTTTTATTTGTTTTATCAATCGAAAATTTAAAATAAAGCAGGTTTTAGAATTTGAAGAATGTTAAAAATATTCTCATAATAATTTAGTAAAAAAGCTTACTTCATTTTTGCCAGGGAATTTGACATCAACAGAAGTAGCACCTTGAGTTGTAATTGGTTTAATCATAATAGCCGAACCAACCATATGTTGATCATCAATATCATATAAATCAGTTTCTTCGGGAAATTCTACCCACAATGGCAACATTGGTGGCTTACCAAACTTTTCATTTTGATAGAAAAGTGTATACCAATAATAGATTAAAGCATATCTTGAATGAACGGCATCTCTAATTAGATTAATAGCTTCATCACCAAATAACCAAGGCTCTCTTCGTTTTGTATCAATGTGAGCATGTGATCTGAAAAATGGCTGATAAGCGGCTGCTTGGTACCATCTAATCATAAGTTCAGCATCAGGATTTTTGAAAAAACCCCCAACATCTGAACCACAAAAAGACATACCAGTAAGACTGAAAGTCAAACACATTGGAATGGAAAGTTTCAAATGTTCCCATTCAGCAGTGTTATCACCAGTCCATACAGCTCCGTATCGCTGTGAACCGGCAAAGGTTGATCTTGTTAAAACAAATGGTCGACGTTCCCCATTACTTCTCAATAAATGACCTCGGAAAGTAGCTTTATGAAAATTTTGACCATAAATATTGTGAACATTACGATGTTCAATTCCATTTAAATGCAACGCATCTTTTTGGAATGTTAATTCTGGTCCATTGAAAACACTAGGTTCGTTCATATCGTTCCATGTAAATGTATCCAAAGTTGTTCCTTTATAATTTTCTAATGTAAATTTAGAAGCCCACCAATTTTTGACGTCTTCGTTTAAAAAATCTGGCCATGCTGACGAACCAGGCCAGCACCATCCGTCATAATTATTTCCAGTTTTGTCTTTAACAAAGAAATTTTTTTCCTTAGCTTCCGAATAGACATGATAATTTGGATCACTTTTAATATGTGGATCAACAATAGTGACTAATTTACGGCCGAAACTACTCAAATTTTCCATCATTTTATCAGGATTTGGAAATTTGTGTGAATCCCAAGTGAAATAACGTTTGTCGTTGGTATGCTCAATATCTAACCACATTACATCCATTGGTATTTGATGTTCTTCAAAGCCAGCATTTACGTTTTTAACGTCATCTTCGTCGTTGTAATTCCAGCGACATTGATGATAAGCAATTGAGAATAGTGGTGGTAATGGTGTATTACCAGTTAGCTGACCATATTGTCGGAAAACATCAGTTGCTTTTGGACCTAACATTAAATAGACATCGATGATACCACTTTCTGAAAACCAATGAGTATCAACTTGTGGAATTTCATTTGATTTTGAAATAAAATCAGCTACTTTTGAGAAAATACTCTAAAAAACAAAAAAAAACTTTAAAAATTCTATTTCCGCTTGAATAGAAATGAGATATTAGGTCCAATATTTTAAAAAAATTCGTCAAAATTTTCAACTTACTTTATCTGCTTTATTTGATTTAATATCAACCCAAGTTTCAGCTGCATTTAACCAAAGAACACCAATAGTGAATTTTTTACTAAAGAAAAAAAAACAAAATTGAAAAAAATACGCCGGTTATTTTTTAAAAAGTTTTGAATTACTTATGAGCCAACATGTAAGGAATTGAACCATATAAAGCCATCAGATTATATGTTTCGAATTCAAATACATCCAAGTTATATAAACGATATGGATCTGTGCTTCTTTTAAAATTTTTTTCCAATTAAAATTGTATAAAGTAATAACAGAAAAAAATGAAGAATTACCCTGTTGTTCTTAATGCAAGTTTATCAGCATGTTGCGGAATACCGTAGACATGTTCGAAATCATGGAAATTAATATCCATACCAACCGATTCAGGTCCATTGGGTTTAGTATCAGTATGCCCATTGAAGCCTTCTTCCCACATATCAGGTTCTTCATCATCTTTAGGCTTTTGATCAGCTGGAGCTTCAGCGTTTTCTTCTTGTTTTACATCATTATTCGATCTTATAATAAAAGATAATAACCAACAAAAAAAATTTAAAAATTTATATTTTTTTTAACTCACGGTTTAGTTCTTAGGTGTTCAAATTTGAGTAAATTTTTTGAATTAAATGAAGTGACTAAAAAGTCCCCAATATAAAATTCAGCTTTTAGAGGGTAGGCGTATAAAACAACCCTATTATTTAAACCATTTTTGAGTTCAATTTGATTCGAGTCCTTTCGGACTACTTGAAATTTTTCCTCTTCTAGACTATCGATAACAACCCCTTCGACTTCATATCTTGGGTGTAATGGCTGTAATTCATTTAATTTAAATCGGAAACGATTGTCTTTTAATAAGTATAAATCTAATTTAAACAGGACTGAATTGTTGGTATTTACAACTTCACAACTCAAGTGCCCATTTTCAACTTTTAAAGTATCAAAATTAGCTTTATAAGCCGGTAGACCTGGATTATGATCTCTTTGACGCCTAAAATATTTTAATTTAAATCTTAAATTTAAATTATAAAAAAAATCATAAGAACTAACTTGCAAAAGCCGGACTGTGCACAAGTTTTAAATTTACTTCTATCTACAGATTGAGTATAAAGTACAAAACAAGATAGAACTAAAATAGTTCCAAAAATCAATCGCATCTTAAGATCAGATTACTGACAATTTGATCAATATTATTGAATAGAAATTGATCTTAAAAATAAAAGCACTCTTATGTTTCCAGAAGATTCGTAGCAAAAGTGTGATTTAATTTTTCAAAAATTCAAAAAATAAAAAAAAAGCAAATCTTTTGAAATATTATTTTTTTTTATTTAGATCTCAATGCAGTATAAGTGTTTATTCATTTCAAAAATAGGGAAAAAAATAAATGCAAGCAAAAATATTTTATGAATTTGCAACTTTATGGTGCTTTTTTTTTATAATGACACGACATCAAAAAAATTTTGTTATAAATTTAAATTTGATTTTATTGATTGGAAGCTTAAAATATTTGAGTTTTTGTTTTAAAAAGATTTTAAATTATTTTTGGTATTTTTATTGCTAGTAAATATTTTTGGCAGCATTTTTCAAATAAAAGCTTTTTCAATTTTTCAATCGAAAACGGTAGATCTTTTGAACTTGAGATTAGGAAAAAGCTTACCGTAAACACTCGAAGATTGTACCGGTACATTTTCAAAATTGTACCACCCCTTTTTTTGTAGCCATAAGACCAAAGACTTTATTGCGATAATAAAATCGTCGATACAAATCTAAAATTTCAGATTTGTACCATGGTATATCTATCGAGTGTTTACGGTAGATTAAGAAAAAATTTAAGTTTGATTTTTAAAATTAAAAGCGAATTTTTTCAAGCAAGAATGTTTTAAATTGATTTATAATCTCCTAGTTAACAAACAGTGCTGATATGTACAAGGAGTTGACATTATTATACGAAAATTTTGGTAAATTCATGATATTTTTCCATCTACTTAATATTACATTAAACGAAAAGAAATTTGTATTTGGCATCATATATTTATTTAGGGATTAATTTTTTTGTTAAAAAATAAACAAAAAAAAAGGATTTTAACTATTCAAAAGTAAAACCGTTTTTTTCAAAGTCCATATCAATTCCCATCATGCATGGTATAGTGCTTGAAGGTATCATTCTTGATTTAAGAACATCGAATTTTACATCCATCTCTTTTTCTATTAAATCATCATAAAAGCTTGCTATGTATTGAAAATTCAAAGCATGATATTGGTTAATTGATTCGAAAAAGTCGATCCGTTGACTGAAAATTTTTTTCTCTGCTATAATACCTGCCTCTTTGAATTCTTCGTCTTTAAGCTTTAAGGAATGAAAATCCGACATTTTAGGACTTGATGTGTTCAAATCCTTTTTCCGATCACGGTTTACAACATGAACCAATTCATATACAATTAACTGTATAAAATAAAGTCTAGCCATTAATTTTTTGTTTTCTTGATTAAATTTGTTGGAGACCATTTTTTTTAGAAAATTTTCAAAACTAGATAAACTCATAAAAACTTTTGAAATTCCAGCTACTCCGTTGAGACGAATTATGTTTGATTCAAAAAACACCAACTGTATTCTGTTCAAATCAACATCGTCAATAGAACACTCGGTTAGATCTTCAATTGTTGAGATTATTGCTTTTAGTATAATCTTGTTTTGCTTAATTTTTGAGAATAAGTCACGTAGATTAAAATCTGAGTCGTTGTACCGAGCAACTCGGAATGAATCAATATTTCCGAAGGATGTTTCAAAATCAATAATTCTAAGCATACACTTGCTTAAATTTACTAAATATGTGATTTTAAGCTCAAAATCTTCATTAAATTCTTTAGGCTTAATTTTGAGGATTTCAACTAACTTTTTGACAGCTAATTTGTCAAGAACATGAAAGCCATTGAAATCCGGATTTGCATAAAGATTCACAATTATAGCTTCTTGGGCAGTTTTCAATATCGATTCAAGGTCTTCTGATGTATTGATTACTATTTTTTTCGGGTTTTTTTGAGACATGCTCGTGAAAAAATCCTGGAAGCTAAAAGTAAGTTCATTATGGTTCTGCTCGAAGAATTGAATAAATTTACTGACGAACATTTTCTAAATGAAATTTTGTAAATGAATTAAAATAGTAAAGTATTTCTGTAAGGCTTAGAAAACAATTTAGTATTTAGAAAATATTACTAATAAGCTAAGTTTCAAATTTTGAAAAGAATTTTGATTTAAAAGGATTATGGTTTTTATTTGGTTTGGTTTATAGTTTTCTAAAGTTGATTAATAGAAATTTCAAAGAACTCGTTGTTAGATTATACATCTCGTTTTTGTGAAAGTGATGGGGAGTTTATCCTTCATTCCTTGTAATAAAGTTTCGAGAATAAACCGATAAGAAGTATTATGAAATGCATCAGAAAAAAAAATGAAAATTTATAAATAAATAAAAAAAAAAAGACATTTGAATTAAAAAAAGCTTCACTTGATATTTGAAAGCTCTTTTAAGAATTATGATGAATAATTTTTTTTCAAAAACGTGTGGGTGGCTAATTTTGAAAATCTCTGAAATTCTTAATTTTAGCTTTCTGAAAAATTTTTACTTTGGATTTTAACACCAACTATTTGAATCGCAAACTTAGCTAAAGCAGAAAACTTTTCAGAATTAAAATATAAATTTTATAAAAATAGATCTTTAATCTGGTTTATTTTAAAAATAAACGAATCCTAAAATAGCTTTAAGCTAAGCCAAAGCAAATTTTTTTTTCTGAAAAAATCGTAATTATTTACACTGTAATAAATTATTACAAAAAAATTAAACTTACTCCTTATTCTCATCACTAGTCAACAGTATTCTCTTGTCTTTTAGGGCAGCATTCAATCCCGAACATTCTAGAGCATCCACTTAATTCTATCTCACCAGTGTTATAGTGTCCTAAATTTTGAAGTCTGCACTTGAATAATTCGTCCTAAATTTTGAACCATAAAAGAATTTTCAGGATTTATGCTGAATTAAAACCAAGTTTTCATACTCTAATCAGTATAATTTTTTCCTGATGAATTTTTTGCTAATTTCTATTTTTAATATTGTAGAAAAATATATTTTTAAAAATCTAAAAAATCGTTGGGAAGTAAAAAATCTCTGTTCTTCCCGATGTATATTTGAATACAATAGATCTAGTGTTTTTTGAAACAAACTTATTTCGCCTTTATGTTCTAGGTAGATTATCCAGGATTATCAAAAAGACACCCAAAAGAAAAATGGTCTAAAGATGCCAAGCTAAACATGGGTACGCCCTAATTCGTTGAAAATAGTAAGTTTTTAGGATTTGTAGTGATTTAAAGTTCAAAGTAATTTAAATTTTTTTTTAAAACCGCATTCTTTAAGCTGGTATAAAAATAGAATTTTTAATGCAATAATACTTTTTAATATGCATTGAATGTAGATAAATAAAAAAAATTTTTTTGAATTAATTTAAAAAATTTTCTAAAATTAAAATTTAAAGAGAAACGAAAAAGTATGCTTCGACTAAGTTCTCGGTTAATTTTAAAAACAGCTAACTACCAATTGAAATATTCGTTCAATAATGAGCTCATTAAACCTGCATCTATATCAACCACAACGGTTTTCTTTCAGAATATGGAACCATTCAAAACAAATGGTAATAAAAAAAATATGAATAGTCTCAAGATGAAATACCAAACTGGGTAACTTTTTTTTCGCCTATATTTTATAATTTTAAATGAGTGTGATTGAATTCTTAAAAGAACTTTGGAATTAAATCATCGTACGTTAGCAAGACTAGCTGATTCAAGTGCAACTGGTCAATTTAACGGAACAAATATTTTAGTTACAGTTGTAAATAAACCTCGACTTTCCCCAGCCTCTTTCTTACCATTGACAGTAATTTAATTTTCACGATTATTTTTAAGTTTAATTTGCTAATTTTTTTATTTTCGGGTTGACTACTTACACAAAGCTTCTGCAGCGGGTAAAATTCCGACGAATTTCCTTCGCAGGGACCTTGGTGCATCTAACTATGAGATTTTAGTATCAAGAATGATTGATAGATCTATAAGACCACTATTTTCGACAAATTATAACAATGAGATTCAAGTAAATTTTTGAATTTTAACTTAAATGGTTAAGTATAAATTTGATAATTCTTATTGAGTAGATTGTTTGCAATCTATTAGCATATGATGGCAAAGATAACCCGGACGTTGTTTGCATAAATGGTGCTTCTTTTGCTCTATATGGCTCTAGTTGCGAATGGAATGGGCCTATAGGTAAGAATTTTTTTAAAAACATTATCATTTAATGGGTTAGTTTCATATTCCTAAAACATATTTTTTTTCGTATTTTAGGATCTGTTAGAGTTGGAATGGTAGACAATGAATTTGTGGCTAATCCGTCCAGAAAACAATTAGAAGATAGTCCTTTAAATATTGTTTTAAGTGTTGGACCAAACAAAAATATAGGTATAATAAAATAAAATAAATTTTTTTTTATTTTTATTTAATTTTTTAAAAATATTTTAACTAAGTAATGATTGAGGGTTGGGCAGATAATTTAGATCAAAATAAATTTACTGATGCTCTAGAATTCGGTGCTGAACACGCTTATAAAGTGGTCGAAGAGATAAAAAGACTTAAATTGAACCGTGAAAATCGCAATGTCAAAAAAGATACATCGTTGCTATCTGTTACTAGTGAAGATGAGGCTATCGATGGTAAGCAGGTTAGTTTTACAGAAATCGAAACACCTAAACAATCAGTAGAACCAACTTCTACTCAAGAAATCGAAAATGTATTCCAAGCTTTGGCTTATAGCCATTTATATGACATTTTTACAGATTATGAACACGATAAAATTTCTCGTGATAACGCTATAACTCAAGTCAAAAATTCAGTAATTAATTCAATTCAAAAAAGCAGCCTAAATCCGGATGAAATTGGTCCTGGTTCATCTTACAGTTATAGCGCCTTAAATGAGATATTTTATAAATTTGTTCGTAAAGTAGTTAGAGATTTAGCTTTGAATGAATCAAAGAGAGTCGATGGACGAAAATTACATGAATTAAGACCAATTAGTTGCAAGTCTAATTTATATCCTTCTTTGCATGGTTCAGGTTTATTTCAACGTGGTCAAACTCAAGTTTTATGTTCAGTTACATTTGATTCTCCAGATTCTATGTATAAATCAGATGCTGTGGCTAATATGATGTCACCATCATTGACTAATTTTAATAAGAATTTCATGTTGCATTATGAATTTCCGTCGTTTGCGACAAATGAAATAGCTAGGATTGGAGGAAGAGCTGATAGAAGAGAAATAGGTCATGGAGCCTTGGCTGAAAAATCTTTATATCCTCTTTTACCAGCTGCTTTTCCTTTAACAGTTCGATGCTTGTGTGAAGTTCTTGAATCGAATGGTTCGAGTTCAATGGCGTCGGTATGTGCGTCAAGTATGGCTCTATTAGATGCTGGTGTACCTATAAAAGAACAAGTAGCCGGTGTTGCTATGGGAATATTTACTGATTTTGATGAGTATAAAAATATTAAAAAATATAAAATCTTAACAGATATATCTGGCTTTGAGGATTATATGGGCGATATGGATTTTAAAATAGCAGGTACAAATGAAGGTGTAACTGCTGTACAAGCTGATTTTAAAATCGATGGTCTTCCTTTCCAAATAATTAAAGAAGTTATTGAAACGTCAAAGCGTAAGAAATTTTGAATATTTTAAAAATTTTTAAATTTATAAATTTTTTTTATTTTTTAAGATGCCAGACAAGAAATAATCAGACTAATGAATAAAGAGATTTCAAAGCCTAGAGAAAATAAAAAATCGAATCAACCAATATTAAAAAATTATCCTGTTTCAATTGTTCAGCGAAGTAAACTCATCGGAATCGGCGGAATGAACTTGAAAAAAATTTATTCTAAAACCGGTGTAACAGTTAATCCAGTTGACGAAACTAATTTTAGTATTTTTTCACCGAACGAAAATGCTTTAAAAGAAGCTGAGAAAATGATTAAATCATTTATTGAGGAATCAGTAAGATATTTAATTTTATTATCTTGTTAATAAAGTATAGAATCGATTTTCGGACTGATTGCATATTATGTAGTTTTGAGAAAACACACTACAAAATAAATACACTAACAGTGTTGACGTATTTCCTTGTTTAAGAACTCGGGTTTCTGATTTATTTAATTTTTTTTCTCAAACCCAAGCTTTTAATCTTAATAGCTAAACTATCAACTAAGGTAAAAGGAAATATGGTTATAAAAAGTTGATGATAAGATTTTTTCTCTGGAAAAAAATTTAAAAATGCCTAACGTATCATTAGGAACTGTATCTTAACGATATGTTTTGAGATCTTTTTTACTGATCTTCTGATGTAAGAAATAAGAATCAGCCCTTATGACAATCAAAAAATAATTTAATACTGAATCCCCTGATAATTTAATTATTTGTTATTTATTTTAAGAAAGAACCACAATTAGAGTTCGGTGGTATTTACAAAGCAAAGATAGTCGAAATCGTTCCGTCCGGTCTAATGGTTCAATTGTATCCAACAATGAAGCCAACATTGCTTCCCAACAGTCAACTTGATGGAAGAAAAGTATAACTTAACTTAATAATTTAAGAAATTATTGTTCCTAAACATACAAATACTTTATAACTTTTAACCGTTTTACCCCACTTTCTAAATATAAGTTTAATATTTTATTCAAGGTGTAGATTAACACTCAAAAGGACTGCCGTGGTCAATTAGACCATTTTAAAAAATTTTAAATTGCATTGTTTCATTTACGATAATTATGGATTATTTCTTTGTTGATGACTTTAAAACTTTTATCTAAAAAAAATTCCAAAATATTTAAGAATTCTGAATAACATATTTTTTTAAAAATAATTTATTTAATTTAGATTGTTCATGGAAGTGCATCTGATTATAAAGTTGGTCAAGAAATTCAAATCAAATATTTTGGTCGTGATCCAGTTGATGGCAAAATGAGAATATCAAGAAAAGCCTTATTTAAAACATCTTCACCCGCTCAAGATTTACTCAGGTCAACAAATCCAGATCAATCTTAATTTTCCTAATATTTTTTTTTGCTTTTTTTTTTTCCAATTTTATTGTTGAAATTTTTTAATAAAAGTTATCTGAAAAAAAAAACATCTTTGTTTTTCTGAATTAATTCTAAAATTTCTATAAAGATCAAAAAGAAAAACGAAAGATCCTAAAATATAAATTAAGTTTCCAAGGTAATTTTTTAAAAATTCATGAATATATAATTAGCTGTTTTAACTTTAATTCTGTTTTTATTTGAATTTGAACATGGTTGAAAAAGTTTATTTAAAAAATGGATAAGCATGAAGTTAAAACTTTGAAAGAAATTCTTGAAAAAGAAGAAGAATATGACCAAGCAGCAAGAAAAATTCAACGATTTTGGCGAAAATATATCGTATGAAAAAGACTTTCTAAGAATCAAATTTTCTTGAATTTTATTTAAAATTAAATTAAAAGGATCTTCAAGTTTTCAAATATTATAAAGACTTAGTTGTTTTTCATAATGAAGGTATATTATTTTTTTTATTTCAATCAAAACACAAAACTTAAATGTTTCCTTAAAAGGTGATCCTGCTATAATAATGAAATTTATAAATCCGAATGAAGCAAAGCTAATTGATCCAGCAAGCGGAATACACATTAAATTTAGATTAGCTGGGCATCAGTTTCCGCCGACAATTCATTATAAAATATATACTCATAGACCTGTACAAGATATTTGCGCAAATGCACCTAGAGACTACACAAAACCATCTTATAAAATGAAACCTGCTCAAATTAAAAATAATCGCGAAAAAAATTTTCCTGTAGAAAGTAATTTTTTATACAACTTTTGTATAATCTAATTTAAAGTTTTTAATTTTTTTTAAGCTTTTGAAGGATGGTATCAGCGTTTTGAAAATAATGGTTGGCGACCGGTATCAAATAAGCACTTGGTACAAATGAATTTGGATTATTATTATGGGATTGAAAAAAATTCCAAACCGGTGGTTTTTTATCATTCAAAAGTAAGTTTAAATATTTCTGTCTATATAATTAAGATATTTTAATGTATTACCTTTAAAAGCTTCTTCGAAAAAAAGATATTGAACTACGAAAAAAACAAAAGAAAATAGAATGGATGAAAAAATTGTGAGATTCTTTTAAGCTTTCTAAATTGAACTTTGGAAAAATTCTAAAAATATCATTTAGATATATGAAAGGAATGTTAAAACCTAGTGGAGATGATGACGAAACTAATCAGATGATTGAAAAAGCAACAAAAAATTTTCTTCAAGCTTATAATATGAATGGAATCGAAAATATAGCTGATTGGGAAGTTGACGAATTAGTTAATTGGACAAATACCCTCAACTATGATGAGTAAAAAAAAAACTTTTTTCTTGACATACCAATCGAAAATTAATTTTTTTTTACTTTTAAGTTACTATAAAGACTGGAAAACGATAGGAACAACCGCCCACTCTGAAAAACTAATAGGTATGCTTTATTTAAAAATTTTTAAGCTTGAAGAACAAAGTTGATTATTTTTTTTAGTTGAAGAGAAGCGACTAAAAGAGCGTATGCGTTTCGAAGATGAACATAATGAAAGTGTTGGAATCAATTCAATCAATAAAAATAGTCTAACTTTAGAAGTTTCGGATAGCAATATATCAAGGTCTGGACAATCTGAAGACTATTGAAATTTTTCCTCTTTAATATCGTGTAAAATTTTGATAAAAATTTTGTTTTAATAAATTTTTTAAAATTCGAATCTTGGAAATAATTTTTTCACAAGATTTTTGTTGTTTATTTATTGAAAGACCTAGTTTTTCCTAGTTGACGAAATATTACCTGCATTTTCAAAATTATATATTTAGTGTGTACTATACTTATGAAACTACAGACACGCGGGTTCAAACGAAGGCCTATGTGCCATTCGGACGTTCTTTGGGTTTATTCCCAAAAGTGTTTTTTAAATAAATTAAGTGTCGAAAAACTATCAAAATATTTTAATTACATCCAAAATACTTAATTAAGTGCTCAAATTTTTTTTTTATTCTAATAATATCCAAAATTATTAATTTTATTCCAAAAAAATTATAATTAATCAAGAATTTTTTTTATGTCCAATCTATTCAATTCAAGATTAAAATAGAAAAAAAGTCTATTGCCTTTCTAATGCTCTTTTTTGGCTCAATTGAGGCCAATGACCCAATATGGGATGTACCAAACGTTCAATTTTCGCCACACCATTAAAATATTACTGGCTACGCCACTGGAAACACATTGATAACTTTTATGAGAATATTTGTTATTCAGTTAAGCTAGCTGTTAGGGACACAAGAAATTTTGAGGCTTAGCATTTTAGACAGGAAAACATGAATACACTAACATGTTCATTTTAACTTATCATAATGCGGTTTTTTTTTAAAAACTGACCTCAAATTCCTGTTATTTGACCTCAGAAATCCCAAAATATCGTATTTTTTGATAATTTGAAATTTTTCTAATCAAAAATAACACCGAAAGATTTCGGAAAAACTCGAATTCTCCTAAATGTAAAGCTCCGTTGGAGCTGAAAATATGATAGATTTGTACAATTTAAAATTCTCTACCAGAAATTGAAAAGTGTGTTTGGGCGTATCGTTATAAATCAAAAGTGTATATAGGGTGTATTGTACTTGTTAGGTAAACAATATTTTTTAAGAGTGAAAAGACCTAAAAAAAATAGGGTTGTACGTTTTTAAGGGAGCCTGAGTAACATTATTCAATCTTTTTATAATTTAGATCTTGAAATTCTTCTTTTTAAAAAATTCACAATATTATACAGTATGTCTAGAAAATTCAGAACATCTAAAAAAAATAATCAAAAAATTTTTAGAGATCGCTTACGAAAAGTATGATCCTAAGTTTTGTTTACCAAAATTGCAGAATGGTGGAGTTACTACCCTAAATCCGTCTAGCGAATGAAAATAAACTACAAATAGTCGAGTGATGAGTGGTCGTGTCCCAGAACAATAAAAGACCTATTTCATATGTTGAATGAAATTATCAAGCCAAAACTAATAAAGTTGGAAGCAGTTTGATTGCCGTCCCTAAAAAGCTCGGCCGATGATGATAAAATCTTCAAACACCCCCTATTGATGACAAACACACCCCATTTTTATGCTTTTTCTGGTAGAGAATTCATTGGTGTACATAAAACACCCCTTGGTTTTACTCCAGGGGTTTTCGTTTCTTGTGAAATCTTCATTAAATCTATCGATCACTTTAATTTCCTAAACCCCTCAATTTTTTCAAAAAAGCTTATAAAATTGAATTTGATGTTATTTTTTAACAAGCGTTATTTTTTTACGAGTAAAAAGATGTAAACAAAACTTTAATTGAGGTTTTCAACCTCAGATTCTAAAATAACTTCTTTAAAAATTAAAACCTTAAGTAATACTTCCTTTAAAAAAGAAAATTAGCTTTTATTAGATATTTTTAAATAATTGTATAAATCACTGGTTAAACTGTTATTTATCAACTGAGAAATAAAAGACAACTTATGCATGAAATAAATTAGAGGGATTTCTTCAATTCTTAAAGCCTCAAGCAACCGAAACCGTTGACAAAATTCTAAAATAGCCATGCTTGATTTAAAATTAAAAAAAAAAACCTAAACGTTTAAAATTTTGCAACATTTGTTGTAACTCGATTTGTATTTCTTTAAAGTAAATAAAAAAAATAAATGGTTTTGATTCCAAAATTATTATATTTGTTTAATTTTATTTAAACTAAAAAAAACTTATGAATTTAATCAATCAAAAGACAGATTGAAACTAGACATGGTCAAGTTTTTATCGGTAATGAAAAAAAATGGACCGTATTACCTTTCAAAGAAATGCGGCATTTAAATTCGAAATTTTGGATTTTAATATATATGTATATGTATAATTTTTTGAGTTAGTTAGTTAAAAATAAGAAAATAAATTTCAATTCGATCAAAAAGACCATTGTCTAAACTCTTTCGAGCAGATTTATTAGTATAAAAGAAGTACATAAAAAAAAGTTAATAATGAGAGTTTTTAAAAAAAATTCATCACAAAAATTATCAAATTTTTAAATTCTATGCATCTTTGTAAAAAAGTGGTTCCAAAGATTATAAGAAGATATCATTTAACTTAATTAAAAACAATGTTTAAAAAAAATATAAGTTTTATTTTTTATGAATAAATGAATTGTTAACCAGGCTAGCATCAGTGTAGATAATGGCATTAGACTGTTGATTAACATCGAAACTTAAATTTTTACAACTAAAATTAAGTAAAAAAAAAGCTTTATAGCTTTACGAAACAAAAACGAAATGAAACTATTCAGAGAAAGATAAAATACTCGAAACCTTTAATATAATCCTGATCGCAATAATAAAAAACAATATAATGTTTTAATAGAGGGAAGAGCTCTTAGACCAAAATCGGGATAAAAGTTCAACCTAGAAATTTTCGAGACTTTAAAAAATATGTCTTATTTTTTTTTTCTATTCTGAATTTTTTAGATTTCTAAAATTTTAGAAAAATAATATCCTACATTTTTGAACACCATCAAAAAAGTCAGTAAAAAAAGTCTATATTTTAAATACGCAATTATATTGCAAAATTGCAGTCTTTGAAATGAGATGAAGCAAAATTTTCTTCACTTCGTAATAATTATTTTTTTTTGGGAAAAGTACTTTTAAGTGCTTTGCAGAGCATTTTTTGCTGAAAAAAAATAAGAAAAAAAAATTGACAAAAAATTTTAACTTGTCAATTTTAGTATGTACATAAACATTTTTCTCCTAATAGTAAAGTTATTAAAATTTATTTCAAAATTTAACATTTTAAAATTTAAAATTCTCCTTTTATTAGTTTTTTTTTAATTTTTTTTAAATGTTTTCTATTTAATTTTTTTTTCGCTTTGTCACTTTTTAAATTGGAGTCCATTTAAAATCTATCATATCTTCGTTTTTTTGTTGTTGTTGCTTTTTTTTTAACTTTTAAATTGTAACGTTTTATAAAAAGATTTAAAGAAGAATAGTTAATTCAATTATTTACTTTTGTTAATTTCAGTGAGACAAGAACTTGTTTCTTCTCTTTTTCGACTAATCTTATCTTTCATCTTTCAATCGTTGTTTTTCTTTTATTTCATCTGCCGATATTTCCTCTTTGCTTTCTTCATTTTATCGTCTTTTTCCATTTAATCATCTTTTCATTTTCGATCATTAACCTTTAAAAAATGTAGATTGCTAATTTTAAGCCAAAAAGAATTTATTTTTTATGTAAATATGTATGAAGTTTATGAAAAAAATATTTAGCGAATTAATAAATTAATTTTGATTTAGATTCAACAAATAGTTTATTCAAGATTAATTAAAGAAAGTTAACTAACCTTTTTTTTCTTATTTGTCTCATCTATTTGCTTTTTATTATTTTGAAATCAGGTATATCAGGAAATTATGCGTTAAAAAGACGTGATAGAATATAAATAAATAATAATACAATTGAAATACATATTTAAAATTTAAATTAAGTTTAATATTGATTCTGTTTGTCGTTTGCAAATAGATTTTTTAATTTTTTTCGTTTGTCATGTATCTGATGAATAACAATTTCTATGTTATCGAATTCATCTGAATGAAATTTGTTTATACATTTAGCAATGAATACATTAATATTACTATATTTAACCTTTGGAGTTTTTCTTTTTTTTCAAAATTGATTTTCATTTTTTAAGAGTAGATTTACTCTCTCTTATTCGAAATAATTGCTCTTGATTCGTCATATCTCTTGATATTTTTTCTTACTTTTAAATTTCAAATTTCTTCTTTTATTTTTATTTTTTCTTTTCTCCCTTCCTCTTTTATTTTTAATTTTTGAATTTCAATTTAAAGTAAAAAAGTAGAATCAAAATTATTTTTGAAAAAAAGAAACGTTAAACCAGACTGTTTAGACTTATTAGTGCTGGTGTAAGCGGATTACCAATTCTTTATAGTCTTATCCTAAAGTTTTGAATTTTCCTTTCTCCTTTTCTTTTTTTTTCTTGAATTTCAATTTTAAAAGAAAGTGCGTTTTATTTTCCAGTTCGTTTTGATTATGATTTTTTTAAAAGTTTTTTTGACATTTTGAAAAATTTCGATTATATCATTTGAACATTGCCTTGTATTTTTGTTCTACAAATGAAGTTGAACAAATTGATCACTTTGGCAGTCTACTAATTGAATTAAATCAATCTTGATTTCATTAATATTATGATTATTTATTTGGTCAAATTTGTCACTTTCAAAAATTAAATTGATTTAAGATCAGATTTTTCAATAATTAAAGAATCATGAATTCGATCTAAACAACACCCTACATGATGAACAATTTCTAATTGTTTCAAGTATTGTTGACTTTTTCATTTTTTAAAAAATTCAAAATAGCAATTGAATTTATAGAGTTCTCTCAAAATATTATGCTTAGTGATTTTCTCTGCGATTTTTCAAATTCTTTTCGATATTTCATCTAATTCGAATTCTTCTTAAACTTATGCAAACATTCGAGTAGAATAACCTTAAAAATTTTGTTTAAAAAGTCTAATTTAGTAAGAAAATAATGGATAAATCTAAATAAAGATTTGATATATTACATGTCGTTTTTTCCATTCAATTTAAAGATTCGCTTTTACTTTTGACAATCCTATTGCTTTCAATTAAGATATTGCCATGAAATTCCCGGTTTTCATTTTTTTCTTCATATGAAGAAAATAGATTACTATAATCAAGAAATCAAAAAATTATTTATTTAATAGTAAGAAAAGAAAAATCGTAATTTCAAATTATAAAAAATAGTGAAAGAAATTTATAATTTTATAAATTTAATTACATTTTTTGAATAATATGAAAATGCCAATTCATTTTCATTACCGTATTTTCGTGCTGAGAGGGGCATGCATTATAACCCAAATTAACGTAAATAGTGCATGCAACGACTATGACTCTTTCCATGTTAAAAAAATATTGTTAATAGTGCGACGCATTACACCCAGAACTTCGGGTAATAACGTGCGTTTTTGCTTGGAAATTCATATAATGACAACGGGTTATTATTCAAAAAACCTAATTTAACGCCGCTGTTTTATATGAAGATTATAAAATTATAAAAAAAAAATTTTAATAATTATTCTTTAAATTTAATTAATAATGCGGCTTTTAAAGTTGAATTAAAAAATTTAAAAAAATATTAAAATATTAATAAACTAGTTAAAAACGCGGCTTTCTTAATTGGGATTTTGAATAATTTTAATTTAAAGACTCAAAACTAATTAGGACTTTTAAACAAAAATCTAAATATATAATAATATTGACGAAAAAAATTAAGATGGTATTAACATTTGAGAAATAATTAATTTAGCGTTTTAAGCAAAAACCAAAATGAATAATCAAACTTTCTATTTATCAGTAATATCGTTTAGTATATGAATTAAATAATGCTATCAAAAAAATTCCTTGTCCCCATTTTAATTTTTGTAAATCTATTTCATCAATTAGTACATTAAGCAAAAAACCAAAAGACCATAACTCTTTTAAAAGGAATAATATAAGAAACTCAAGGTATTCTTATAAATTTGATCAATTATTTCTCAAATGTTAATACCATCTTAATTTTTTTCGTCAATATTATTATATATTTAGATTTTTATAATCAGATTTCCTATTTTTATTCCAATTTCTAGCAACTCTAGCCATTCAATTAGTTGATCCATATAGAGAGCAAAAAGGAGTGGACTGAGTGGTCCACCTTGTTTTACCCCTGTTGTTGTTTTAAATATACTTGAGAATTTATCATCTACGTTCAGTAAAATTTTTGAGACCATGTAATATTGTATAATAGCTCTAATTATAAATGGTTCTAACTTTTTTATAGCTTTGACCGATAGTTTAAACCTATTTACCTTATCGAACGCCTTACTTGCGTCGATTGCGCAAATAAAGAGTCTCTTTTTTTCCTTT
Organism: Brachionus calyciflorus; assembly: GCA_002922825.1. NCBI lineage: Eukaryota > Metazoa > Rotifera > Eurotatoria > Ploima > Brachionidae > Brachionus > Brachionus calyciflorus. Next base: position 606,957 of record NTPY01000188.1, on the reverse strand, counting down.
TGTTGTATCGAGCTAGTTCTTTTAATGTTTGCACTGCGTGCATACAGGATGAATCACTTTTGAATTCAAATTGCTTTGATTTAAATTTATATTTTTTTAAACATTCTTTTAGGAGTAATTTTTCAAATATATTTGTCAAAGTATCGGAAATAGTTAATGGCCTTAAGTTATTGATATCGCTATTATCTTTTTTTACATCTTTAACTAATAGTTTTACAATACCAATGTTGAAATTTTTAGGCATAACATTGTGATTTATTATTGTTTCAAATATTAAGGCTATCAAATTTAGTAGTTTTTCGTGACTTCCAAATTTAAACATCTCATTAGTTACTTTAGCATACCCACATGATTTGTTATTTTCCAATTTGTTAATTATCATTTTGAGTTCATCTATATCTACTTTATAGTCAAAGATCCTTTCCTTGTAGTTCTTATCAAATTAATGCATTATTTTTCTCTCAATTTCAGAGTCTTCATGGTTTTTTACTATCTTGTCATTAAAAAGTTTCATTATCTCAATTTTTCCAGTATTAATGTCGATATTTGTATTTGTTTGTTCATTTATCAATCGGTCAACTTGCCTATGAAACTTTTTTTTACTAGCTCTATAGATTAAATTCCTTTTCATTAATTGCCTAATTTCTTGTTTATTTTTATTCTCTATTTGCTTTTCTCTAAACGCTTTTTTCGCTTTTTTATAAATTATTTTATTGATTGTAGTATTCTCCTCTTCATATTTTTTTTTCGCTCTTCTATATTCAGTATATATTTCCTTTATATCCAAGTCCCACCAGCCATTTAGCTTAATTTTGTATTTTTTTAACAATTTTTCTTCCTTAATCTCTTCTAAAGATGTGTGCATCCCTTTGTATATTTTTTCAATAACATTTTCTATAGTTTTCTCCAAGAGAATTTTATCGCTATAAACATTACTACTTATTTTTTCACTTATACCTAATAAATATTTTTCCAAATATTCTTTATTCTTTTTGTCTCTTGTTCATATTTAATAACTACCTTGGTTGTGAGAGCAATGTGGTCACCACAGTTCCATTTGCTAAATTTACAGTCAACATTTGAAACATTATCCGACTCATTCGATGTAATTATATGATCAATCCAGCTCGTAATATTGCCTTTTCGGTATGTAAAATTTGTTGAGTCTAGGCTTTTTACGTCATCACATTTTAAATTGTTCTGTATTAGCCAATTTTTAAGCATTTTATCATGCTTTTTTAATTTCAATTAAATTCAAATATTCGAGTTTTGCGTGTGTATAAGGTAGAACCCGCCCAAAACTGACCCAAAAATCAATTTTTTAGGTACAAATGTCTGATATATTTTTATATTTATTTAAAAAAAAATAGTAATATATTTATATAAAATAATAAAAATATTGAGCTGCTTTCGGTAGTTAAATTATTAAATAAAAAAACTTCCCACAAGCCTAATCTTGTCAATATTTGTTTACTATTACACAAGATTATATTCAAAATTGTCATAAAAAAAATTGTCATAGTAAAAAATAGTCATATATGACAAATTTTCAAAGGTTAAAGCGAAATAAAAACTATTGGTTATTTTTTTTTATTTTTTTATTTTATTTTATTAAAAAAAATTAGGTAATTATTTTTAGAAAAAGAAACAAAAATAATTAATTTAAATCTAAATAAAATTCAGTATATTTAGGAATATAGTTATCAATTAGAGAGTGAGAAAATAAAAATAAAGTTTTGTTTTCTATTATAGAATTAAATTCATCTCGTAGTTTTCTTTGATCAAAAATTAAACAAATTGGATCAATATCCATAGCTAGAGCCAGAATATAACCTAGAGCAAATAAGCCACAATCTTTTGTGCCAAGTTGTTTATTAACTTCAACATGAGTTATATTAATATATCTAGAACTGTCACATACTTATCTTAAGACATTTTTTACAAAATTCAAGCAATAATTTGGATTATTAATTCTGTCATAAATATACCATTTATCCAAAAATTGCTCATTTGTTTTTGGGTAATAATTTGATATAACAACCCAATGATTGTGAGCATGTGCAACTTGAATAAAAACCGACTCTCTTAAGGACTCCGGATTAAATGGATAATTTTCAATAGTATAATAATCAGGCATGAACAACCCAGTTACATTATATTTATGAGTTACCGTAAAACCTTGCTTATAAGCGGCTAAAAATCGCTCCTTTGAAGAGTTAAATCATACCAAAGAAAAATGAATTTGGTCTTTTGATTTGATCTAATAGACTTTAGTGTGATCTATTCAGTTATAACAAAATTAAATTTTTTCTGCTCTCCCTTCTTCTAAAAAAGGGGGGTTTAGGGGGGCACTTATAAACAAGAGAATACGGTATAAAGTTTTGAAACTAAGTAATATGGAAATTATTTAATTCTTGATTATGAGTCAATTTTAACAAACTTTTAGAAATTGGTACACGTTCATGAATACTATGTGACCGAGTCTCTAGATAATAAATATCTTCTGATGCATCTGATTTAATTTTTTTTGGCTTTAGGCTCTTGGAAATCTACTGGCTCTGAGTTAATTTTTGATTAGTGAAATTTATGAGTGAATTAAAAAAATCTTGTCGCACAGGTTGGTCCTTGACTATGTATTTATTATAAATATGAATTTGGCTTTTTAAAATTGTGAATAAATCTTTGGAAAATAAATCACTGGGCCGTTCAATTTCAAACTTGATAAAATCGATTCTTTTAAAAAATCGTTTGTTTTTAAAGGATTCTCAAAAACAATTTTTTTAATTTTTCTTTTCTTTCCAATTTTTTCTTCTTCATCTCTTTCTTCCAAATTATGATGGAACTTCATTTGACTAGTACCATATGGATCTGTGATATGAGCTACAAGCTTCTCGAAATATTGCTCAAATGTAATAATTTTCTTGGTAAATTGCTCTTGTAAAGTCAAAAAAATGCAATCTTTTTTCTTATTTTTCGATAATTGTTTTGGTTCTTCTATAGTATTCCGTTCGACTGTATGAAAATCACTGAATACTTGGGTTGCGGATTTTTTAATCATATTGATAAAAGTCAAAAGCTTGTTTTTGCAAATGAGATAGCTGATAATTTGGCATGATACCCTTCTAACTGGTTATTTGTTCTTGGACCAGTGTTGTCCGTATTTTCCTCTTAACCATGTATCAACAAAGTACTTTATAAATATGATAGTGTCTTGATCCGGAGTTATTGGGATGTTGTCGAGTATGTTTGTCCATCCTTTTTCTATGTCTTCTAAAGGCACAAATGCTAAAGCACTGAACTTTCGAATCCACAATTTGAATTAAAAATTTTCGAAATAAAGGCTTTTTTTGTTGCATTTGTCGAATAGATAGCGAATCAAAGCTTGGTAAAAATGAAACCAACAACCATAGATCTTTAGAAATTACACAACACTTATTGCTTAATTTCTAATTCGAAATCCGAAAGCGTTCTTGTAATTTAATTGTAAGATTATTACTTGCTAAAATACATTTTACTTGTGTTAATGCATCAATATCAAGTTTCACGTTCTTTGTTTTGTAACAAAATGTACCCAGCTGGAAACATTTGATTTTGATAAAAACCATGTATTGACAAAATTTGATGAAAATGAGTTGGATAATTCTTAAATGTACCATCAGGGTGCCATCTTATAGTATTTGACAAGATTTTCATTCCAATAGATGACAATAGATGAAAACTAATATTCTATTTGATATGTTCAAATTGTCGAATTGTAAAAATGTATGTATCAGGATTAAAAATAACATTACACGTCATGTTGCAACATCTATAAAGATTCGATTTTTTTTCATTTTTTTGGTAACGTATTAAACTATATCATTTATCAATTAAGAGATTTTTACATCTTATTTTGTTATAATTTTTATTAAATTTTTGGTAGAGTAAACTAACGTCCATTTTTATTTATACGATATTTTTACATCTTTTAGAATTTAAAAGTAAAAATTAAGTAGTATGTATGCACAGATAAATCGATTCTAATATTCTTACTAAACTGTCGGAGCCTTAAGATTCATAATTATTTCAAATCACAGTAAATTCATTATTTTTCTTTGCTTCTCACAAAATAATTGTTTAATTAAAGTTCATTTAGACCTAGATTTTTAAACATTTGAAAAAGAATGTTCCCGACAACACCGCCTTATTTTCACCTAGACACCAAAATAGAAAACCACATATTCTGATAGATCTCGACGAGTTGTATTAAAAAATCATATTTGTTTTTTCATAGCATATACGGTTTTTGAGTAAAGAATAGACCTTAAAAAAAAATTTTTGAAAAAATAAAAGTGAAAAAATAAAAAAATTAACAATCCCAAATAATTTAATTTTTAAAAAATTTATTATATGAGCCGAATATAACGATTTTATTTTTTTGAAATTTGCTATTTGATTGACCTCATATAGTTTCAGTGTGTTCACAGTAACTGGGCGCTAAATGTCAATGCAAAGTAATGGTTAACCGCAGTTAAACGTTGAAAAAAAGTTAACATTTATCGGCGATTTTTTTGGGTCTGGAAAGGAAAAGAGTTGTAATTTTTTCAGATGAATTGCCGATAAAATTTTTTGTAATTAAAAAAATGTGTATTATAAAATGTAACATAAACTCAATTTAATAAGGGCTCCGAGTATTTTCAAATGCCAACAAAAAAATTAACTCAAGATTTTGACGAGCGAAGATTTTAAAAAACAAAATTACAACAATACTCATTATTCAATTTCTTAATATAAAAATTAAATCAGTTAGATATAAAAATGAACTTTTAATTTGGAAATTCGATAACCTAAAAATTTAACCTAGATGAGACGGTTTCTAATGAATGGACCTTTTTGTGATTGTCTTAATGAACGTTGTGTCTGAATTAAAGTAAAAATGAATCCAAAACAAACAAAATTTTCGTGCATAAGACCTACTAGAAAGGATATAAAAAAATTTATCTTTAACTAATAACTAAAAGATTAATAGTTATTTGAAAAAATAATTATCACTTATTTCAAAAAGTAAATATTTTTTTCTATAATGATCGTTTGAAATTATTAAAATCTTGGTAAAATTCTAAGTGAAAAAAAAAGAGACCAAGCTTGTTTTCTTTATAATTTGTTGTTTTAATCTCTACCAAATAATTACCAAAATGAAGCATAAAAATTATTTTCTTTTTATTCAGATTAATTAATTCAATAGAATAGAATGGAAATTTAAAAAGAATCTTCTCACATGAATACAAAAATGGACGAGAAATTACAAAATCTTAAATTAAACATTATCTTAAAATTATGGTTTTTTAACACTTTTACTTTTGGTTTTGTATTAAAATTTATATCTTATTTGAATCCAAACTGGCTCGGAAATGATATATACACATATGGCTTATTTGAGTATTGCCTAGTGCATAAAAATCAAATAGAAAATCTAAATTTTTCAAATCAAATATTTACATGCAATTATTGGCCACAAAATTCAAAGCCAAGTTTAAATTTAACTAAAAATGACAATTATTTTTTGTTCAAATTTTATACTTTTTTTTAAGGTTGGATTAAGCTATCATTTGTGATTCTAACAATGGGTCTAACTATACATCTCATTTTGATAATTTTAATCTTCACTTTGTTATTTATTTATGACAAGAAGATTAACAGGTTTCCTTTCAAATTTTTTAATACAACTTTTATTTGCATTATATACTTACGTAAGATAGTTTCATTAAGCAATGACAGTTTTAAAAAATGAAATGAAATTTTAATTAAAAAAAATTTTAAGTGAGTGTGTATTGTTTTAATATTATTATATTTGTATACCATTCGATTTCAAGTGATAAAAATGAAAGTCTCGATTTTTGTTTTTGGTTTTCAGTGATTGGATTTTTGGTAACATTGCTTTCAATTTCGTTTTTTTATTTTAACTTACAGAAAGAAAATATTGTCATGTAAACTTATTTTCTTAAATTATTATTTTTTATCTCAAGAAAAACTTTTTTGTTTTGCAGAATGGATGAAAGTAAATTATACCATTCAATAATAATGTCACATAAAAATAAAACAGAAGAATTAAATGAAGAAATTTTAAATATAAATACAACACTTTCAGATTCGATTGAAACAATAACTTTAAGTGTACCAGGTAATAAATCGTTGTATTTAGTTAAAAGTTTATTCTTAAATTATTTAAACAAAAATTTTAAATTTTAGTAGGAAATTCTATAAAATTCAAGCTGAAAAAAATTCACCAATTTTTTGTTGGTATGATTCGCAGAAAACTCAACAAGATTTTTTTCTCAAATTGTGAAAAAGATTCGCTAAATGAAAAACAAAATACTTTTACAATCTATTTAAATTCAAGTAAAATTCAAATGCTTCCATTACACTCACTTGTTTTGCCGGTAATTATAAATTTAAAAATTTAAAATATTTTTGAGGCTGTTAAAAATAATTAAAATAGTATAGAATGTTCTATCATTGCGTATCACTCGATAGTTATACGGTATAACACCTAATTCTTAGAAATTCGGGTTTCTGATTTGTACCCATTAATTTTATTACTTAAATGAATTCAAAGACCTTTCAGATTTAAAAAATGGTACAATTTTGGAAAATTTCGATTTCCGGTACTACTATCGAATGGTTACGGTATCACATATTTCTAAATTTTTCTCTTTTTGGAAACAAAATGTTGTCTTTTCTCAAAAATACACTGCTTGAGACTTTTTGACATATGCCGGATTTGTGAGACCTGGGGTATTTTTTGGCCTATATTTTTCTGTGACTTTTTGAGTATTTGTTATTAATTTGTACATTTAAGTCTCGAAGTCGGAAGTTTACCAATCATTTAACTAGAAAAATAAGTATATGATAACGAAGACGGAAGCGAACGATAAAAAACAATACCAGTAATTACATGCAAAAAAAATTTTTTTCTAAAAACCTTATTTTTTTCATTTCGACACTTTTAATGAGAATAATGCTTTTTATTATTATATCCTCTTTTAAGAAGCTCTCGTCAGCAAGCTTTTACTGCTTTCTATCTTTATATAATAATAGTATGGAAAATTTAGGTTTTTTGATCTAATGACTTTCGGTTAACAACAGACAAAGCTATACAAGTTAAATAAAATCAGATTTATCTTACAAACAAAGCCAAATTCGGTTATATAGTAGGAAATCAATAGTCCCATCAATTTTTTCTATTAGAAATAATCGTCGCAATTTAAATAAACACTTTTAATGGTAAAGTAAATATTATCAGTTCTTAAACAAATCTTACTGGTCTTTATATTATGTTAATCTAATGAAAAATCTTACCTAATTGAAATTTAAAAGACCTACTTAAATTATGAAATTTTATTATCTCATATTATATAATAAGTAACCAGCAAGTAGGGGACCAGTAAAAAATTACCTGATACAAAATTTTGATCTAATAACAGACACAACCCTCTTATTCTAATCTTAAACTAATTTGTTTCTTTAATTTTAGACAAATGATAAAAATTCAACAAAGCAGCATACAAAATTGTTTGTTTTGCCATTTGGAAGTTTATCAGGTGTATATAATAAACCAGAAATCTGTTTTCAAAACGGATAAAACTAAAATAAATACTTTATTTTTAAAGTATAAAAAAATTTGTAGAAAAAAAATCGAGTAATTTTTTTTATTTTTGTAAAAGAAATAAAAATAAAATTTAATTTAAAAAAAATCATGCTTTTTTGGACTTTACATAAATCCCAAATTCTTATTGCTAGGTACATCATGAAGATGTTTTTTGATCAAAGACGCTTGTGATCGTTCATCTACTGGATTTATAGGTTTAATAACATCGTTTAAAACCTTCAGTTAAAAAAAAAATTCATGAAGCTTTTTAATTTTATGGTATTATTTGTTATATTTTTACTTTTTTCATTGGATAAGTATTTCGACCATGAGCATCCATATACTCAATTACTCTAGTTGCATAATCCTCAAATTGTTTATCTTCTAAATTCATTAATTCAATTTCTTTAAGAACAAATTCCTTATCAGCTTTTCTAATGCGTCCTTCCAAGTCTTTACGATCATTCTTAAAATTTTGAAAAAATAAATTAAAGAAAACAAAATTCTTTTAAATTGACTAAAAAATTTTAATTACAGTTAATTTGAGATTTGTTTTAGAAATGTCGTTCATTTTTTGTTGTCGAAGTTTATTCTGTTCCAATTCAAACATTTGATACATCATATCGGTCTCAATTTTCTTTTTCATTAATTCTTCGTCTTCTCTTTGTTTTGTTGATTTTTCCTCCTCTTTACGTTTAATCTTATAAAAAATAAAATAACTTTAAAAAAAAACTAAAAATACGAAACGAATTTTTAAATACAGTTTCAATTCTATGCTGATGAATTTCAGCTAATTCTTTTCTGAATTTCATCTCTTTAAATAGTTCCTCTTGAGCAAGTTTAGCTTCGTTTTTAGCAACTGCTTTAGCAATTCTAAATTCTTCGTCTTCAACTTGGGTTTTTAGCATAGAACCTAGATTAGCCATAATTTTTTCGCGTCTATCTTCTTTTTCCCTTTTTTAAATATTTTTTTTTACAATTAATTTCTTTGAAGAAATTAAAAATTTTTAATTACCTCTCAGCTTCTCTTTCTTTTTGATATTTAATATTAGCCAATTTTTTTTTGGCAGCAGCATAAACTCTAATTTCTTCGTTTTCTTCCTCATCTATCATTTTTTCAGCTTCTAGCATTTTTCTACGATTGGCCAAGGCATTATCATAAGTATCTTTTAATTCTCTCATTTTTCTTAATCTAATCATTTCTAATTGTTCTCTTTCTAATTGATACTGCTCACTTAGTACTCTAAGAGCTTCTGCATCTCTACGAACTTGGTCTTTCTCTTGTTCACGTTTATGCTCATGCTCTTGAATTCTAAAAAAAATATATAACGGGTGTTCAAAAAAGAATGTTCAAAGCTTTAATTAAAAGAAAAATATGATCCAATGGATCGATCGAAACCAAATTTGGTATTAATGTTCCTTGGACTGTCTAGAATAAAGTTTTAAATTTTTTTTTACTGTTTTTTATGATGCTCAAAAACTTTTCTCAATTCATCTTGTTTTTTCCTATAAGCCTCTTCATCCTCTTTATATTTTGCCTGTAGTAAAACATAAGCTTGTTTGTCAATTTCATCTTCGCGTATTTTATTTAGTTGTTCTAAGATTTTTTTAATTTCTAATTGAGCTTCTCTCTCTTTTAAAACTTCCGTATATTTTAGAGCACTCTATTCAAAAAAAAATATAAATGAAAAAATTAATTTTAAAAGCCTAACAATTAAAATTAAATTTACATGAAAAGTTTTAATGCGGTCCGTCTCGTGATATTGAAGTAATTTGGCCTGTTCAATAGCTTTTCTTCTTTGTTCAGCCATGTATTCAGCATGCTCAAGATCGACTTGACGTCTTTTTTCTTCTAATTTTTCTTCTCTGATTTTTTTTTGCTGAAGTTTGTGTCTTCTAGATCCATCTATAGTGTTGTTCCAATTTCTAGTTAAAGCTAATGATTTTTCATGCAATTCTTTTTTACGTCTTAATTCGTCTAAAGCAGCTTCTTCCTCTTGTTGTCGTTTATTTAAATGACCATTGATACGTTCCAAATCATTTTTTGTCAAAACTAGCAGTTTACTTGCTTCAAGTGTTGGTGAATTGAGTGGTGAATTGATAGGGGGTAGGATAGGGCCTTATTTTTTAAATCATTAAAAGGCTTATAATTAAGAAAAAAAAATTTATTTTACTTGAATTGCTCTTATTCATTTTAGTTTTAGCATCGAATTGCTTTGGTAGAGTCATCATTATTTATATTTATCTTAAGTAAAAGGTTTTAAAAGTGATAGATTAAAGATCAATCGACATTGATATCTTTCGTTTTATAAATGTTGCCTAATCTCTGTTATTTTATTAAAAAGTTGGTGTATAAATTCATAATTTTTCTTTTTTAATAAAATTTTTTTTTTCTGTAACTAAGCAACGAAAAATATAGCTCTCTTTTTTGGTTATTTTTTTAAAAATTTTTAGAAAATTTTTTTTTGCAAAAAATTGCACAGTGCTTAAATAATACTGAAATTTTTAATTCTTTTCATTTTAGAATAAGAATAAGTGTTTTATAGAAAGAAAATTGAAAGGCCATATTTTAAATCATGAGCAAGTAATCCAATGAAAAGCTCATACCACTTTTTTATTTTTTAAAAATTAATTCAAAAAAATTTATTTAGACCATAGGAATATATTTTTAGTAAGTTTTAAGTATAAAGTGTCTATCTTTTAAAAAATTAATTTAATTCTTCTTCATCATCAGAACTATCGATAATGTCTTCATCTTCGTCTTCACTTTCTGGCTCAGATTCATCAGGATTTGAATCGTTTTTTTTGCTAACTTTAAAGCTAAACAGAGACATAACATACACTTCAATATCAATGCTTTTTTCAGTCAACATTTTCTTATCTATTTTTATTTCATTATCTCTTCCAATGTCTAATTTTTTTAATTGAGGTGCTGGTTTACCTACTAGAGCGTGTTTTTATTTAACAAATGTAAGATGTTCTTGAGTTTGGAACACTTCAATCGATTTATAAATATTTGGATGAGCTCTCGATACATGATCTTCTAGTTTTTTGTTATAACACTAATACAATTAGTTAGAATTAATGATAGGCCAATAATGCGACGAAGCCAAGAATTATTTTGTCGCAACGTGGAACGTACCATCAACATGTCATTGACTTGATTTCGATAAAATTTCTAGACCAGTTTTTGAACAAAATACAAGTTTTTTTATTTTTTTGTTTTTAAATCAAAAAATTATCAACCTCATTTGTACATTTTATATATTTACCATCAATAATAGTTGTGATAACCGAATGAGGCAATTTTGGTCTAAAGGAAGTTTTACTTTTTTGAAGACCTGACTTTGATGATGCTATGACGTCTTTGTCTTTTTCAGTAACTAACGATTTAAATAGGCGATTTTTGTAGAACATCGAATTTTTACACGTTTAACAAACTGCAAAGTCATTGCAGTTTGTTAAACTTTTGGAGCAGTGTCGGAACTATTTCATTTTAGCCCCTAAAAAATTTCTTAAAATTAGACGTCCTTTTTTGATTCCACCATTACAAAATTTCTTAACAAAAGATTCTCCCCAAAGCCCACATTGATTACAGTTCTTAAACCTTGTGTTACCGTATTTAGACGATCATTAAACAAGTATTTTCGAATCAAAGCTTAAAAGTTTTATCGGTTCATACTACCCTCAAATCGATTTTCGATTAGCCTACCAAACACCAAAGCAAATAAGAGACTTATATAGATTCAAGGACAAAATTCCAATGTTTAGGTCTCTTACATTCGAAAAACTAAACGAAATCTTATTACAAGAATATAAGAGTACAAGACAACAAAAAATACAAAAAGAAAGCAAATAACAAACTCAAAGAACATCATGAATCAGCAGTTTATAGACATATGAGTCAGGACATCGAGTAGCCTTTGATAAAGCTAATGTCTTGAACTCAGTCTCTTCAGACTACAAGCTTAGGCTTAATGAGGCATTTTACATTAAGAAATATAAAACCAACATTATATGGCATTTTAAGAGTGACTTGTTTAAACTTTTCACAATGCGAAACTTGGCAGTGTGACAAAATATAGAAAGACAAAATGTAGAAAAAATTTTTTTTTCGAATAATATAGAAAAAAAAAATATAGAAAAAAAAACATCGAATTTACCTGTAACAAAAAAATGTAGAAAAAAAAATATAGAATCAAAAAATATAGAAATAGAAAATTTATTAAATTTTTAAAAATTTTTCAAAAACATTAATGAAGGAAATATGTTTATTATTATAAAACTTCCTATTACGGTCTTTTAATTCATTTTTGAGGGAGAAAGACGTACTGACTCTATTGTTGTAATCATAGCAGTTTAAGTATTTATCATTATTGACCATTTGTCATTATTTTTAATTAAATAAAAAATTAAATTAAATTTATAAATTTTGTAGTGGTTTTCGGTCCAAGCGCTATAATAACGCATCTTTCAAGAATAAAAATGACACCAAAAAGCCTTGTATATTTCGTTTATTCATTCTATGTTTTTTTTTCTACGTTTTGTCCTTTCTATATTTAGTCTTTCTATATTTTGTCCTGTCTATGTTTAGTCTTTCTATATTTTTCATAAATTTCTACATTTTGTCTTTCTGTATTTTGTCCTCCTCCCCGAAACTTACTGATCAGTGACCATAAATTTCTTGTAGCAAGTTTTAATTTTCCATTAGAAACAAAAAATGAACCTATCAAATCATTCAGAAATTATTCAGAGAAGAATTTAAGTCTCTTAAAAAATACTCTATTAAGAATTAATTTTTCTGAAATAGATAAGTTCCCAAATATAGAAGATAAATGGGGATTTGTAAAGGATAAAGTACTTGAAGCCATTGAATTATGTTGTCCTTTAAAAAAATTTAAAAATAAAAATAAAGATCACTCTCCTTGGTTTGATGAGGAGCTTAATTCTGCCAAAAAATATAGGGACTACTGTCATCATATCCTCATGGAAGAAAAAAATGAAGAAAATTTAATAGAATATAAAAATGCCAGGAGAGAATTCAAATCTTTAAATAGAAGAAAAATTAAAGAATATTTCGAAAATAAAACATCTTATGATTTTAAAAATTCTAAAAAATTTTGGAATTTTTATAGATCATCAATTAAGATAAGGAGTGATTTAGCATTTGATGACTTTCCTGAAAATATTCAGTACGGTGAAATTAGTGCTAATTCAGTTCCTGAACAAGTTGAGATGTTTAATAACTTTTTTTCAAATGTAGAATCATCTTCTTTTTCGACTGAAGATGAATCCTCGAAATATATTTTCGAAAAATTCAAAGAATTTAAAAGAAATAATACATTTAAGACCCCGGGGTTCTCTTTTAAGAATTTTGATTTAAAAGAAATAGAAAAATCTATAAGTGAACTTTTAAACTCAAGTTCACCTGGTTATATAGGTATTCATACCAAAGTTTTAAAAGCTATGCCGGAAATATTTTCCCCAATTCTCTTAAAACTATTTAATAGTTGTTTGGAATTGAAAAAAATTCCGGAGGATTGGAAAATAGCTATTGTCACCCCACTTTACAAAAATAAAGGAGATAAAACTAAAATAGATAACTATAGGGCAATATCTGTCTTATCGCCAATAGCTAAAATGTTTGAAAAGCTTTTGGCTAAACAGATTTCGGATTATTTTGAATCAAATAAAATTTTCTTTAAGGGGCAACATGGTTTTAGGACTGGCTTTTCATGTCAAACAGCAATTCATGAATTTATATCTTTCATAAACAATGCTCTTGATCAAAAGCTTATCACAATTGCATTGTTTATTGATTTAAGAAAAGCGTTTGACTTAATAGATTCTTTAATTCTTCTTTTAAAATTATTTCACTATGGTTTCGATAATAACTCATTAGGGTTAATGTCTGACTATTTTAATAATAGATCACAAATAGTGAAATTACAAAATACTTTTTCAAAACCTGGTAAATTAAAATATGGGGTCCCACAAGGGTCGGTATTTGGTCCTCTTCTCTTCCTAATTTTTATAAATGACCTCCCATTATGTATTTTAAGAGCTTTTATTGAACTTTTTGCGGATGACACGACCTTAGCGAAGTCTGGGGAAAAATTGGAAGAAATTCTGAGAGATTTTGAAAAAATAATTGAGGATTTGAATGAGTGGTGTTACTTTAATAAGGTCGATATAAACTGGAATAAGACTTTCTTTATGATTTTTACTAAAAAAAAAATAGAAATCCCTAAAAAAATTGAAATTAAGGGCGCTTCAATTGATGTTGTTAGCGAGTTTAGACTTTTAGGTTTTACCATTGATGATAAACTAAATTTTATGAAGTTAGTTTCAGAAATCTGTCTTTCGGTAAATAAAAAACTTTTTTCTATAAAAAGATTATTTTATTTATGTACTTCTGTCAAAATTCAATTTTTTAAAACATTTATTTTACCATACTTTGACTATGTATTTACATTAATTTTATATTTTTCTAAAGAAGCAATACAGCGATTAGCGAATTGCTTCTATTTATGTATTTATAAATTACTCAGAATAAATTTAAATTCATCGAATTTTAATGAGTTAAATAACTTGTTAGAAAAATACGGTCTATTTGCTTTTCAGCATAGAGCCTTAGAAAGAATGTTAACATTTTCTTTCAAGATAATTAATTTTTCTAACTCGCCACCACTTTTAAAAGAACAGTTAGTCAAAAATGAGTCTCGAAATCTGAAATATGATTTAAGAAATAAAGATCAAATGATTGAATGTGGATCAAGAACAAAAAGTGGTGAAAATACATTTAAATATATTTATTCAAGATTATCGAATAAATTCGTTGTTGATAAATTGGTACTTAAGTTTAGTACATTTAAATTGTCAATGTTTAACAATATCAACTTGATTTATGAAAAATCAATTAAGATTTTTGATAAATTAAATTTGAATTTTAAATGTTTTGTTTTTTGAAATTAAGTAAAATTTGATTTTTTTTTTTTTTATAAACAAAAAAAATTATTTTTATATATATTTTTACTTTTTATTTTTATTTTAATGAATAAATGAAGTGTTAATCAATCTAGAAATAGATATGGGCACTAGCCTGTTGATTAACCTTGAAACTTGAACTTTGAGATCTGAAAAATTAAAAATTTATATTTTTCTCATAAATTTTTGAAATTTTTTAACGAAATTTTTTCGATAAAAAAGGATTGAAATCTGAAGCATTCCAAAAAATTACTGATTTGGTAAATTTTTGTCAATTCAAATTTTGTATTGTCAATTTTTGTTATTTTTTAAATATTGGCTAAGAATATTAGCAATAGGGTGCTCAAAGTCATTAATATTAGTATCTTGAAATTTTGAAATTGTCTTGGATCTTTAAATTTTTAGAATCAATACTTAAGTATTGATTCTAAAAATTTCAACAGTAACCTTCTTTAAAAACAAATTGGTAATCAATTTTTAAGATTCTAAAAAGTATTCTTTGAATCAAATTTAAATAATCCTTTCAAAATAAAATTCAAGAAACTTAAGAACGTAATAGCTGTACTAGAAATTTTTATGTAAACTATTTTATGATTTCAATTAAGTTTTGACAAATTTTAATGTAAAAATTAATTTTAATACTTAAAAATTTGTTTATAAATAGAAAATTTTAATTTTCTTTTCGATTATAAACTACTAGAGTAATTTTAAATTTTATAAAGATTTAAGGAAATACAGATTTTATTGTAAAGAGTAAATTTATAAAATTAGTTTTCCGGAGTTTGTAGCTATTTTTGGTTCAATGGCGTTAGAGCTTCCTCTAGAAGAGGTAATCCCAAAGAATACTTGAGATTTTAATTTTATTAATTAACTGAGCAATTCAATTTGTTTTTCATCTAATATTGTGACAAGTATTTAGTCCATGAAAAATTTCATCCTAAAGACCTTGTTATGATAATCATTAATTTAAAATTACATAATTTAGTGCCTTTAAATAAAAAATTGGAAAAAAAATAATATTAGTTTCAGAGTTTGCAATTTATATAAGATGAAATTGAAATTAGAGGAGAAAATTGGAAGCGAAAAAAAATCAATAACAGAGTTTCTATTTCAACAAAAATAGAAATTCTCTATGTCGTCAATTCATAATAAATACTTATTTTATTTAAATGTCTTTCTATTTTTGCTTGATTATGAAAATATTCCTCTTGTTTTCCTTGTAGCTGTTAATGCTGTTGATTTTGTTTCTGTATTTTTCATTTAGAGCGAAGAAAAAGCGTCATTTTAATTCCAAGCTTCTTAGTTTATTTGAAATATATCAATAACTTTTTAGATTATTTTTGTTTTGTTTACACCAGTTCTTATATTATATAAATTTTTGTCTTTTCCTAATCTTGTGTACTTGTCTGTTTTTATTTGACTTAAGGGTCTAAATTCAAAATTTTAAAATTTTGATTTAATTTTTTAAATTAAATGTAAATTATATAGAGATATGAAATAATTTTAATATTATTTATATAAAATTTATTTGTTCTATTTAAGTAAACATCAACAATCAGAAATTAAATGTATTCAGTTAAATTTTAAATTCGACTAAATATCAATAAAAATTAGAATTTTCGTGTTATCAAATCATTCAAGAGTTTAAATTGATTTAAGGCTGATTCATCTTTTATTTTTAATTTTAAAGCGTTTTAAAAGTGTTTTACTTTTAATAAAAATAGCTTAACTTAAATTTTTTGTTATAGAATTAAATATATTTGACGATTAGTTTTTTTTTATACTTTCAAATTAGTTTAGTGATTTAGTTCAGATTTTTTTAAATTAAATTTAAACTACTTTTACTTAGAAGCATGTAGATAAATTCAATTTTAAGGGTTTATTGACTGATTGGTATCTCGTTAGTATATGAGAACATTTTTTTTTATAGAAAATATTGTACAAGACACTTTAGGTTTCTTGATAGATATGGGTCTAGACACACAACTGTGCCTGAAAACCTACTAAGTGCATTCACTAAAACCTCAGTAATTGGGTATTATTCAATTTTCTGATTGATAAATTTCAAATACTTCTCAGCGCGGAAATACGGTAACTGCTTCATCTTTTATGTAATTTTACTAATTTGTTCCTTATTTATTTTTTTCAATACCAAGATAAAGTATGATCTCAGATTTTCCATTCTAGAATAAGTAAGGTTAGACAAGTTAAATATGAGGAAAAATCGAACAAAAAAGTATCATTGTACAAATTATTCGTTTCCAAATAATTTTTTTTGTTATTTTTGAATTTTTAGTATTTTTAGTCAAAGATTTGTATTTTTATAAGACTAGTATTTTCTTTTTAAAAGTGATTTTTAATATCGAGTTTTTGTTGCTATGTGTTGAAAAATATAAGAATAAGAATTTTGTTTAAGAGTTGGTTTCCCAGATCTTTTAATTATTAGTCTATTTTTGTATTTTATTGTAAAAAATAATATATCTATTTGAAGTTTAGTTGAATTTATTGAATTATGATTAAATTAAAAATTGAAGGTTGGCGACCAAAGTTATCAAGATATTTCGATTTAAATTTCGCTAAAATTTTCATTTTAAATTCAGTGATAATAAGGTTAGAATACATGAAATTTTTTAAAAAATTTATTTTTGTTAATCACTCTATCATGATTACAATATTTTCGCTCTCTTACTTTGGATTTTTTCATATTTTTTGATCAATAAATTAATATTTTAGAGCCTTTAGTTGTATTTTTTTTTAAATATTCTTTTAAATAGAGCAAACGGATCTGTCTGAGATAGAATTAATGTATTGTACGCGATTGTTCGAGTTTAGATTATTCGAGACCACAATACCGCAATATTGTCGCTAATAATTAAATCATATATGGTACACGACTTTGTTTTTATATTCTAATTTATAAGATCCCAAACTTACAACTTAGTCGTTTTTTTATTTTACGACTACTTTCATTGGTTAAAACGTAAAAAGAATAATTTTTGTTAAGAAAAACAATCAAAAACTGGAGTTATTTTATTTTATCTACTTATCCGGATTATCGATCAAATTTACGCTTTCGACTTTACTTAAACATTTCGAGTTATCTTTTTCAATTTTGTTTTTTTGGTTTAAAAAAAATTATTATTTGCTCAATATATATTTCATAAACTATGTGATCATTTTATTTCTATAAACTTTTGATCCAGAGTATTTTGGATTTAATTTTTTTTCGGCTTTTTAAAATTGAGCAATATTTGAAAAAGAAAGTTTTAAATTGGAAAGCTAAATAAAACTAAAAGATATTTTAATGAGCCTTAAATACAAGACTTTTTTATTTTTTTAAGATAGCTTTCAAAACTTTTGCCTTTGGACCAACTATTACATATTAACTCCATAATAATTACTAAAATTCGCAAAATCTTATAAGCGAATTCGATTTGTGAAAAATCAAATTTTTCAAATTCTTCAAATAAAGCTACCGATAGGATCAATCATTCATGGAAATTCATGAAATCATCCCTTGAATTACTAAATCAGAACTGGCTTTTTACGAAATAAATTCTGCTTTTTATTCTACTTTATTGTTATTATAAAACTTGTCATCGTTAGGAAAAAGAGTAGTTAACCAGATTTTTAAAACGGTCCAGGAATTGATTCTTAAAATGGATCTTATAAGATCTTATAAGCATTGAAATCTTGTTAAGAACATGAATTATCTTGTTGAAAATCTTAAAAATTCCTTTGAACTTAAGAATTGCCTTGAAAGAAATTTCAAAAGATCATACATAAGAACTTAATTAATCATACATAAGAACATATTGTCTGATCTTGGATAAGATCTTTTTTGCATTCTAATATTTTCTTTTTTTTAAGAAAAGTTAAATTTTCATTTTAAGATCTTACTAGAAATTTTTTGTAAGAAATACTTAAGAATCTTTTAAAGACATTATTCTATATAGTCTTTAAGATCTTATAATAAATTAAGAAAATTCTTTTCAGAATTAATCCTGTAAGCCTTAAGAAATCGACTTGATTTATTAATATTTATTAATATGGATGTTTTTTAATTATTATCTAAATGCTTTACATTTAGCAAAAATGAGGAGTAATGGGATTATCTTCCGGCATCGTGATTCCTTAATTTTGATTCATTTTTTTTCTAATAACAAAATGCCTGAATTAACATTAATTAAGATTAATTTTAATACACATATTTTTTGTTTCCCATTTTTGAGAACGGAAAATTATAATGCATGTTTTGTTTAATGAAATGTTTAATACCTTTTGAAACTTTTGAAATTTCATTTACAATTTTGTTTCTTGATTTTGTCAATTTTAATATCGAATATTTTATTCAAACTGAATTTTTGATTTAGAGAAAGATCGGATAAAAGTAAACCGAGTGTATTTGATTCTTTATTAAAATTTTTCTTTTTTCCGTTCGTCTAAAAAAGGGGGTTTTAGATGAGCGCTTCTAAGCAAGGTTTTTCGGCAATTGTTAAAAATACCTCAACAGTAATTAGATACATAAGAATTAAAATTGAAGCATTATAGTTTAGTTTTATAATTCGGTTTAGTGCGAATCAAATTTATAACAATTTTTAGAATTGTTTCTCATTTTTTCACATCACCCAAGGGACATGCCCAAAAATAAAAGAAAAAATTGATTTAAAATTTAAATTTGTAATTTTATCTGCTTTAATTAGAAAAAAACTTTAATTACACAATAATTCCTGAAAATTTTTTTTTTCTTATTTTTATTTCTTCTGTATTAATGTTTTTGAAGCGTCAATATTTGTTTGGTAAACTAATAAGAAGAGAAAACAAAGAGAAAAAAAGTCTTTTTTTTTTTTGGTTTTCTAATAAATTTTCTCCTTTCTTTTATTTTTCTAAATGGTCTTACATTTGCCAAATGGGAAAAAAATATCGTGATAATTAATTTTTTAATCTGTATCAAGAAATAAATAAAAAAAAACAAAGAAATAAAAATCAATAAATTTTTTATTTCTTGTTTAATATTTGGTTTATTTTACTCTTTTTTTTTCTTTTAAGTTATGATCGAAATCGACAGAAAAAATTGCTTTTTTCCTATTTTTATTTTTTTATTTCAGTTTATTTGTCAAGAATTTTAGAAATATAACACACACACGGAGTATGTAATATACGCTAATAATACCAAGTAGAAAAAACAAAGAATTATTTTTCGTTTCTTAATAATTTCCTTCTTTTTCTCTTTCGAAAAAATAAAAAATTTATTATAAGGCCTAAATAAAAATTGTAATTAACAGGGAGGGAGGGAGTGAGTGTGAAAAAAAAAGTTAGTTGAAAAATCAATTCGTGCTTAAATAAATTGGAGTTTTGGGTTATTGGAAAGAAAGAAAAAAAGGTTTTATGAGATTAATTAATTTTTGCTCGTTTTTCGCAATCATGAACATACCAACTTCAAAACAAACTTGAAAAAACTTTCATGCAAGAATTTTTGTTTAATTTTCAAGAAAAAAAAATAAATGTTGATAATTTCAATTTCAAGTATTACTTTTACCGAAGGATGCTATTTTTTTCGCCGAATAAAAAAATTATTTTTTTTGTGTCAATTTTTATAGTGGACTTATCAATAATTTTTATTCTTAGCCTCGAAAAAATAAATTTCCGAGAATTCAATCTATTTATTGGATTTTTATTTATTTCACAATTTAAAAAAAAAATCAACTTATTCAACAAGAATTAATGAAATTGTAATGATTATGATCTTGAGCGTAGTTTATCATAAAAGGGAAAAAATAAATAAAATCCTAATTGCAAATGAATAAAAAAATGTAGTAGCTATTCAGAGTCAAAAAAAAATAAATAAAAAATAAGATGATAAATGAAGATAAATTATTTAAAATATTTCGAGTTTAAGTTTTTTTAGTTGAATTTTTCAATTTTGTCAATTTCCTAATTTTCTATTTTAACGGAAACGAAATGAATACAAAATAAAAACTTTCTTTTTTTCTACAAAGATATGTTATTAACAAATTTAATCGACCAAATTGAGGCCTTAATGAAATTGAATAGTAATGTTCAATCTAATAGCTTAAAACCAAATAGCAATCATTTTGGCAATTTGATCGATCACAAAATAAAAAATGATTAAAAAGATATTTTTAAATTACCGAATTTAAATGATCAAATTTTAATTTGAAAAATAAAATTACGTAATCTTCATACTAATATTTTCTCATAAATAATCAATATTTTCGTATTTCATCGAATACAAGGCTTGTATTCAATGAAATAACAAAACGGTTTTTTTTTATGTCAATAAAAACTTTCTAAAATTCAGCATAAAGTAAGGTTGCCGAGATCATAATATAAACCCGCTTTTTTAGACGAAACCAATACCTTAATTTTGATTATGAGGGTCAGCTAGAGGGAACACAAAACATAAAACTGAAACCTCCGTTGACTCTCTACGAAACTGTAATCCCCTAATTTTAGATCCCATGTATCAAGCTATTCAAGAATAACATTTGACCAATTTTTGTTTTTCGAATTTGCGTTAAATAACAAGAATTAGGAATTTTTCATCATATTAAGGAGCCTTAAGTGTTTTAAAGTCATTCAACATTAATCCAAAAAAAAAATTTTTTCTAACTAAACTTAGCTTGCTAAACACGAGTTCGCAAGGTATTATGAACATATTATGTAATAATGTTCAAAAATCAAATACTTTCAAATTTCAGAAATTACTAGTTTTTTTTTTCAAAAAAAGTTTGGATTAAACAATCAATAAGTGTTTAATTTACTGAAAGAAGGGCGCTAAACCTTCAAGCAGCTGACCTAGCCGTTTATTTTTTAGTGTGAAATAAATAAATTGCGTTTTATGACTTGCAACATGTTTTTTTTCCTGAAGTTCAAAAAATAAAATTGTTTGTGTATAAATAATTATACTTTTTTACTCTACAAATTTGTAAATATAGAGCCAAGGTTCACATTTTAAATAAACTAGAAAAAATCATGTTTATTTTTTTCAATTTTATAAGCTTTTAATGATATCAATTTTACAATTTGTTTATTCTTAGTTGTGTATTTAGTCTTCATAAAGGAAAGAATCTTTTAAGCTTAGATTGGTAGGTGAATTGAAAACTTGAACATGTCACCAAATTAGGTATCTATTTTTTCGCGAAATATAAGAAGTTATTTAATGAAATAAATTTTGATGTAGTATTGTGTTTTGGCACACACACAAAATTTAACCAAAGGAAAAAGTTTAAAGATTAATTGCTTTTAATCAATTTTTTGTAAATTGTTATTTAAATTATTGTTTCCGATTATGATATAAAAAAATTGCTTCCGTGAATGATCATTTGAAAATTTGCTTTTTTTTAAATTTTAAATTGGGATAAAAGGAACATGCCATGATAATATTCTAAAAATAAACTCTAAAATATTTAAGTAATGACTGATAAAAATAAGTCAAGTCTGTTGATTAATAACAAAAAAAAATTATTGAAAATTTAGAGCTAGAGGTCCTTTTTTTCAAAAAAATTATATTTTTTGTTGTAGTAGGTATTGAAAAAAATATCCTTGTCACATTATAAAAATTTTATAGTAATCCTATTTTTATTGATTTCTCAAATTTAAACAAATTTAATTTAATTATTTTTTTAAATCTTATTTATTTTACTGAAAATCATTTATAAAAGGAAATAAAATCTTTTTTTTTTGCTATAAATGAAAAATTATTATTTAAAAAAAAAAGTTATATTACGTTTTATGTGGTTTTTATTACTAAAAGCTTAACTAAACGACAAAAAATTAAGAGAAAAACTATCGAACTTGTTTTAGACTATTTAAATATTAAAAATCGATTTTTGAATTTTTCTCTTGGGAAAAAAAAGGGTTTCATTTGCTAATGAAACATGATCAAGATTTCAAGAAAGAAAAAATTTGATTTTTAATTTGCAACCGAAAATTAAGTTAAGATTATTTATTTAGAAAACTAAGTTTCGATTTAAATATTTTACTAAGTTCTCAGTTTTACTAAAATTCTGACATAAATAGTCTATTTTTTTAGATAAGAAACATCCCTCTTTATTCTTAACAAAAAATATTTCATGAAATTAATTCGGATAAACGAAAATTCGGAAAATTAACTTCTTTTTTTAAAAAAAAAAACAGTTTTAAAATAAATATTAAAAACGGAATACAAAATTTTTTACTGTTGTTAACTAAATCATTTATAAACTTTTTTTAAAATAAATTATAGTGCCCCAAATCATAAACCGTAGTTACTGAGCTATCATTTTTTATTATTTTTGAATTTTAACCTCAGATAATAAACATTTAACAAAAAAAATGGTTCCCTAAAGTTGTAGAGAAGCTGATTAGCTTTAATTTAAAAATAAAATTCACTGAGAAAGGTCAAGTCAGAGAGACGTAGTTAGACTCGAAATATACAAGTAGAACTACAGTTTATGATTTGGGGCACTTTACGAAATTTCATTTTATACCGGAATACCTTGCAAACAAATGTATGCATTAGAAATCAAAATTTTAAGAATAAATGCGCCAAAAAAAGCTTTTTTTAAGCGATCGGTAAAACTTAAAAATAATCAAAATATTTTGTCATACTGTTGATTAGATTCTCTATTCGAATATGTGGTCAAAGATAAATAATTCTTTTATTTTGGGGCGCATCAATTGCTCCCCGTAATTATGAAAAATTTCGACTCAAGCTATTCATTTTGGAAGAAAACATTTTTGCTTATATAATATTTCTTAAAAATTTGATAAGGCAACATTATTTTGAAAACTCAGTTTCAAATTATTTTTGGAAAATTACGGTAAAAATTTACTTTTTCCTTTTAAGATAGCAATTAATTTCACAAAACTTGTAATAAGTTTTAAAGAGAACAAATCTAATTAAAGTAACAAAAACGTTTATTCAAAGGCTCGGACAACGTCGCTTTAATTTTTATTTGAAATTTTACATTTTAGAAAGTTAAAGTTTTTTTGATTTGGAATAAAAGCCGCATCACACTAATATTGTCGTGATATTAAATAGTGTTGGTGGCCGCGGCTGACGGCCATTCGACCGCCAAAATAAGCTGTTGCCGTGTTGATGGCCGCCCGTTAGCAAATTTTGATAGAATAAGCGAATTTCTTCCAAAAAATTCAAGAAAAGAAATTTTTACCCCGCGGCCATCAAGACGGCCATCAACACTAGTATTAAGTAGAATATTATTTTTAATAGAAATAATTTAAGTTAAATCACCATTACATATCAGTATTTTGTGTAAAATCATTATAGACTTGAATCCTTTTTGTTTTTATTCAATTAGTACTTATTACATCATTGAACAAAAAACATTTTTACCCTATGGGTTTTATCGTTTTCTGTCCCATTTAGTGCATCGGTTTTATCTGTGAGACAAAAAAAATTAATGCCTAATAAAATAAGTTTTGAATTTTTTTTTAATTGAATATTTTTCAATCATTTTCTATTGTCATATGAATTAATAAATGTCTCAAATATTTTGCCTTAAGATCATAAAATTAGGCACTACAGTATTTGGATTTCAAGCTAAGAATTTTTTTCAAAATTATAATTTAGAGAAGGCTTATATAATTTTTATTTATAAATCGAAAATTTTCCAGCTATTGTTAGGCAATGTAGGAACCCTTTAGGGTGATACATTTTCTTTTAAAATTTACTCAATTCAACTTCTTATAAATTTATTTATTTTTTATTTAGATAATCGAAATGAACTTAAAATACACAAACGTAAATCAATTATCGATTATTTTTATTAGTTCTAATAAAAAAAATCTAATTCAAATTGCAAAAATTTGCAATCAAATTTGTTGTAGAAAATGTTATTTGTAATTTTATTTTATCATCTATTATTATATAAAAACTCATTTATTGATAATAATCAAAAGATAAAATTAAAAAAAACTAATTTACTTAAGTCTAATTATAATGAAAATTATTGCTACTCATTATTAAAATATAATAAACTTAGCGAACTTTTATTTTTAAAATTGTTAAGTAAAGTAATTAAAATGGCACAATTGTTTCGTTTTTTATTCACTGATGATCGCTCTCGATCTGAAGTATTCACTTTTATGATACCCAGTAATTTTATACTTGACATGGATACCGAGTTAAAATCGCGCGATTTTACATCATCAAATCAAAAATGGTCACTTTCTTTTCATAAGAATAATGGTCTATTGAACACCTATTTGACATTGAAAAGTTGTTACGAAGGCATGACAGTCACCGCCGACTATGGAATTACTCTTATAAACAGAGAGCATTTCACTCGAAATGAGTCTTTTTACGAAAAAAACGCTCGATTTACTTACGATAATCAATCACAAGGTCGAAAAGCCTTTGTGTCTATCGAAGCTCTATGCACACTTGACTTCATGGATGAGCGAGGTAACATTCAATGCGAATTGGAAATTAAAAATGTAAATACTGGGTTCACTTATGATGCACAAATTCCACCCACACCGTCTTACATACGCAACCCATCCGAGTTAAAATATGTTAGTGGCACATTTTCATTTGGTAATTATGAATGGAATGTGTGTATTCAACCTAAAATGGACTCGATGGGTAGCATAACTTGTCTGAAATTTTACTTATGCCGTTTGTCATCATTGGATCATTTATGTCGAATAAGCTACCGTTATAAATTTATAAATGGTGGTTTTGTACATGATTCAGGGATCATAGAACAATATTCAGACATTAATGGAGCGTCTAATTCTTACCGTATGGATAAAATTAAAGAATTGTTACAAATGACTGGAAAATTTGTGATTAGGATTGATCTAATTAAAGTTAATAGTGTTTTCCCGATTATTTTATATCCGTTTTCAAATCAACCACAACCTGTTCATTTTTACGATCGCGATAGACAAGCATGGATGATGGAATCATGTGTTGAAGATAATTGTTTTATTCTTAGGTTATTTTACACAGATATTAATAATATACCGAGTGGTTATGTAAGAGTTATGTCGTTTAACATATCGGTTAGGCATCAAAATTCAGCTGTTTATGTTTTTAAAAAACCTGTTATTAAATATTATTATAAACGTGAGTCCGACGATGGTCTCGAAATTACAACTACTATCGACGTTAACGAAGTAATCTTTTTTACTAAAATTAGAAAAACAAAAACTTCCTTTTTTCTAACCATAAAATTTGAACTTTTTTTTTATTTTTAAGCGCAAAATTTTAAAACTTTATTAAGTTCTCTTGAATTTGATTAATTTAAACTTAACACTCTTTTTTGTAAATTCTCCAAAAATCATTAAAAAAATTTATTTTTCAATTATTAAATTAAAAGTCCGCTGCTACGATTTATAATTTGGGACACTATAAATTTCTGAATACAGCATTTGTTAAGAAGCATTATTATATTAAATTCTTATATAATATAATATTCAATATACAATTCCAACAGTTAAACATACAGTATTTTCTTGCTTAAAAGCGCCTCTTTAAGTTTCCTTTTTTTTAAAACGATGATAAATTCGATAAATTCTAATAATGTTATCAGAGAAATCTTAATTAAACTATTTTTAAAAAAAAATCAAATTTAATTTTGATAGAAATCTTTAATTCGATTAATATTTTGTAAGTTTTTGATCTATAAAAAGATATTTTCTTTTCTATTTCAGAATTTTTTTTTTCAAATAAAAATAGAAAAATTTCGTTTGATAAAAAATTTTCATGTTAATTTTTTGTTTAAAAGATTATGTCAGAAAATGGAGGGTATCTTGATCAAGATGAAGGGATTACTATTGAAATGGAGTTATATTATAGTCATTTGTTACATCAACCTGAATACAGTCATCTTGATGATATAATTAGAAAGCAAAAGCTACAAATGCAGTAAGTTTTTAGACGTTTAGATGGGGTTTAAAAATTTTGATTTTTTTTTTTAAATCTAGTCGGGAGATTCAAGCTTTACAGCAAGAAAATTACTCATTAGAAAAACAACTACACACTTTACAGGGCGCAAATGTGGCTCCGA
Organism: Brachionus calyciflorus; assembly: GCA_002922825.1. Classification (NCBI taxonomy): domain Eukaryota; kingdom Metazoa; phylum Rotifera; class Eurotatoria; order Ploima; family Brachionidae; genus Brachionus; species Brachionus calyciflorus. The sequence continues at coordinate 580,305 of NTPY01000188.1, read as the reverse complement.
ATCCAGCACAGGGCCCTAGAACCAAAAGTTTTGAAAACGCATCAGCATCTTCCACAGCTAGTAGCGGCGTCGGCACATCAATATCGAGTTTAAATACAACTAATCCTAACTTATCAAATGTAAATCAAAACGGCCAAGTAACACCTAATGTTGTAAAAAAATATTATGAACAAAAATATGGTAGCACGACGAACATGTCGACAGCTGGTCCTAATCAAAACATGGGAATGTCGAGTGGGTCCAGTCAATTAGATAAAAATAATCAACAATATCAACAACAACAACAGCAGCAACAGCAACAAAAAAATGGTTCATCGCGAACCGGATCTGATTTCTTTAATCAAACATTTGGACAATCGAATCCAAATCAGATGCAAAATAACAACTCAAATAATCCAGATAATCCATTAGGTGCAGGCCTTAGTTCATTGACATCAACATTCACGAGTGGCATAGCAAATTTGAAATTAACTGCGACGAATTTTCAAGCAAACAAGTTCACATCAAAACTAATGAATCCATTTTCCTAGATTATTTTTAAGCAAATTTTTCCAAATTGTCTAATTTATTCAATTTTTTAGATCAATTTTTTATATTGGATTTTTAGATCTTTTAGTTCAGATCTTATATTTTTTTCGTACTTATTCTATTTTATTTTTTTATAAATGAATTATTATTTTATATTTATTTTTCTTTTATTTTATAATTTTTTTTTAATTTAAATCTAAATTTTTTTGTTGACACCTCATTTTTAAAATGTTTCAATTTTCGATTGTTTTTTTTAACGTAAATTCCCATTTTCTTAATTTGTTTTTTAATATTAAAATAACTTTTTTTTAAAGAAAATTTAAAAATTTAATAAATTTAAATCTTAAATCATATTTTATTCAAATTTTTTTAAGCTGAGTCTAAAAAAATACTAATTACAATTTATTAAGAAGATTTTATCAAAGCCCAACTTAAAGAATTGATATTTCTAAAAAAAAATTTTCTCTGATCAAGGGGTTCTTTTTTGCGAAAATTGTAGAAATAAAAAGAAAGGATTACTTACTACTCGATTTCAGGGTTGCTGTCAACGAGGGACCTATTTTATCGTCAACTCGGACTTTAAAAAAAAAATTTAATTTGCAGATAACAGAGTCCCGACGTTTCTTAAAAATTATTTTTTTTATTTTTCTAATCTTTTGATCGGGTACCCGTTTTTTAACTTCCCTGATTTTCCAAATTTAGTTAAAACTTAGATAAATAAATAAAAGTAAAATACAAGAAAAAAATGTTTAAATAAGTTTAATAAATATTTGTAAAGAACACTCAACAAAAAGATGCTCTCTTGTCTCAGCATGTCATTCACAAAAAACCCATTCCTAATTTGTTGGACAATTTAATATTAAGGTTTAAGACTTCAATTGTTGTACAGGTATATTCTTGATTTCGAATAAATATGTAATTTTTGGATTCATTAAACTTTTTGTTATTTAAATGCTTAATTAGGAGACAAATAAAATAAATGATAAGATATCAACAGTGTTAATGAATAAAATGTATATCACTTATAAATTTTTTTATTATACTATTAAAAATTCAAAAAATAAAAATAAAAAAAATTAAAAAAAAGTATATCAAAACGCTAATTTAAAAAAATTACATATATAAATAAATTTTCAATTTTCTGGTTTAATTAATTATACAAAATAAGTTACTAAATCACCACATTTTACAAAATTATTATCCATTAAACTTTCTATCATTAACGAATTGGAATTAAGAGATAATTTTGGTTGTGAATATTCCCGTCGAATTTGTTTATTTAATTTTTCTGGAACCACAATTGGCTTGAGTTGTTTTGGCGAAGAGTAAAGCTTAACTGGAACTTTTCTTTCTGCAATTTCGTGTTTTTCTGTTGTTTTAAATTTTTTATTAATTTTTTTGATTATCTTATTAGTAATTGGTCGCATTATATAATTGACAACATTTTTACAACTTATTTTCATCGAATCATTCTTTGTTTCCGTTAGTTCTTCTTGTTGACAAATTTCTTGAAAATTTGCATCTTCTTCTTGAATTTCTGAAACATTTGTCAATTGATCTAGATCTGTTTGAATATTATCATCTGTTGTAAATAATAAACAAGAATCAGATAGGCTGAAGTTGGGCCCGGTCGACGAGGAAACACTTTGATATGATACAGGACTGTAATTGATTGCTTTAGTCGAAACTGGTGCACATCTAATTAACGATCGATCGAGTGAATTAATGCTTGTTAAATCCAAGAAACAATTGCTAATATCTAAATCGGGAATATTATCTGACATATAAGGAATATCTGATTGATTAATAAATGCTGAATTGAACATGCTTTCATAAGATTCTGATTCGTATTTATTTTGCATCTTGTTATTTTCTTAAGAAATTTAAAATATTACAAATATGAATTTATTTTTGTATATTTTTTAAGCTTAAATAAACTAAATCTTACCTTGAAATAATTGATGAGTTTGAATTCTGATATGCGGCTTACAAAGACCTTTTAAAAAGAAAAAGAAATTAAGATACAAACAAAAAAGTTTATAAAACAAAAAAGAAAATGAGTTGCGGTATTTTTGAGTTTTCAAGAAATGATTGATGAGTGAGTAATGTGGACGTTTGGCTTATTGAAATTCGTGATTTTGTATCTTCGCAAATTTGAATCGATTACTTGAAAACTTGTTATTAAAAAAAAAATTATAATTTTTAAAGACACAATTTATTCAGGTATTTATATAATTATTCAGGTAGAAATTATGCAAATTAAAAAAGTTTCAAAATTTCGAAGTCTAGTAGAATTAATCAATAAGTTTTTTTTAATTAATTAATTGTTTGGTTATTCAATTAGATAGGACTCGAAAAAATAGAATAGGTAGAGGAAGCCAAATATTTATTTTTAGCTATTTTAGGAAAAGACTAATTATTAATGTTTGTCAATAGATTGCCTTAATCAATCAATTATTATTTATTATTAATTAGCCTATATTGATTATTTAGATACAGTTAGGCTAATTTTTTGCTTGAATTTTTCTTCTAAATTGCCTTATCATTAATTTTTTTTTAAAACTTAGTGATTTATGACTTTTGAGTATCTTGTTCTCGTAACTAGGCTGTTTTATCTTATCACCAAAATGATTATTACGAAACAATTAGAAATGATAATAAGGTAGCTATTAATAAAATCACCATTAAACCAATTTAATCTTTTAAATTGTTTTTTTTAACCTTAAGAAGATGAAAATTTTTAATGTTCCAATTTTACTTATTGTTGGTATTTGGATATCTGTAGCAAAAGTAAATATAGATTTTAACCATTTAAAAATTGGAATTTAATTTAGAAAAAATAGAATTATTTAATGACTTAAAGTTTTTAATATTTGAATTGGTATCGATTATCACATCGGTCTAAATAATTTTATGGCTTTTTATGGACTTGAATTTTTAATAAAATAAAACTGACCAAAAAAATATTTTATTGCACTAAATATTTTTTTAATTTACTTCAAAATTTTTTCGAAAAACAATATGTTTTCTTCCTATTTTTCTTATTTAAACTCAGCTCGAGAATCCTCTGGTCCAACAGTTAATAATTATAATTTCTTAAGCTTTCCGTTAATATAATTTCAAAAATTACTTATTATCAATTTAATCAATTTTTTTTACGAATGAACAGGGTTATTAAAGAGTATCAAGTCTTAAGTCGAAAGAAAGATTAAAATTTCCCCTAACAGACTTGAAGATGCTTGTTTTTGGTACTTGTAAACAAGTCTGGTTATGAAAGATGTGAAAAGTATTGATGTTAAATATTTTTTAAAATTGCTCAAACAATTTAAATCAATCAAACTTTTTCCACGTTTAACCAATTTATATAAAATTATAAATAAAATTGAGATAATGTAAAAAGCTCAGCTAGATAACTTAAACCGATACACTCCTTAAAAAATAAAAAATAGATAACAATAAATAATTTTTTTAATGACGCTTAAAGTAACAATTTGAATAATTAATTAGTTTTTTAGAAATAATTTCAGGTATTGGAAATTTTTATATATTGATTATTAGTCTCGGTTCATTAGTTTAAATCTTAATTCTGAATCGACCACAAAATAAAAGTCTTCTTAATATGAGCCTGAGACGAAAAATTAAAATTTGTTTTCTATCTTGGAAAGCCTCAATGGATTATGCTCTTTTGAAAACTTTAATTTAAAATCACAGTGACTTTTAAGAAAACTTGCCACATATTTTTTAAACAGATTATAAAATTCTATTTTTTATTTTTTATCTTTTTTCTTCTTGATATACAGGGCCATCTTATACAACGGTGCGCTGAGCTACTGTTGGGAAATATACCTCAGATAAATAAATATTGTTTTTATAAATTTGTTCAAGCAGAGTCCCGAGAGAAAAAAAAAAACAGAAAAAAAACACTGTGTTAATTTGTTGAAAAAAAAAATTCCAAGTACTGATCTCGGAAAAAATAAATGTCATTCGTTTAAATTTAACGAAATTTTTTCCATAGAGTCATCTCACAAAAAATCTTATTAAAATTGGGATAAAATTTGATTTTCCTCTAAGAGACAGACGTTGGTACAGTCAGACCTCGATTTTGTGTACTTTCGATTTTGTAAATTTATTATGAAAGAACGGAAATTATAGTAATATTTTACATGTATTAAAATTTCGATTTTGATAACTGTTTTTTGTTTTCCCCTTTCGGCGAAAATCGAGGTCAGACTGTATTTATTTTTTCGATCGGAAGTTACCAAATTTTAACTTTAATAATTTATAGATTACTATTGAAATTAAAGTTAATTCAGAAATAGTTGATGGTGAAAAATTATTGATAAGAGAAACGGAATGATAAAATTTTTTAATTCATTTTTAATTGGATCCCTTGGTTCATCGGCTGCGGTAGACCTTTACATGATAATAGAGAAGCTAAAGTTATTCTTAAGTTTGAATGATTTAATTTAATTTTTAAAATAGATGAATATTCGAAAAAAATTAAAATAAGTAAATTGGTTTGATTTAGGTTAAGGTTAGCCCGATAAATTTTTAATTTATTGTGTATGCACTTAGAGTGTATGAGACATCAAAAAATAAAACCTGGTTAGGATGATTTTTGACAATCCCTCGGAATATTAGTACTTCTAATTTTCCTGGAAAACATTTTCATATTCTTGTAAAGATAAGTGATCAGTTAATGAAATATAATAGAGGAATGAATTTAAAAATTTTACATTTTTTTGTCATATAAAGCTAAATTATTTCGATTAATGATGTCTTTAAAATTTCCACTTTTTTTCTTCAAAGTTTCCAGACTAAATGCTGCATTTATCGCTTTTCAAAAATTTTTTTTTCCATTTTTAACAAAAAAGTGGTCACTCACAATCAAAAAATATTCATTTCAAAAAATCACTGTTAACCACTATAATAAAAATTTTTTACACAAATGTTTGCTAAACCCAATTTATGAGATGATATTTTATTTTCAGAGAATAGAAGAAAATCTACAAAAGTTTAAAGAACAAATTTAATTACCCTGAAGTAAAATTATATTTTCTAATTTCAAAAGGTAGCTACGAAAATAAATTTCTTAAAAGCTGTTCAAAAATGTTTAAACAGCTTTTTATTCTAATCCTAGTAATAAGTTTTTATTTTATGTGAAAAACAGCTAATTAATTTTGGGCTCTCGGTAGTCCCTATTTTTAATTAGGTAAAGTCTCTCTTATTCTATGACGACTAAATTTAATTTATTATTTTTATTATTCGTTTAATTTATTAATCCTAATTTTTTAGTAATTTTACCAAAACTTAAAAAAAAAGAATCTAATTGGCTACCCTTAGTTACTAAGACTTAAGTAAAAATTAGTAAAGCTTAATTTTATTACTAAGCTTTGCTTTAATTGTATAGATAGATTTAACATAAGTTCTTAAAGCTCTTAGGCAAAGGTATATAGTTTAAATATTGAAGAAATAATTTCTGTGAAAATTTTTTTTATTAAATCTTTCGACGAAAATTTCTATGAATTTATATAGTGTCGTTTTAACCGTGTTTTATTTTATGGTTTTGTACAAAACACTCATGTTTGATCCACAAAAAACATAAATAAGTTTACTATTTTTTTAGTGCCAATCAACCACAAAAGAAAAGCTAAATAAACTAAGAAACTTGATGAGACAAGAAGGCTATAGTGCTTGTGTTATTCGTAATTTACTTTTGCTAAAAATATAAAAAAAAATCCATAAACTGTTTGTAAATCAAAAAGCTAGAGACGATGAGCATTTAAGTGAATATGTAGCAGCTTATGATAAACGTAGAGCTTGGTTAAGTGGTAAATTTCATCATATTTCTATTTTCAAAATTAGTTAATATTTTTCATATTAAAATTCACAAGACTTTACAGGATCGGCTGGTACTGCAGTTGTAACACTGGACGAAGCTGCTCTTTGGACTGATAGCCGTTATTATTTACAAGCAGAAAATCAACTTGATCCTATTTGGATATTGATGAAAGCCTGTAAATTTTTATTTATTTTCTTTTTAAATTTAAACCAAATTAAAAAAAAATGTAATATTTTAAAAGCTGAGCCAGATACTCTTAAAATTGAAACATGGCTAAGATCCAAGTTATCAGCTGATGCCAAAGTTGCCATGAATGCCAGATTTTCATCAGTTTGTAATTTCTAAGAATATCCTTATTAAATTTCTATTTATTTGAAATTATTTATTTTTTTCGAATTAAAGCAACTTGGCAAAATATGGAAAATGAGCTTAAAAAATCAGACATTTCGCTTGTTTCACCAGATAGAGACCTAATTGATCTGATATGGACTGAAGGAAGACCTCAAAAACCCAATACTGATATTTATATCCATAACATTACATTTACTGGTTTGTCAAAATTTAATCGACTTATTTCTTAGTAAATAAAACCTAAATATTTAATTTCTTTAAGGCTTGACATGGAAGCAAAAAGTCGATCAAGTTAAAGAAAAAATAAAAGACTCGTCAGCTGATTATTTTGTAGTTACTGCTTTAGATGAGACTGCTTGGTTATTTAATTTACGTGCTTCAGATCTACCAAATAACCCTATGTTTTTTTCATATGCGATTATAAGCGGAAATAATGAGCCACATAGGTGAAGTCCGATTTTATTTAAATATTCTTTATAATTTCAAAAGGAATAGATTAAAATTAATATAGTAATGATTTGACATGTAGATTTTACGTAAAATTGTCTTTTAAAAAATTCAATTTACGTAATTGGCCTTTTACTTTTTACGTAAATCTACGAAAAATTTCGCAAAATTATCATGTTTAAAATAATTTACATATATATTTGAAGAAGGATTTCCGTGAGTTTTCATCTTATGAATTCCTAAACGATCAGTATTTTTCTATTTTATTTTATTCTTAGGTATAAGAATTGAAAAAATTGGAAATGTTATCTGAATGTTTTTTAATATTTTTTTTAAAGTTACATTCTTTTTTAGACTTTATATCAATCCAGGACGAATAAATACAAATCTTCAAGAATATTTAGATGGCGTTGTAATGAGAAACTACACTGACATTTTGGATGATATCAGAACAGACTCTTTGAAAGGATATAAAATTTGGGTAGCTCCACAATCTTCTTACGCTATTTATAGTTCGGTTTCAGATAAGGTAATCCTTTTTAAATTTTTTCTGAAAAATTTTTTAAATTTTCAAAAATTTTTTTTTTCGTTAGAATGTAATGATCAACAAAGCATCGCCTATTAGATCTCTAAAAGCCCGTAAAAATGATGTAGAATTAAAGAATTTACGAAATTGTCATGTAATTAAAATTTCAAATTCCTGAATCATTGAAAAAAAAAACTCTAATTTTTTATTAAAGATTAGAGATTCAGTGGCACGTATACGTCATATGTATTGGTTAGAAAATGAATTAGAAAAAGGCACTGTCATTACAGAGAAAACATCAGCAGCAAAATTAGAAGAAATTCAAAAAGAAGATCCTTATTTTGTAATGAAAAGTTTTAATTCAATTTCAGCTGTTGGCAAAAATGCGGCTATTGTTCATTATTCAACAGAAGAAGGTGAAGACTCAATACTAACAAAAGATAAAATTTATTTATTGGATGCTGGTGGTAATTATTTAGATTGTACGAGTGACATTACTAGAACTCATTTTTACGGTACTGTTCCTTCTGCAATTAAAGTATTAATCTTAAAATAATTAATGAATTTTATAAATAATTGATTGTTTTCCAGGATGCCTATACCAGAGTATTGCAAGGCTCTATTAACTTAGCTAGTATCGTATTTCCACCAGGTGTTTATGGTCGTGAATTGGATGTTGAAGCTAGATCAGCCTTATGGAAAGTTGGACTTGATTATGGACACGGAACAGGGTAATTTAAACACTTAATTAAAATTCAACATTATTAAAAAAAAGCTTTATTTTATTTAGTCATGGAATTGGTTATTTTTTATCAGTTCATGAAAATCCACCAACAACAAGTTATAGCTCAAGAAGTGCATACGATGAGACTTTTGTTCCAGGAATGATCCAATCAGATGGTATAATTTTTTTTTTCATTTTAAACAAAAAAAAGTATTTTCAAATTAGTAAATATAAAACAGAGCCAGGATATTATGAAGATGGTTATTATGGTATTAGGCTTGAAACAGATATTGTGACAGTTGAAGCCAAAACAGAAGTATTTTTTTCATATATTTGAAAAAACTTACGATGAATTGATTATTTTTTGTTTTTAGTTTAATTTTAGAGGTCGGCAATATTTAACTTTTGAATCGTTAAATTTTGTTCCTTTTGAAAAAAATTTGATCAATAAATGCTTATTAACTAATGATCAAGTTGATTGGTTGAATTTATATAATAAACAAACACGAGATCATGTCCTACCGAGATTAGAAAAGTTTCCAGAAGTTAGAGAATATTTATTAATGAAAACTGAGCCTTTCCAATATTCACATGCTTATAAAGATTGTTCATCATACATCATACAAAAAAATGGATCATTATTATTGAAGCATTTTGGCAATTCAATCCTAGTCCTAATGATGATTTTAAGTTTATTCTTTAGGTTTTAAATAAATTTTAAACAAATTATTTCTTTATTTTAAAATAAAGCTGTCAAAAAATGTTGTTTTTTTAATCTTGAAATACGATGAAAAGTTAAATTTTAAAATTAAATCATTTATGGAGTATTTTAAAAAATTTAGATTATTTGTTCCAAAAACTTCGTTAAGGATTAAGAATTATATTCGTAAAAAAAACGCGGAAAAAGGGAAATAATTCTTAGTCTATTCTTTCGAAATAATTCTTCGAATCAAAAGTTTTTCGAAATGTAAATTAGATTTTCGGAGTTTTTAAAAATCAATACAAAATTGAACTTTTTGAAACTGTAAAGACCAGAGATTATTTATAACTTTGGTAAGATTCTAAAATATTCCAAGTTCATTTTAAAGATTAGCCGATGCTTCGATTCTAGGTCTACACAGGAGTTTTATACTTGAAATAGAAAAAAAGGCTATTTTTTATTATGCTTTACATTTGGAATTCATAGAGAGAAACAAAATACCTTAAACACAAAAATGTCAGAATTAGTAATTTCAAAAGAATTTTAAAAATAGAATTTTAAGAATTTTGGAGAACAAATTATCCAAGGTAAAAGACTCAAATTTTGAAAATATGTAGTAAGATACTAAGTGATGCAAAAAATTTTCTTTGTACTGCATTTCTCGCTAATTAACGGCATACCGTACCCGTACAAAAAAAAAATTGAAACTTGAAAAAACTATTTTTTTTGGTTACGGGTACGGTGTGCCGTTAATTAGCGAGAAATGCAATGTTTAAATACTTGACGACAAAAATAAGTTTATACTGTTGACAATCTACAGACACTCAACTGGTAAAAAATAATCAACAAGCTAAAAAATCAAACTCATTTGGATATTAACTACAAACATGATAGTTTTTTATCATTTGAATTTTTTTATCTAATGCCTAAAAAAATAAAATGCAATTCTAAATCACAAGATAGCAATTAATGAATTTATGAATAAAAATTTTAGCTTTTTATTAGCTTATTAAATTTCTTGATAGGGTTTATAGATTCATTAAATTCAAGTTTTATTTAAAATTTTTTTTTTTGCTATTTTTATATAAAAATTATCGTTAAGGTTTAAAGAAAATGAATCTGACACATTTCCTAAAGGTGTCTGTTTTAATACTCACCTTACTACAACTAACTAAAGTAAAAAATTTTTTTTTTTTGAAATTTATATTTCAAGCCAATTTATGTGATTATTTCAAATAAAATGAATTAAATGTAATTTTTTAAAAGGCTCAAATGTCAATGGAGGAAAAATTAAAAAATTTACGTGCTAAAATGAATGATTTAGGTTATAAGGCTGTTATCATTCGTAATCTATCACTTTTTTTTGGTAGAGGATTAAAGTCACATAAAAAAAGTGAAAACTAAAATTTAGCACATAAAATGATTTTTCGACGATAGGGTACTCATCAAAATTTGATAAAAAAATTTTTTCCAAAAAAAATTGATTTAAGTTAAATTAAATACTTTTCACGTTGACTAATTTTTTAAATTATCAGTAATTTGATAATCATATGACTTTCTACGAAAATTAAAATTTTTAAAATTTAATAAAATTTTAATTTATGTAAACTGAATCAATTTTAAAAAGTTGAAAAATAAATCGTCTATAAAAAAGACGTATGTTTAGTATTTTATAAATTTAAAGTAAAATTCTAGTTTTTTATTTGAAGTTTACGACGAAAAATTGTTTATGTTTTATCAGCATCTTCAAAATTGTAATTTTTAGGAAAAATCCATTTATGTTTTATTCACATTATTTATGTTTTTATAACTTTTTTTATGTGAATTTAATCCTCTACCCTTTTTTTTTTTAATTTTTCATTTTATTTCTCTTTTAAATTAAAATAAAATTCTAGCATCTGAAGACGAGCATCAGAGTGAATATGTTAGTGAATATGATGAAAGGAGAGCTTGGATTTCTGAATTTACTGGTTCAGCTGGAACCGCTGTTGTTACTGAAGAAGAGGCAGCCTTATGGACTGATAGTCGGTATTATATTCAAGCCGAAAATGAACTAGATAATAAGTATTGGAAATTGATGAAAGCATGTAAGTTTGAAAAAAAGAAACTTTTCAAAAAAGTTTTATGAAATTTGAATCAAAATTTAATGCTAGAAAAAATATATTTTTAGAATTTACAGCAATTCTCATGATTTTTTAACTTTTTTTAAAAAATGGTTAAGGAGTGTTAGTTCAAAAAAAAAAATCGTTAAATAATCCGTTTAGAAAAAAATAATCATTAGGGTGGTTAATCAAACGTTAAGGTGGCAACAATAATCCTTAGAATGGTGAAAAAAAGCGTCAGAGAAACGAAATTAAGAACATTTTTAGTTAATTCTATTTTAAATTTTTTTGAGTTATTTATTTCCAAAATTATACAATATGTCAAGACATTTTTGAAAAATCTACGAAACATAAAGATTTCAAAAGGCCCAATCTTTAGAAAAAAAATATTTATAAAAAGTTTTGTTTTAAAGAACATACCGTAAACTCGCATGTTCGACCCAGGGGTTTAAAATCGTAAATTTGGTTTTTAACCCCGTTTTTGGACATTTTTACAGAATGCTTTTAAGGCGGTACTAAAACTGAAATTTCTTTTTTTAATGCGGTATTAAACATGTAAAAAATATAATTTTTTTTAAATTTTAAATTAAATTAAATTTTAAATTTAAAAAAAAAATATATACCGCATTAAAAAAAAAATTCAGTTTTAGTACCAACTTAAAAGCATTCTGTAAAAATGTCCAAAAATTCCACGGATTAAAAACCAAATTTACGATTTTTAACCCCGGGGTTGTTTGGGCGAGTTTACGGTACTAAATTTTGACGCTCTAACGCTTTTTTTCACATGGCGGCGGACAAGTTTCTCTAACACTTTTTTTTTCTCTAGTAAGTACTTTAACTGTCTCATTTTTGCAACGTGTCAATCGCAAGAATAACGATTTGAATTTAACTAATACTAACACCTTTTTATTAACGGTTTACAACGCATTTAGTAAAAAAATTTGTAATAACAACTGTATAATCGACAATATAAGTTTTTCATTTTATTTCTACAAAATTCATATTAATTTTAAATTAATTATAAGCTGAAGCCGAAACAGATAGAATCGAAGCTTGGTTAAAAAAGAGACTTTCAAATGGACAAAAAGTTGCTCAAAGCGCCAAGTTTACTTCAATATGTAAGTTATATGCTAAACAAAAAACTCCGATATTTCTAATATTTAAATCGTAAGCATCTTGGGAGTATTCTGAAAGTGAATTAAATAGTTCAGGAATAGTTCTCGAAAGTCCGACAGTAGATCTTATTGATTTAGTATGGACTTCAGGTCGTCCACCAAAACCAAATAGTCAAATTAAAATTCATGACATCGAATTTGCTGGATTATCATGGTTAGACAAAGTTAAACAAGTTAGAGAAAAATTGAGTGAATCCAAAGCTGATTTATATGTAGTTACAGCATTGGACGAAGTTGCTTGGCTATTTAATTTACGTGCAGCAGATATACCATACAATCCAATGTTTTTCGCTTATGCTATAGTCGCTAAAAACGAAATTAAACTTTATATTAGCGGAGGTCGTTTAGACCAAAATTTAATTTCTTATTTAAATGGTGTTCAAACAAAAGATTATAATCTAGTTTTTGATGACATTAAAGAAAGTTCTTCAAAAGGCTTAAAAATTTGGATATCGCCAATGTCTTCTTATGCAATTTATAACGCTATTTTAAATAAGAGTTTAATAATCAGCAAAGCATCGCCAGTTAGGTCATTGAAGGCTAGAAAAAATCCAACTGAAATTTCAAATTTAAGAAATTGCCACATTAGAGACTCAGCTGCTCGTGTAAGACACATGCATTGGATGGAGACTAAAATTAAAAATGGTGAAGTTATTACTGAAAAGGATGTTGCTAATGAACTAGAAAGAATTCAAAGGTACTAAATAATTTTGTTATAAGCCATCATATTTTGCTATTTGCTTAAATTGAAAATAAATTTTTTTTTTTGAAAAGTGAGGATCCAAATTTTGCCATGCTTAGCTTTGATTCAATTGCTGCAGTTGGCGCAAATGCTGCTATTGTTCATTATTCTACAATTCATGGAACTAATTTACCTTTGAACAATAAGCAAATATTTTTGTTAGATGCTGGTGCTAATTATCAAGATTGTACTACTGACATTACTCGAACTCATTTTTTCGGACAACCTTCTGATAAAATAAAGGTAAAATAACATTAACTTTAAAATACACAAGCTGTTAGGTAAATAAAAATAACAAGAATTTGCAAAACTTTTTACTTAAAAAATCTTTGCGATTTTAGTTTAATTTTCTGATAAGCAAAGTTTTAATACAAAAAGATTTTCTGATCTAATGAATCAATCGTATCCCTTTAATTGTGTAGAAATTATATTTATTAATTAACGATTTTAAGAACACTGTCTCTAATTCCGAGTACTCGGAATTAGTGACATGTTCTTAAATATTCCACAATAAAATTTTCGAAAATATCTTGTTATCCGCCAATTATTTTGGCGACTTATGGAATGAATACTGTTTTACTAGCGTTAAGTATTTTAATAATTATCGTTTAAAACTAACAATTAAATAATTTACAGATGGCCTATACGAAAGTTTTACAAGGTTCAATTGATTTAGCTAATTTGTATTTTCCAACTGGAGTTTATGGAAGATCTATGGACGTTGAAGCCAGAGCTGCTTTATGGAGAGTTGGTTTAGATTATGGACATGGTACTGGACATGGTATCGGCTACTTTTTATCCGTACATGAAGATCCTCCATCAATATCCTATAACTCCAGAAGCACTTATGATGAACCAATCGATATTGGAATGGTCCAATCAGACGGTATTTCTTTTTTTAAAAAATGTTACAAATCATTCCCGTCAATTATTTTCTTTAGAGCCTGGTTATTACGAAGATGGCGAATTCGGTATTAGACTTGAAACTGATTTGTTAGCTGTCCAAACAAACACACCAGTAAGGATATATAATAATTTTTTTAGCGAATTTTTCAATTTGATTATTAGGAACTAATTATTATTATTATTATTTTATAGTATAATTTCAGAAACCGAAAAACTTTGAAATTCGATGCCTTAAACTTTGTTCCGTTTGACAAAAATTTAATAGATGAATGTTTACTGACAACTGACCAAGTAGATTGGTTAAACAAATACAATGAAGAGACAAGACGACATGTCTTACCTTTATTGGAAAAACATCCTGAAGTCAAAGACTATCTTCTTACAAAGACAGAGCCGTTTAAATATGCCCATCAATACAAAAACTGTCCAACTTATGTTAAACAAGAGAATGGAATTATGTCTAATCATAGGTTTAATTCTTTTACACTTTTGATATGTTTGTTTTCAATAATTCTCTTCTTTTGACTCTTGAATTTTATTTAAGTTCAAACTATATTTTTACTATAAAAGCTTATTAAAATATTTTATAACAGTTAAAAACTACTAAATTTAAAATAAAGAATTCAAAAAATTTCTTAATTTTTTTACAAGAATTGTAATAGATTCAAACAAATTGTAGAAACGATTCACATCAGATTATTATTGCCTTTAAGGTTGCTAAATCATAGATTGTTTTGATTACAACCGATTGGTAAAACGTAAAAATAATCAAAGCATAGTTATAAACTGTTGATTAGGTCCTCTATTAAAATATGAGATAAAAAATTTAAAATTTTTTTGAAGAATATTAATAAAAAAAATTTTTTTACATATGAGCTAAAAGATAAAGCTTATTCTTTTTAAAAAGAAAAATAATTGAAACCATGAAGTTCTTTTTAGTAATCATATTAAAAACTTTCACAAACGTTACTTAACATTCATCGTTGGTCGTTTATAGTTGTAGCCTAATTACACATACTATTTGTAAATAAAACAAAAAACGTTAACTTAACTTTTATTTATGAAAATGATGACTAAGTTCTATTCCAAACATCCTGATGGACTCTAACAAACGATTTTTTAAATAAATAAATAAAAAGTCCCTTACTTTCTATTTTCGTTGATAATTTTTTTTTTATGTTGGAAGTAATTTGAGCCCGAACTTGATTATATTTCATGGTGATCATATTTCACATTTAAATCATCTACATTTTTAATTATTTGAAAGTAACTTCTCTTTTTTAAAAAAATATTGTGGCGAGTCAGGTTCAAAATTTTAAGAATGACTTCTTATGTATTTATCTTTTTTATTACCATGTTAATTACTGGGATCAAAACGATTATTTTAGAGCAAGATGCTAAGGTAAACAAAAAATTTCTTTGAATTACTCGAAACGAGCTTTTCTTTTGAATTTAATTTATAGGAATTTTTAGAGAAATATGGCTATTTTACATCAAATCCAAATGCATCCTTGGATGAAATAAAGTTGACATTCAAGAAAAGTCTTATGTACTTTGAATTATAAATAATTTAATCTATATAATCTCTAATCATATTTTTTTATAAAGAAATTTTCAAAAAACATATGACTTAGAAGTTACAGGATTTTTGAATGAAGAAACAGAGAAGAAAATGAAGTCTTCAAGATGTAAATTACCCGATTTTAACCAGAAAAAGGTCGATCTTTCATTTTATGAAAGTAATTTTCAATTTATCCGGGTCAAATTTATTTAACATGATAGATTTATTTTCAATTAAAATATTTTCGAGTCTCGCTGATTTTTGTTGAAGGTTCCAATTCGATCAGAAAAAATCAATTAATTTTAAGCTTTCCATAATTTTAAAGCTTTGATAATAAATTGGATACTTTTCATATTAGTAACTTTTTTAGAACCTGTTTAATAACCAATCAAAGTGTTTGATAAAAATACTGAAAAAAAATAATTTGGCAAAAGTAATAGTTGTAAGCTAAACTGCGAATTGAATTAAAATATAATTTTAATTTACCTTCTCATTAAGCTTTTAGAATTTAGAAAGATTTTTTTTTCGCTTGTGGATTCCTGTGATTTCCCACAAATTCGCAAGAATTCGCAGGAAAATTTTTTTAAAAGTGCTTTTGCTCGCTTTTTGGCACTTGTGAATTCCTGCAAATCCTTGCGAATCCACTTTTATTTGCAATTCACCGTCGCCTTACATGACCCTTCATGAAATTTCATGAAATCACCTATTAAATGACTACAGCTGTACGTTAACATTTTTTTACATCTAAAGCTATTTGAAATAATATTTTTATTTATCTATATATAAATTTTCTTTTCGAAGAGTTTAAGCAAAGAGATCAAAAATTGACTTTAAAAATAATTAACAAAAACGAAAAACTTAACGAAACAGTCAAAAAAATTCTTAATCAAGCCTTCAAATATTGGACTGATTTTTTAAACATACAAATTGAAGAAGCCAATTTCAAATCTAAATCTGATATTACCATTCGTTTTTTGACTAATAATGATAAAAAAAACGAAATTGTAGTTTTCTACCCAAAAACTCGAAAACTTTCATTTTTCGAAGACGTCTTAAATGAAAATAGCAATGAATATATGAAATTAAAAATCAAAGCAATACATTTAATTGGTCATGTTCTTGGTCTAGATCATGTTAATCACAAAGATTCTTTAATGAATCCTTTTTATGATGAGCTAGTCGAAAATTTAAAACCAAACAAAATCGATATTGAATTAATTCAAAATATTTTTCGAAAAAACGAAGAAAAGCTCTATGAAAATTGTGATGTCAATTTGATAAATGGATTAAAAAATGGCAAAGGGTTTTGTCATTATGAAAATGGTGATATTTATGAAGGTGAGTTTACTGATGATAAATGGAATGGTAGAGGTCTTTTGAAAAAAATTAACGGAGAAAGCTGTGATGCGACATGGAAAAACGGTGTCAAAAGTGGCAAAGGATTATGTCAATATGAAAATGGAGACATATATGAAGGTGAATTCGAGAATGATTTACAAAATGGACAAGGAATCTATCGTAAACCAGACGGTGAAATATGTAAGGCTAATTATAAAAATAATGCTAAATTTGGAATGGGTATTTGTACATATTGGAATAGGGAAACTTATCACGGAGAATTTTATAATGATTTAAGAAATGGATTAGGTGTTTATGTGAAACCCGACGGCGAAATTTGTAGAGCTTTTTATAAAGATAATGCTAAATTTGGTAGAGGTATTTGTACATATTGGCAAGGTGATACTTATGAAGGAGAATTTTATAATGATTTGAGAAATGGCTTTGGAGTTTATGCTAAACCAGATGGGGAAATATGCAATGCCTATTACAAAGATAATGCTAAATTTGGTAAAGGAACATGTAAATATTGGCAAGGTGATACTTATGAAGGTGATTTTTATAATGATTTGAGAAATGGACAAGGAGTCTATGTAAAACCTGATGGCGAGGTTTGTCATGCAACATTCAGAGATAATGCAAAATTTGGACATGGTAGATGTACTTACTACAACGGAGACACATATGAAGGAAATTTTTACGATGATTTAAGAAATGGTTTTGGAGTTTATGTAAAATTGGATGGAGAAAAATGTAGTTCTACGTGGAAAGACAACGCCAAATTTGGTCACGGTAGCTGTAAATATCCGAATGGAGATAGCTACGAAGGTGAATTTTTGAACGATTTAAGGCATGGAAAGGGTGTGTATAAAAAGTTAAATGGTGAAACATGTTATTCAACTTGGAAATTAGGAGCAAAAAGTGGTAAAGGAATTTGTAAATATTTGAATGGGGATAAATATGAAGGTGGATTTGAAAATGATATGAAAAATGGTCAAGGTACTATTTTTTTTTCAAACGGAACAGCTTTTTCAGGTTTATGGGAAAATGATTTAAAATTTTTGACCAAAAATTTAACAAATTAACTTTTTTTAATTGTGAAATAAACACTTTTTTTAAAAAATAAATTTTTTAATTTAAAGCCTATATAGTAACAAAAATTAATGCCTGCTTGAAATTAATTATTCTGGGATATATAAAACTAAGGTTTTGTATGAAATGAAAAATCGTGAAACCCGTCCTTTAATATTTTTTAATTTATGTGGTTTATCTTAATTCGGCTTGCTTAGTAAAAGGAGGTTTAAGAAGCTACTTATAAACAATTTAATACTGTATTAAAATAAATAATTAAAAAAAAATTCATTTTTAAATGAAAGTTAATAGGTTTTAAAGTTCCCGAAATCATAAACGTAAGTTAGAATTAGGTGGTTGTTCAGCCGTAATAGTTCAATTATATTCTAATAAAAATTCTGTAAAAATATTTTAGAATAAGAGCTAACAAGAGTTGGTTTTAATTCTGACTATTCAAAAAAAAAATTTTAAATGTTTTTCCCGTGGACGTACAGCACCTTTACACAAAAAAAATTGATTTATTTTTATTACCTGACGCTATTTCGAGATTAAGTTATGATTCAAATAGCAATTAAAAAATCGATTTTTTAGTTGTAATATGCTTTAAACTACTTAAGCTTAATGGGAATTTCCGACTTTTGCAGGTTTTGGTATTAATTAAACGCCTAATTTTTTTAAAATATCCAATTTTCTTTAAAGAACACATTATGATGCTAAAAACAAAAGTTAAAAAAAATCTAATATCCTAATTTAAATTAGTTTATAAAATAACCAATGTTTTTTCGAATTTCTAATTTGAATTCAAAATTATGAAAAAGCCTTAAAAGATGCTTATAAAATTTAATTTCACAATTTATCCTTGAAGGCAGATGATTTCAGCTAAACGTTTTCTTGTAGAAAAAATTTTTTTTCAAAAATTCTAAAAATTAATTAGATATAGAAAAATGTCTAGCAAACCAGACATGGATTATATTAGATGGGCTCAAACTACTACAAGAACATTTCTCTATTACTCCAATTTAATTTTGGTACCCATTGGTCTTATATTCAACTTGATTTCATTTGCTATTTTTCTGCGTAAAACATTTCGGAACATAACAATTGGATTTTACTACAGAACAATTACCCTTATAGATATAGTCACTTTAATTGTATGCTTTTTACTATATTTTAGTCAGTCAATTAGTCAAAATTTGAATTTAATATCAGATGAAATGTGTAAGCTTAGCCTTTATTTAGTGAGGATATTTCCTCAAATGTCATCGTGGTTAAATTTATTTCTAACTATTGATAGACTTATGAGCATCAAGTTTTCTAGATCAAGTTATAAATTTTTTAAATCAAAAAAATACATTTTGTCTCTAATCATTATCTGCTTATTTACTATTTCAGTTCTTAATATTCCTAGCTTATGGTTTAGATTAAATTATACACTTAATAACTCGACTAATTTGACTACTGTTACATGTGTAGCTTCGACCCCACTCGTGTTGTTTCTAAGAGATCTTGCAGCTATTAGTTTACGTACAGCAATTCCTTTTTTTCTAATTTTTACGACCAATGCTTTATTAATTCGATTTGTTCTTATATCAAGAAAAGAATTTAAGAATAATTTAAACTCTTGGCGAAAAAAGCAAAATTTTGCATTTTCCATTATAGCAATGAATATATTTTTCTTATTCAATTTAATCCCAGTCGCAATTACAACTATTCTTTTCAATATATACCAAACTAATCCACAAATATTAGCTGGTGTTAATCTGGCTACTTTTATATCAATTTATATCTCATTTTTGAATCAATCATGTCCGTTCTTAATAAATCTAAAGTTTAATAAACTTTTTTTTAAAGAATTTGTTAACATGATAAAAGAACTCAAAGGTTTCGTTACAAGAAATAAAGTTGTTCATTCGACAGACGGAACATATGCTAATTCAAGTTCATTACAACAATACAAAGCAAGATTAAGTTAAACTGTTTTTTGGTTCATAAATTTTAATAAAAATGGAATCACTTAATACACGTTCATTGATCAAATAGATCAGATAAATGCTAACAGCTTAAATTATTTTGTATCATCAAGCTTTATTCTTTGCTTTATTCTTTTGTTTTATTTTTATATTCTTACTTTTTATTATTTTACAACTTATATCACTCTATTGATCCAAATAAAAGTGTAAAAATAGTGAGAAAGGTTTTTTTAATAAAATATCAATGCTTTTTTTCGTAATTAGGTTAAAGTGGTGTTTTTATCTTAATATTTTTAAAAATTAGTACTTAATTTCTCGATTTTGACGACAAGGTTTTATAACATGTAAAAGATTCTTAGGAACATGTCGTTAAAATCGAGCAATTACGTTTTATGTCGCAGTTAACTCAGAATGTAATGATTTTTTTTTGTTTTTATAAACTCTCTAAAGTAAAAAAAGGTATAGAATCCCGAAAAATCCCATTTTTGAAAATTATAAAAATTTACCGAGATATTGTAGCTCTATTTTAAAATCTTTTTTAATTTTAATTTCTAAGTAATAAACGGATTTCTAAGTAAATTTGTGTTTCCCGCCCTCTTAATAATCAGAAAATTTGTTTTTAACCACTACCCGTTTAAAACTAAGTCAAAAATTGCCCCAAAATAAAAAACAATTAATTATTAAGTAAATAATGTATGGTATAAATAAACCATATGTATGAAAAGATTTCGGACAGCTGGAAAGCTTACTTTGACGATACAAAAATTTCATCTTTTTATTAAAAATTTCTATTCAATTATTGAATTAAACGTTTACCGTGGTGGAAATGCGTTTGTCACATGACGTCAACGATCAATTTTCATTATTACTGACGTCACTTGACGTGATGTGACGTCAGTGTTTATTTTACATCCAAAATTTTTTTAAATTTTTCATGACGCTACCTGACTTCATGTTTTTTTTATCATGTTTAAAATTTTGCAGACATCAGCTAGCGTCAGGAAAAATTAAAAAAATTTTTGGATGTAAAATAAACACTGACGTCAGTAATAATGAAAAGTGGCAAACGCATTTCCACCACGGTATAAATGGTCGAAAGATTGATCTGCTGAAGTAAACGTAGATATATGTACAATAATTTATGTTGGTAATAATAATGCATAATTTGATTATGTGACCAATTCACAGCCTGTCACTAACTGATTGTAAAAAAGACTTGGATATTTTTTTTTTAGAGTGATCTAAAATGGGTAAGCAAATCAAATATGCTACCGCAATTCCTTGCAGCTTGTTGCATTCCAATTTAATCCAAAATTTCGATTTTAACTGTTGCATTAACATTATTTTTATGAATATTTTTGAAAAGTGATAAATGCGCCATTTATTCTCGAAAATGATTCAAGATTTTTAAATTTTTTTGTCATCTAAAGTTAAATTCTTTCGGATTAAATGCAGCATTAATGATGCATTACGGTACATCTAAAGCTTATCGCTTTTTGGGGTGCTTAAGAAAATCGTTTGAACATTCGAGGTAATAAAATTACTTTATGTCACTTGTACGCCTTCATTTATCTATTGCTATTAGCTATTGGCGTCCGTTTCTAGAAAAAGATATTAAGGAATCAGAAAAGGTCCAGTGCAGAGCAACTAGTGAGTACCCGAGATACGTAATTTAGAGTATCATAAGCGTTTATCAAGAATGCTGCTTTTAGGCTATTACATGTGTAATTTTATTTTTAAATTAAAAATAAACTATTATTTTTAATTTTCCCAATTAAAAGCTTACATTTCATATATGGTCAGAAAATTTTACGGATATTTTGGGTTTTTCAAAGAAATTATTAAAATAAAAAGTCTTCGTTGCATTTCGTTTCTGTTACCTACCAATTATCCGTTTTTTATTTTGATTTTTTTGAGATTTTATTTCACATAATTTTTGTTTCATGATTTTGGATTGATAAACAAATTAAATTTGGAGAAAACTTTTTTTTCATTTTCAATTTTTAATACCCATAAAAATAGTTCTTTTGCTAACAAAAAAATCTAAACTTATACAACATGCTGTAAAAGTTCATTTTCAATTTTTTAATCTTTTTCACGTTTTTTTTAACACAAAAAACATCCCAATAAATAGACGTGATTTTTAGTTGCATTTCTATTAAATAAATAGCCGTGTAAAATATTATTGAATGTAAAATTTAATGCTGAATAAAGGGCGTTCTACCTTCAAGCAGCTGACGTTTAGTAATTTTTAATTAAATAAATAAATTAATTAAATAAATATTATTAAAAAAAAAAAATTTCAAATAATTTTTCGATTAACACGTCAAGCTTTCAAAATGTAATGTTTTTTTTTAATTTTAAGATTTTTTATTTGTCACCAACAAAACCTAAGAAAGTTTAAAGGAATTTTTGATAAAATTAGATTTTAAAAAAAATCTCGAGAATGTCTGAATAACATTTTACTTAAAAAGGAAACATGTATGAGGCATGACGAAAAACAAAATATTAAATTATTGCCATAGAACTAAAAATATTGAATAAAAATTTTTTAAAGTCCTTTAAATACTCCCGCTTTTGGAAGAATCCCATTAATTATTATTTGTAGTTAAAGGTATAACTGACTTAGTTTTTACTTTAGAAATACAATGGAAAATAAAAAGAATGATGGCGGGCGTCGAAGACGCCAAACTAGGTCTCCTTATAATTTTAATATTAATAGGAGTCGAATTATAAGAACAAATTTAGCCCGTCGAATACAAAATAGACAACAACACGAGCAAGTTCTAATAGATATTAGTTCAACAATGGAAAATATACTTGATCGCTTTGATCGATTCGCTCAGCAAACTTCGATTGTTTTTAATAATATAAGTCGATGGGACACGTTAGAACAAAATAGCCAAATAATCTCTCCGCCACAGGAAATAAATCAGTTAAATCACGACGAAAACATTCATCTAAACCAAAACGAAAATGTTATTATAAACCAAGACGATAATATTTCAGTAAACCAAGACGAAAATATAATGTTGAATCAACAAAACCATATGACTTCAGCCTCAAATCTTCAGAACGAAACTAATTTTAGTTCCCAGACTTGGGAAAATCGCTTTGACCGATTTCAACAGGTAATGTATGGAATTTTTGACCAACTATTTCAAGTTGAGTCGGAATTTCAGCGTAGCAACTCGCTATCTCTTGGAAATAGCCATTATAACTTAAAAAAGACAGATGGTAAAAACTTTTCATCAATCAAACTTTTTTTATTTTATATTATTTTTTTTATATTTACTTGTTTTTTTAATTTTTTAATATTTTTTTGTTTATTTATGTTTTTTTTTGTTTTGTTTTTAAAAAATATTATTCTTTAAATTCTTATTAACTATTTAATAAACTTATATTTGAAAATTACTGACTGAGGTGAATTTTTGTACAGTGGAAAAAAAAATACATTTCGGTATTATAATTCAATTGTAAATAAAAAATATTTAACTTTCCCTAATATATTAGACCTCAATTAATTAATAAATCTACAATAAATTAGATTTTTTTTAGTAAAATAAAAAGCATAGATATATCGAAGTCTTCATTTAGATGACCTTGAATTTTAAATCATTTAACGAACCTAGTTAACTATAAAAAATTAAAACTTTTCTGTCTTCTAAAATAAGGAAGTAAAGAGCAACGTTTTTAAAATCTTACGGTTTATTTTAAAATCGTCTGTAATTTGAATTATTTTTCTCTCTATAGAAATATTATCTATAGAAAATTTTAAGATGAAATCGGATTTTCCTTAAATTAGAGTAAGGAGTTTTTATCTCGGTATATTATGTTAACAAATCTTTTTCTTGGTTTTTGAAGGGTTAAGAATGAATATTGGGGATTAAAAAATAATATTAATCTTAAAATTGGTAGTAAATTTAAAAAAAATTTTTTTAAATTTTTTAAAAAATTTTGTTATGTGTATTTTTATTGATTTAAATGTAATTTTTTAAAAATTTATAAAAAAAGTTGAGAAAAAACATCTTTATAATAAAAAAAAAATACAATGTGTAAATATTAAAATGTTTAAAAATTATCATTTTAAATTTGCTTGATATTTATTGTATAAATTTACTTTAATTTTTTTTTAAATAAGGCATTTAATAATAATAATAATAATATAAATAAATTAAATTTTTGAATAATAAATTTGCCAGAAAATAAAAGCGTCCAATCTGAATACTTTCAAACGTTAAACTAAATTTAACTAAACCATAAAGTATTCAGTATTCTTTCTCAAACAAACAAAAAGGAAATCTCAGAAAAAAAACTTAACACTCAAATAAAATTAAAAAAAAAAAGTACAAATTTCATTTCATAACGAATTGAAACAAACGATAACAATAATTTACATGATAATACTTGAAAATGCTCTCTTTTATTTTTTTTTGATTTATTGAATACTGAACCCACTGGTCTCTTCGATGGCTAATAATAATTTTTCAAATAAGGTCTCAAAGTTTTGATATGGCGGTAAATCTAAACGATTGAAGCATGTATGCGCCCTTGGTAACGCATCTGGAGTTCCCCATCGTTCTATACAAAATTTTCTCGGCCCGTTCGAACCTCTCAAGGCAGCGAAACCCTCATAAGGAATACTCGATGTACCTGTTACAAATTGTAACAATTTCAACTTTTGTTCATTATCAAATTTATCAACAGCTTGCCAAAACCATAAAACTATTTGATGAGTCGAATTATAGCCCGATCTATAATCGGTATTTTTCTTCCAATCATTTATATCTATCTCAACAGTTCCACACAAAACTAATTCTAATTCTCTAGCATCGAAAATTTGAACATATTTTGGCTCTAAGACTTCATAAAAACCCTTAACTAATGCTTCCGTTTGTTTTTGAACGCCCCTCTCTACGCGCCATTTGACTATGCGTTGAATATACTCAAGTTTATTTTTTTCAGTTACAGCAATATTTCGACCATTTTCTTTAAGATCTCGCTCAATTAACTGACCACATTTATCTTCAGTGACACTAAAAGTCAAGTCTAAGATATCAGTAATGTCGTTATCTTTAATCCAAGTTAAAGATTGACAATATTCCGGATCTAATGTTTCTAAATCTCCCAACGTCCAATTAGTGTCTCTTAAAAGTGCTTTATAAAATGGTCTAGTAAAAAAAGCATCTAATAAATATTGATGAATTAGAGCGAGTGCAAGAACTCTACCGGCAAATTGAAACCACTCGAGTACATGCTCCTGAAATGAACTCATTTGACTAATTTGAACCGTATACATATCAGAAGCACTGTATTCAAATAAACCATAATAAGGATTAAACAACTGACGTGAGAGCAAATAGAAAAACTCTCTAGCCGGTCCACCATAATCCAAGCCCTCTTCACCTTGAAAACATATAAACAATTTATTTTTGCGCAAGTCTTGCCTACTTAATTGCATAAATTTAATTCTAGCATCATCTAACAATTTATCTCGTCGAATAACAATTTTAGATTTCTGCGGTCCTTGACCATAACCTTTCGATTCAAGTTTACGATAGAAATTTCTTAATTTTGAGTGAAAACCGCGTTGATAATCTCTACGACTATTTATTTGTTTTGGATTTGTTTGAATTGGAATAGAACTTGAGCTTGATGTAGTTGGATTCGAATTAGTTTCATTCGGAATTTGTAAACTAAAACTCATTATTGAATCTTCTAATTGACTTATTAAGCTAGCTAAATCTAAATCGGACGACATACGGTCGTAAGCTGAACGACCGTTTTGTCTTATTAGATTTATTTTATCTTTTTGTTTTGATGTTAAGGTTATATTAGATTTTTTTAAATTTTCAAAAATATTATTTTGTTGTAAGAAGCCTACGACCCTGTCCGAATAGGAGATTTTATTTTTAGGTTGAACGTTATTGGCTGGTACTAGAACACTTTGAGTTTGAGTTTGAGCTGGTGGTGGTGGTGGCGGAGGCGGTGGTGGAGGAAATGACGGCGCTTGAATAGCTTGTTCTGTACTCACTATCGGTGTTAGTTTAGATTCTCTAGTTAAAGTAGACGGTGATGTCAAAGTAGTTATTGTTGTTATGTGACTACTCGACATAGTATATAATGGTAGACGTGGATCGATAAATGTCGTTGATCTCGAATTATGATCAACAAAAAAAACTTTATTATTTTTTTCATATTTAGTCTCCCAACCAGCCGGTAATGGCATGTTAGGATCACTAAACATGTTCAAAAATTTAACTAGCTCTTTGTTATGTTGATATTTTTTGTAATATACGCTCGGATTTGCGCGAATTTTTTGTAAAATTTGAATTAAATAAGAGCTTTGTTTAAGTAAATCCTTAGCCGATTGATTCCTTTTTATCAAAGATTGTAAGTCTTGTCGAAGAATAAAAAGAGCTCCTGGTTGTTTAAGAAGTTGGTCTGAAGTATTAGGCGATTCTTGAATAGTATCCGATGAAGTAGATGGCTGATCTAATTGAGGCGGATTATTTTTTTGTTTAGATTTATTTGAGTAAATTAAATCGGAGGATTCATTAGAGGCAGTCATTGTTCGACGAATACTCTGGTAACGTTTATCAAGACGTTGTTTGTCTATTTCTGTATTTAATTGCAATTGATTAGCAATATCTAGATTACTGTTTAATTTAGGCCGTTTCCAAGTAGTTGTTCTACTCAAATGATCAATGTAAAAAACTCGTCCTAATTGATCGACTCTCGCCTCCCAATATGGCGGTAAATCGCTGTTATTCGGTGATGTAGATGTCTTTGGTAATTTATCACTATTTTGTCCATCACTTAAAATTGATATTTGTGTGTCTAAACAAGAGTCTTTTTTTGATTTACGATAGGTTTTGTAATTAAGTAAGTTAGATGAGGTCGTAGGTGTTGAAGGTTCTGTTTGTGTAATGAGTAAATTTTCACTCAATAGTGGATTAATGTAGAAATTTTCCAACATTGAACAAGATGATGAATTACTAGATGATAAATTGTTTAGTTTGACTAAAACATTATCTATGTAGGATCTTAACAAAAATAAATAAAAAAAAAACACATAGAGATAAGATAAGAATTTAAAATTTATAAAAAAAAAGTTATTTTTAGAAAATTCTTACTTTTGAATTTGTAATTTAATGTCTTCATATGGAATATTATTTTGACGACTTTCACGCAAAAGTTTCACTATTTGATTAAATTCTTAAAATAAAAATTTTGGAAAAAAATTAAATATTTTTTTTGAAAAAATCCTTATTTTATTTTTTTAATTGAAAAAATCTTTTTCGCCTACTTATTAGAAGAATAATTCAAAAATATTACAGTTTTAGTAAAACTAGACTTTATAAACAAGAGTACTTATAATCAATAGTTAAGTAATTTATTCACCTTTAGGCTTAGTATTCTTTATAAACTAAGTCATCGAAAGCCTATTTATAGAATTTTTTTTTGTTTAAAATTCTATTTAATCACAGTCATATTCGTAACGTTTTTAAGTCACCGAGTTTTTTAATTAACAATTTAATAAGAAAATAAATATTGTGATTAATAAAACTTGGTGGAATTTTTTATTATGAAAAAGTTAACATTTGGATTAAATTTTAATAAAAAATGTTAAAAAAAAAAAAACGCTGTTCATAAACTAATATTTTTTATATCACAAGCTAAATCGAACAAAAATTTCTTTTGTTTTTTGGAAAACTTTGCTTTGAAATTTGATAATAAAAAAAATATTGTTTATCCTTATAGTAAACAATTTTATTTATTTTTTAATAAAAGTCTTAACCTTAACACACATGTAGACACTTATTTTCATATTTAATTGACAATTTTTTTCTTGGTTATAAATAATAATAAAATAAGATTTTTATTAATGCTCAGGCAAAATCTACTTTTTTATGACAAAAGTATTTCATAAAAATAACAAAAGTGTCTAGCTTTTAAAACTATTTAAAATAAAAACTTTAAACTAAAAAAATTTGATTTCTTGATTTAAAATTTTTAAAAAAGTTGAAAAAAAAATTGATTAACTCTTTGTTTTACCTAAAATATGAACCTTATATAAATTCAGAAGATGATAAAGAATAAAATTTTTAAATTATCTTATAGGCGATTTTTAGCGTTTTTATTAAAATATGAAAGGATCAAATTTTATTATTAAAAGTTTAAAAAGATCGATGAAATTTCTACTTATAAATTGATTTAGATATCTATTTAAAGAAATCTTATTTTTATTTTTTGAAATAATTTCTTAGCATTTATTTTAGAGAGAATTGCTTTTTAATTTAAATTCTTATGATCTGAAAATAAAGTTGAAATATCTTAAGATTTGTTTTAGAATCTCAATTTAAGAAAAGGTCATCTAACTATTTTAAAATTGAAAGTACAGTATATTACAAAGTTAACGCTATGTTTAAACAATGTTTATACAGAAGATGCACACAACGAGTCATAACACAAAACATTTTAAAACAATTTTCTGAACATAATCTAAAAGACATCAATGTTTTTCTTATGTTTAACTTTGATTTTAAAATAAAACATGTTTTTGAATTTTTATGTGTTGTTTTGTTTCTGCACTAAAAAATGCAGATAAAATGAGGAGATTTAAAAAAATTCACATATTTTTATTTAATCATGTATCTTTTTAATCTACTCATAAAGGCCAAATTTTCTCAAAAAAGCGTCTTACAAGCTCAAATCCTTTTTTCTTATTTCCTTCTAAAATATTTATAGTGTGCTATGTTTCGATTTTATTTTGAAACTTTTTTGAATCTTCAAGCACAATTTGTAAAAATTAGGGACGACCAAAAGTTGCGTTTTTTGAATTTTAAGATTATTTTTCTCTGAAAAAGTAAGCTAAATTTAAAACAATAAGATACTCATCAGCCACAAAACCACTCAAAGAGTTAACTATAATCATTAAAATTTTGTTAGACTTAAGCAACCAAGTTTTCCCTTCTGGTCGTCCCTGGTAAAAATTGTTTTCTTTGGGTTGCATTGTATTAAATTTTTATAATATTAAAAAAATACCGGAACCGAAGAAAAGCGAGTTCTAAACAGTTTTTTAAATCTCGTAAATGAGAAAATGAAATTATTAACACTAAAATAAACATATTATTCTAAAATTTTGAATTTTAAGTTAGACCTTGTTTTAACGAAATGCGGAAAAGTAAAATTAATAGAAAACATGGGAAAAAAAACCTTAATAAGAATTTTAGACATCGTATCATTTTAGTATTAATTTTTTTGATTGTCAATTTTTTTTAAAAGGTTTAAAAAATAATTAGTAATACAGCATTTAATCTAATAGTTATTTGTCATTTTTCACATGATTTTATTTATCTTTTAAGTAGCTGAAAACGTGTATATCCCTTCAAAAAGTATGTAAATGATTTAAATGATATAAATGAATTTATCTAAGTTGATTCTAATTATAATGCCTTATAATCTTAGAACTTTAAGAAATATCTATTAGCAAACGAATATTTTCTGAAGTTTTTCCAAGGAAAAATTAGAACATGAAAAATGTTTCTGATTAGAAGTTAAATTCAGAAAAAGGAAATTTCCTGAAGAAAATTGTCTTGAAAAATTTCCTTTTCCAATCCTTCCAAAAATATAAAACGGGTGTTCAATGAAGCTATACCGTAACCTTAAATTAATAAAAAAAATGATAGGATGGTTTATTGTGCAACCTTTTTTTGTCTAATTAAAAAAGTCGAAATATGATTACTAAGCTAACAATAGGGATTAAAAAAAGTTTAAAATGATTTAATACGTAATAAATATCTAATTTTTGGTCACGTATTTTTTTTTTGATCACATAATTAAATAAAATTTTGAATTATTATTTTTAAAAAAAATTTGGTCACCTATTTACTGGTCACGTAATAAGTGACCAGCCCTGGTCGCCTAATTCAGTAGGATTCTTTTGTCAAATATTAGGTGACCAACTGGTCACATAATGCAAAAGACCCAAGTTTTGCTTAAACCATTCTATAAAATTACCTAAAATTAGGGAATATGTACTTAAACTTAATTTATCTTTTGAGTAGTTGAACAAATAAAATTCTTAAGCATTCTCGAATCTCTTAACATTTGATTTGTATTATTAAATAATTTATTTGCGAGGAACGAGCTATTTATGAAGAGCATATTATGAAGACATTTTCAAGCGAATAGAAAAAAATACTGAACTATTTCTTTTTAAAAGATTGAATAATAATTAAGACCAAATTCTTTCATCGAATAAAAAAAAATTGGTATTTTAAAATAACAAATTTTTAAGAAAACTTTTCAAATAACTCTCCAAATAAAAACGGCTTTGGTTCTGTAAAATTATCTTGTTGATTGGGATGATTTAATTTAATAATTTTTTTTAGATTTGCCTAACGTAAATCCTATACTTAAAAATTTTTTTCTCTCAACTTCGATTCAATTTTACTTGCTAATGTGACTTTAACTAAAATAATTAATAATATTAAAGTTTAAAAGAAATAAAAAAATTCCATTTTTAACAATATACAGGACTGTTCCGATCTTTGTATTTTACTAAAATTTACGTAAAATCTGGTAATTTAACGGAAATTTTTAGGAACCTTGGAAATTTTCAAGCCGCTTTAAGAGCCATTCGTAAAAAAGTCGTTTGGGCTAATAAATGGCCCATTTTTTACAATATTCTCTAATTATAAAGGAAAAAAATCACAATTCTTACTATACGTATCCCATTTATTTATTAATTTATCTGATAATACTTATAATATATCCCAGGAAACACATCAAAAAATAAGTAAATATATTTTATCTTAAAAAAAATTTTTTACTTCACTATAATTTATAAGTTTTTTGGTCAAATATAACAAAAAAAAAAGAGAAAGAATTGAGGAACAGGAAAGTAACAAATTCATAATACTTTTAAATACCATTTATAACCTAACAAATTTTTTAAAATGATTAAAAAGTAATAAAAATCAAATCTTTAAACTTTAAAATATATTTTACCTAATTTTACTTTTAACGTTTTTTACGTTTACCTAATATTTTACGAAAATTTACTTAAATCGTAAAAATATAAAAAACTTGGTTTTTCATTTTTTCTTTGAAATTCTTAAATTTTGAAAAAAATTGCTAAAAAATTTTGTCCTTTATAAAAGTACATTAATTCTTCTAAATTCACGTATATTTTAGTCTCAAACTGACCTTAATAGTATAGGAATAAGATTAAAAAAGTCAAAAATGTGATTAATAATCGAGACTCTCAATTTTGTTTTCCAAACGAGTCTTCGGACATTGATTTTACTTTTTAATTAATAGTTTTCTAGCTTAAAATTTCTTTTACATTAAGCGAAATAGACTCTAAAAAACAAAATTCCTACCTTTTTTTAGATCATTTAAAATAACATCTTGCTCTTTGATTAATTTCTTTCGATCGTTTTTTTTATTTTTATTTAAATTATTCATTTGATGACTAATATTGGACTCAGATCTATATTTTAAATTACCAATTGCAGATTGACTCATTAGATTCGTATTTATTTGTTGTTGATTGCGTTTTAAATATAAGTTTTGTCGTTTTGTAATCAGATCATCTCGTTTAGAATCGGTATTTAAAGAGCATGGATTCGAATGTGACTTACCATGATTACATATTTGATTATAATTCGATGTATATTTTATTCTTTCTAAACTTTTGCTTCTTTGTTCGTAAAATCGCTTTTTGGTAGGCCTTAACAATTTAAAATTAAAATTTTTCAAAGCTTGTGTTGCTAAGATTCGATCATTTTTTCCGCTTGTCTTCGGTTGAGTATTTACGATTTCGGTTGAATTTGATCTTGAATTAGATGATGAGGATGATGAGGACGGACACATGTCGTCATTTTCATTCGACGAACTTGTTGAACTAGAAGACGAACATGTTGTTGCTTGTTGAGTATTATTTTGTACTGGTGTATAAGAATCGTCGGATAGTGAAGCTGAAGCGGTCGATGATGATGAGGAGTTGGATGATGACGAAGAAACGGTCGATGGTGGTAGTGAATTTATGTATGAGGTTTTAATGGTTAAATTTTTGTCTAAAGTTTGACTAGTTTGTTTTTGTATTTTTAATGAATTATTAGAACTATCACTAAGTTGGGAAAAATTAGGCATTGATTTATTTCGACCGTTTGTAGCCTCTATTGGATTTGTTGAAGAATTATATTTAAGTGTAGATGTTGGTGTTGGAGTTCCTGAACTAGCTGATGAGCATTGTGAGTTTTCTTGACAGTTTAGAGAAAAAATAGGCCGATTATTTGAAGTTTCAGTTTGAGCTTGTTGCAAGTCTTTTATAAATAATGGAGAACAATAAAGGCTACTTGGTCTAGCACTATTATTTAAACTGTAATTTTGTAATGGAGTCGATGGTGATGATATTAATGATTGGTGTAATGTTGATGCTATTAGTTGTATATTTGAATTCGAACAAGAATTAGGGTCATTAGACTGTAATTTATTAGCTTAATTATAATAAAAATTACTCAAAAAGTTATGCGAAAAATTTTTTGAATCGACTCAAGTCCTTTCAGGGGTAGAAAAGAATAAGTTTTGAGTAGAAAATAATATTTGATCTTATTTCTTTATTTTAATAAAGGGCGATAAAACCACATATTATCAGTATATGCAAAATTAAAAATGAGAAAACCTTAACTGATATTTTAAATATCAGTTTTATAGAGACTGTCAAGTTGATTTATTATGAGTCATTTTAATTCAGAATTTTTCCTTTAAAAGATGAACAACATAGCAGGGATAGGAATAAGTACTGAAGCTTAAGTACTTACTTAAGTACTTAACAAAAATACAAAAATTAAATACTGAATAATTAAAAGTCCAAATACTTGTACTTATAGTTAAAATTTGAATACTTACGCAAGTACTTGCACAAGTACTTAGCAAATTTTAATGATTTTTTGATGAATTCTTTTTAATCTAAAATGGTCATCCGAAAGTAAATTTATTATTCAAAAAATAAAATAAAGTTTATTAAAAAAATCAGAGTACCGACAAAAATAGGGATCGAATAAAATTTATTTAGAAAAAATTTATAAAAAATTTTTCTAGAAAAAAATCTAAAAAATAAAGCGGTAAATACAAATTTATTAAAGAAAGAATTTTCGTTTAAAGAAACTTTCCTTTTTGAAATAAAAGATTTTAGTCTTAAACTTTGATAGATTTCTATCTTTTCTAAAGGCGTAATTTTCTAGAAAAAGAAAACATACCTTACCAGATTTAAATAAGGACTTGTAATCGTATTTCTTGATCGTATATCGTTCAAAAAAAATGCTAGAAAATAAATTTTTTTGAATAAAAATTTTTTTATAGTAACGGTCACAAAAATATCGAATAAATTGTAGAAAATTTCTTTCTTGTATTTTTGGTTACATTTATTTGAAGTAATTAGATAAGGGGATAATTTGTATACAGTAGTTCTAATATCAATGTCAGCTGAATCGTAACCTGTGTTAATTAGTCTTAATTTTTAATCTTAAGATGTTTAATCTATGGTTACGGTTACGGTAAAAAGTACACTGTAAATATTTGATGTGTAAAACTGATGTGTAAAGAACATAAATGAGTAAAAAAAAAATTGTTATTAATTTTACACATCTTAAGAACCTAAATGGTAAAATGTTTTCTCATTTTTGTGGATATTTTAATCGAAACACTGATGAGTATTATTTTACTCATATATGTAGAGAATTCAGTCTATATAAACCTTCAATTTTCTTCATTTAATTTTTATTTCTGAAAAAAATTTTTAAAAATTTAAATAAGAAAATTTTAAATTTTCCGGATATTCCAAATATTTTTTTGTATGCAAAACTCAGGTGATATTTTAATTTAAAATAAAATTTATACAAATCTGATTTCATTTTTTTATAGGAAATGATAAGTTAAAAACAGATTAATCCAAAACTCGACGCTTAACGGGAAAAACAATAAAATTAAATTTATCGATAAACTGTTAGACAAAACAAAAAAAAACCCAAAACTCAATTTATGCAATACGTTAAATTTTTTTTAATTTTTTATAAATGTTTTTAAAAATTGAAATAATTCTAATTTGATTTATATTCATTTTTTTATCAATTAATTTTTTTTAAGCGGCACTTTTTTAAAATTAATTAAATTAAAAGTATTATGATTTTTTAATTTTTAAGTCGATGTTTTTTTTATTATAGTCTTAAAAATTTTATATTATTTGTATTTTTAATTTTTTTTTATTTATTTCTTTAAATCTTCTCTAAATAAAATTCGATGAAATTATAAATTTTTTAATTTTTTTAATTTATCCGTTACTAAATAAAAAACAGAAAAAGGAGAGTGAGTGAGATATCGGCTTCAAAAAATGAGAAAATAATTACGCATTTATTTGACTTTTTTTACTCATATATGAGAAAATAATTACTCGTTTATGTGACTTTTGTAGACTCATATATGAGATATTTTTTTCTCATTTAGTTTTACACATATATGTGGTTAACTTTGTAAATCGCATATATGTGAAAAAATTTCCACCTAAAATATTTACAGTGTAACGGTTGGCGGTCGACGTAACATCTATGTTAGAACCTCTGTAGAAGCAAAAACCAAAATTTAATATTGCTCAATTTTTAATCAGATTTGATGAGAATCAACAAAATTATTTTACTTAAATTAATTAATTAAGTTTTAGGGTAAAATATTTAAGTTTTTTGTCAATTTTAAGCTTTTAGTTAAACTTAAACTTAAAATTTGCCAAATTATTTTAATTACTTATACTTAAGAATTCATACTGATTCCTATCCCTGCAACATAGACATCGACATCGACATCGTACGACTTAACTTCATTGTTTGGCTGGTATAAATACATCTATCCATACCTATGATATGTTGGGCTGCAAACTAACCGCAGATTATTTTTCCATAATTTTATTTCTCATAATAACTGTAAATTAACATTAAAAGGATTTAAAATTATGTCGAGTAGTTCTTGAGAAAAATGAAAAAAATCGTTTTTTCCAGGATTTTTGATATCTTAAATTATTTGTGCTTTAAAAATTGACACAAACAACAACAAATCATGTCTAGGGTTAAACCCGATTATCCAACCTTGGCGACATTTCGTTAAGTATCAAACAATTACATTATCAACATAAGCAATGAAATATTAATATTATTAATCGACACATTCTTACCGTTCTCACTCGAAATTAAGAATAATTCAAATTATTTTTTTGAAGAAATAGAACCATTCTTTGATTATTAATTCGAATCATTTTTCAATGAAACTTGTATTAGAAACTAAAGATTTTATTCTTTATTTAAGTCATTATTTGAAAAAAAAATCACTCGATTAGAAGAATCTATTTGAACTATCTTAATTTCGGCTAAATACGCCAGAAATATTTTTTTATTTGTCACAAATAGATTAAAAGTGTTTTTTTAGGTAAAAAAAATATTTTATTTTCCTAATAGGATTAGTCGATTCAAAGCGAAAAGATAGAAAAAAAAATTATACCCGTAAAAAGACAAAAACTAAATGATAATGAACCGGTAACATTATCATTATTTGTTCGTTTGGTCAAATTAAAACTAAAATTACATTTTCTATTTGTTTTTTTTTTTAATAAAAGAATAAAGAAAATTTTAAAAATTAAAAAAAAATTTTTTTTCTAATTCAAATATTTACCCTTTGTTGACTCGTGTTTTTTCTATGAGACTTTCTAAATCGACTAAAACACGTCCTAAAAAACGATTAATACTAGGTTTAGTTCGTGCAAATTTATCCTTAACTTCAAATAATATTTGATCATTGTATTTAGATAATATTAAAAAATTGTCATTTTTCCAATTCGGAAAGCACGTATTGGTCGCAACAAAAGTCTTATATTCACGTGCATAACCAGATAATATATCATTTGAATTAGTATTATTATTTACACTTTCTGAGGTACCGTCAAGAGATTGACTAGTATTTGGAGTACATCCGCTCATTGGAAAACCATTCTGTACAATACTTATTTTAACATAGGGATCAGGATTAAAAAACATACCTTTCCTAAGTTGTGCTGCTTTTAAATCACTAATACGAAATGTTACAAATTGTTCATTGTTTGTTTGGTTTATAAATGTTAACGGATTGAAAAAATCCGTGTCTAGGACACCGATTTGAGGAGATATTATAATTTTAAGACTCACTGATTTGGCAAGATAAGTATTAGGATTAAGACCGCTATAATACCGAAATTCAACAAGCAAATCATCTATTAAATAATTTAATTCTTTTAGTTTGTTCAAAGACCATGTTAAGTGACCTATTTTAGAACCATTAACTTTTTGAGAGTCTAAACTTTCGCTAGAATCAATCGACAAAGGCTTATAAATACCAATCCAATCGTGCATGGACGTCGTCTCAATTATATTCCATGAAATTATTATTTCATTATATAAATTAAGATTAAGCTCTTTGACATTAACAAATAGTACTGATTTATTTAGTGTAGTCTGAGCTATGCTTTGTGATGGTGTTTGAGTCATTTTAACAGTGGGTTTGTTTAAAGAAACACAGGAACTGTCTCGAGTTCAACAAAAGAAAAAAAAATAAAGATATTTCAAATTTTTATCATTTCTAAAGACTAAAAAATTAAAAATAAATAAAATTTAAAAATTTTTTTTGACGAGCTTATTAATAATGTCTAATTTTATTTTTAATATTAGAAATTTAAAAAAAAATATATATATAGGACGTTTGAAACTAAATAGAAAATATCTAAGATAATTTAAATAGGTAGACATCTACGTTTATTTTTTAATGAAAATTTAATTTTTTCTTAGAAAAAAATAAAATGTATTTTTTTAAAGTAATTTCTTTTGACACTAACCATTTATTTCATAGTTATTTTTGATTTCTTGTTTATTTTTGAAGTGTTAGCTTCCCAAATCTTACCATGTTTTTTCATTCGAATTTCCAATCAGAAAAATTTGTTCGTCCACATTTTTCTCCCTGATGAAAAGAAAATCTTTGTGACATTTAATACAATTAGATCATGTTCATATTGATAGGTAACAAGTGATAAATTTTTTTGGAAATTTTTCAAAATAATTTTTTCAAAAACGATTCTTTTAGATTATTTTAAATAAAATTGGCTTTTAAACCCTTTGTAAATATCCAAAAATCATCTTTTACAAGAAAAAAATTAACGTTGCTGATAATTTTATTTATAAGTTTATGGCAATTAAAAAATATCAAGGTATAGACAACCAATGCATTTTTTATCAAAAATTCACATTTATGACACTTTTTTCACTTTTTTGAACTTAAAATCGTGATCGTTTTATCACTATAAAGATTAACCTTACCTTAAACACTTCAGTAGCCCCGATCCCTTAATCAGACTCGTTTCGAAAATTATAGTGTGGCTGGATTATGGTTATATTTCTTTAATTTATTTCTTTAATTCCTAATCCAACCTGATTTCCAAGAAAAAAATAAAAAATGATACAAAAGAGTAAAAAATCAGTAAATTAATTTTAAAAATTCTTATTAAAAAAGGGTTAAAAAGATTTACTTATTACCTTTTTTATCGGTTGTCTATCCATGATAATGCCATGTTTCCTCAAATACAAGCTGATTAATAAAATTATCAACAACGTTTATTTTTTTCTATGTAAAAGATTAAAATAAAATCTTTTTGTTTTTTTAATTTAGTCATTTTTAAAACCTAAATAAATAAAGTATAAGGTCAAAAGACACCGATTTGAATTTGTATTTGAGGAAACACTTTAAAGCTATTTTTTGGAATTGAGAAAAATACAAATGAAAGCCTCAAGCTTTAAATTGAGTGAGCTTGTATTTGAGGAAATACGGTAAAATTATTTCATGGATCTATAATCAGCAGTCAAAGGACGGACTATTTTTCTCTAATGATTTCAAATCGAAATAGACGATTATTGAAAATGTATTTTTATAAAAAAAAAAATATATTGAGTTTTATATTCTAAAACTAGAGCTTTTAAATGAGCCCAGAATAGCATAAAATTTACAAAAATTTTGTAGCCATTTGAATTTTTTGAAAACGGATTTTTAAAACTCATTCGTATTTTGTTAGTGTTAGATTTAATTGATTTTAATTTCTGCATAAAATTACCTCGATTTAAACAAAATACTATAGAATGGAATCAAGTGAAATTTTATTTTAGTTTCAAGTTGAGTATTGAAATAACGCGCTAAAAATTACTCATTTACGTTTCTCATTAGTTTAATTAAGATTTCTTTTTGAAGCTGAACAAAATGAGATAGTAATTTGAGCCTAGAAATTATTTGAATTTCGACTAAAATAATATGGTTCTATTTAATACTGATAAAGTATTATACATACGAGAAATTCGATCATAATTAAGACCCATATTTTACGTCAACAATAAAAACCAAAAAGGAAAAAACTACTTTAAAATTAAAACTTTTCGTTACTTTTTGATTTAAATCAATCAATTTTGACAAATAACATCAAGCTTGAATTCTGTTTTCCAATACATTTGTTAACATTTAAAAAAAAAAGAAGTCTTTGGTGCAAATAAAAAAAAATCTTGTATTTGTTGTTGATTTTTTTTACATTCTTTTTTTTTAATTAAAAATTTTTTTATAAAATATTTTTCTAATGTTTTCTATTACATTAATATTATAACCAACAAGACTTAACAAAAAAAAAAGAATATAGTCTAAAATTCATTAAAAAATAAACATCGTGAAAAACTATTTCTCAAAAAAATAAATAATATATTAAAAGGTAGATATTGAGTCGTTAAAAAAATGTTAAAATTAAAAAAAGAATAAAATATAGATTTGAAATAAAAAACAAAGGATGTCAAACAAACAAACTTATTTGTATAGACTAGTCTTATTGATTTTTTGATTGATTTATTTTAGAATTTCAAGTGAATACTTTAGGTGGACTTGGAACGTTTAAAAGATACATGAACTTTTGATAAATAGTCATTTATTAAATAAAAAAATAAAAGTAACTTTGCTTTAATTCACATATTTTATATTTTAAAAAAATGAAAATTATTGAAAAAAAAAATATTAAAATTAATGAAAATTTCGATAAAAAGGAATCAAAATACGTTTATGTATATGCATTTTATTCGTGTCTTTGTCTGTGTGTATTTTGTTTCTGTGCGTTTTGTGCTTAAATATAAAATGCATAATTATTCAGAATTATTTTTATTTCTTGTAGTACCATTTTTGCTATTCCTATATTTTTGTCTTTCATTGAATCCGCAATGTATTTGGTTTTTTTCTTTGTTGAATATGACGCATTCGCAAAAATTGTTTTATCTCCTTTGAAATCATTGATCGATTAAAAAAGCATGTTTGAAATTATGAATAAACCAAGCTGTCCGAAATTTCAATAAATTGATTTTATTTTTAAAAAGAAATGTAAAATTTATAGTTTTTATTTAAAAAAAATCATTTCTTACTTTTCTTAAACACTTGTACGACCAAAGCCGAGTCAAAAATGATCGAATAAAGAAATCATAAGATAAAAACAATAAGTAGATGATCTCTTCCTTATTTATATTCCTTCAAGGTAAGCTAAAAAGCTTAAAAAAGGTACAGATATTTGAAATTATTTGACTTTATATTTTCAAAAAAAAATGACATCTGAGTTTTTTAAACCAAGGATTCATTGTTTTATTTTAATTACCGTGGTGGAAATGGGTTTGTCACATGACGTCAAATGGCGTCATCAATTTTCATTTTTACTGGCGTCAGTGTTACCATAGTGCCGCACAATAGCCACCATGGACAATTTACTAAACTATATTTGACATCCCTGGGGGAATAAATAAAATCGGGGGTTTTTTGATCATATAGAATACCATGGTCTTATGTCCAGTTTTATGAGTAGACCTGAGAAATTTAGAAAAAACAAATTTTTAAAACCGTTTTTTTTTTTAAAATTTAATCGATTAACGATTCTGAAATTATTTCAGAACACAAGTAATTAAGACATTTAAAAAATTTAAATTTTCTTCCTCTAAGAAACCATTTTCTTCGATAAATTTTTGGTCTGTACTGCTCTTCTAAAAATCTTCATGAACTAGTTTTTTAGAGCCGAATGAAAATTTAAGTTTTCAACTAGCCCACAATTATCGAAACTATTTTTTTTTAAATTAACATTTCAACACAAATTTGAGAAACCAATTAATTACATTTGAGTATTCTGGTGATTGCCGATTTTTTGCTTTATAGGAGTGATGTTCTTTATAAACCAATTTGTCCAATATTAATTAAATTTAGACTTGAGTATTATTAAAAAAGATTCATCCAATGTTTTTAGGCCGTTTCCTTTAATTCATTTTAAGAGTTGAGTTATTTCATAATATTATTAAATAGACCATGGTCTCTTATTTTTCAAAAATTGATACATAATCTAGTTTTTTCCCATGGTATTAAACATATGTCTATTAAAATGCCCGGTTGGCTATTGCGCGGCACTACGGTTACTGACGTCATCAAGCTTATCACTTTTATTTTTTTAATTAGAAATTTTTTATGGTGTGATGGAACATGTCACGAAATAGCACATTTTACTAAAAATTTTAATATGAGCGACTGTACCTATTTGATGCATTTAGATAATAATTAATGAAACTTTGACTCAAAACTTTTTGAATAAAATGACTAATTATTTAGGTAAAAAACTGTTTGAAATTCAAAATAAACTGTATTAAATTCGTTCTTTAAATGTTATCAGTTTTTATTTAAACAAAACAATTGCAGCTCAAATAAAAAAATTGGAGATAAATTTAGTTATATAAATTATATAATCTTTTTAAATGCTTCATTTAAAATTTTTAAAAATTTTATTTAAATTAGAACAATCAAAAACATTTGCAAAAGATTTTTTTCATATCTGATTAAAAAATAAACTCGTACAAAACAAAAAAAAGATACCTAAAATAAAAAACCATTTAAAACACAGATCGGTTTTTTTAACGGCTTATAAAAGTTATTTTAGAATGCTCTATGTTTATGTTCTATATCGAGTTTCAATCAATTTTTTTTGTTATCTAATTTTTGTCTATCTGTTAGCTTTTTTGGCATTTTTTGGTGTTTTTTAAAGAGCGGTTTTTAGACCGACACAATAATCCCTTTTGAAAGAAATACAGATACTAGACTCTTTTAACTTAATGCTTTTAGGTGTGTTTGAAAAAGAGCTTGTTAAACTTCAGCTTTGACATTTAAGAACATAAAATAAATTTTAAAAATGACCTAAAAGCTTTCAAAGGTGAATCAAGTAGTTTTAGCCCTAAAATATTAAAATGTTTTTGAAAAAAAGATGTTAAAGTTTTTCAGTGTTTTTATTATGGCAAAGATTATTCACAGCTTGTTTTTGCAGAAGGTTTTTAAAATTAAAATGAGGATCTATTATTTATGACTCCGAAAATTTTTAAGAAATTTAATAAGTTAAAGTCAAAAAAATGATTAAGAATTAGTCTATAGTCATATAAAAATTTTTTTTATAATGACTCGACTTATTGTTTTATCATTTTCTTAAAATTTAAATTTTATCAAGAATTATAAAACCAATGCCTTTAATTACTAATTGCCTAATAACGTACTGTTTGCCTATGGCTACAATAAAAATGGTAAGAGCTAATGTCTTTACTATGAGCTAAAAACTTATCATCTTTATAAGTATTTTATCATTTTTTTCATGAGTTTGAAAAATTTGAAATTATTTGAAATAGTAAGAACTTCATAGTTTCGATGTTGTTGATCGGTAAAAATCACATTTTAATAATTAGGATAGTTTCACATTCCGAATGAAGAAAAAGGTAAGGAAAACTTGATCAAAAAAACCGAGCATTATAAAAGAAAAACATGTCAACAATC
Source organism: Brachionus calyciflorus (assembly GCA_002922825.1). Taxonomy (NCBI): domain Eukaryota; kingdom Metazoa; phylum Rotifera; class Eurotatoria; order Ploima; family Brachionidae; genus Brachionus; species Brachionus calyciflorus. The sequence goes on along the minus strand of NTPY01000188.1, from coordinate 538,383 downwards.
GAAATTTATATTGATGTTTTTTTTCAAATTTTTTTTAATTTTAAAAAAGACATCCAAAATAAACATATATTTTCTTTTCGATCATGATCGACGATTAATCGAAAATATCTCTCCGATCAGGAAAATCAACCTATCAATCATATCAGACTAGTTCTTAAAATAAAATCAATTTAATTTATATTAAAAAAACCTTTGCTTATTGCATTCAATATTCAAAAGTAGCTTTTTTTTTGATGCCAAAGCTTTCAGGTAGCATTCTGCGCAGAATAAAAATACTTAAAAAGAAAAAAATGGTAAATTTTAAGGTGTAGCTCTTTTTTTATAATTTTTTTTTAAAAGTTTTAAAACAATTTTCAAATGTCAGAATTTTCTTAAGTTTTAAGCATTATTTTCAGCTCATTTGCTCAGAATTAAAAAAAAAGCTTTTTTTATCAAATAATATAAATAAAGCTGTAATTTTTTTATAATAAAAAAAAGTATTATTTGATTTGAATTTATAATTAGAAATCTGATTTAAAAAAAAAATTTAAAATTAAGTATTCTTAAAATCGTAATTGAACATTTGGTAAACAAAATCAAATTTAATTTTATATTTGCAGTTCTCTTTCTGACGTAATATTTCTAGTAGACCTTTTCAAAATTAATCTCCCTAAATTTATCTTATCTTCTCACCTTGATATTAGTTTTTAATTTTTATTTAAAAATTTTATTTAATCTTTTTTTAAGATAATTATTTGCATAAGACTTAATTTATACAGCAATAAATTAGCCAACAAGAGCAATTAAAATTTGAATTAAATGATTTTAATAATAAAAAATTCAATTTTATGTAACTAAAATTAACCACAAAAATAAATGGTAACAAAATAAATAAATTAGAAGAAATTTCTTGAGCAAAGTGTACATTTATTTTTTTTCTTAAATAGGAATGGAAATTATAAAAAAAAACGTCCTAAAGATTAAATCCCGCTTATTAGACTATCACCATAAAGTAAATTGGATAGTTTTTTGCTTTGTTTTCTTTTTTACAATAGGTAGGTTTTTTCTAGAAAAAAATAGGGTTGTTAGTTGATGAAGTTTCTCAAGAAATTTCAAGGTTAATTTTGGAAGTTTGAATATTTCTTCTAAAAAAATAATTTTTTCCTTAAAAATTATTTCCATAGCCGTTTAGTTCTATTTTAAACCATTATAAAAAATATTATTTAGCGTAGAAATTCTTTAATTTCAAAAAGAAATTCAAATATTTTAAAGCTTAAAAACTTCAACAACCATCTCTAAAAACTCAAAAAAAAAATTATTTTTCTACTTTTAAAATTATTTGAACAGGGGCATGGCTTGATATAAATGGTTTATGGTGTGAGCTTCCAATTATGGTCGCCGAACTTCCAGAAGGTTTATAACTATAAAAAATTTTTTTTATTGATTTTATTAAATGATATTGTTTATATTAGGCTGGAAACTTCCTAGTATATTATCTGCATCTACTCAAATAGCTCAAGTAGCACCGTTAATTTTTTTAGTTGGTCGTTATTTTGCGCCTAAAATTTTTACTTATGTAAATGTAATTTATGTTATATTGACAATTGGTGCTTTGTCTTGTTTTTTGTTAGCTTTTTTTTGGAACAAAACAGCCGAAGTTTTTGGACAAAACCATAGTATTGGTTTAATTATTCTAAATTTTTGTCTTGCACTTTTAGGTAATTAATTTTTTAAGCTATTAAAATGTAGTGATTTTAATTAAATGTTTTTTTTCAAGACGGAACCTCATCGGTTACTTTTTTGCCATATATAGGAACGAATTTTATAAAAGAGTATATTATTCCGAATTATATTGGCGAATCATTAGCAGCTTTAATACCAAGTGTTTTATCATTAATTCAAGGTCTCGGCCAAGATCCTGGATGCTTTAATTCTACTGATCCATTGACCAACATTAGTTCATTAGAACCAATTAAAATAATACCAAGATATTCTGTAAAAACTTATTTTTTGTTCATGTTTGGCTTATTATGTATAAGTACACTTTCATTTACGCTACTAAACTTTTCATCGGTTGCTGTAAAAGAACGAAAAGAAAATGTAGTTAAACGTTCAAGAACAATATCGGAGAATTCTGAAATAGAATTTTCAACTTCGCCTGAAACTAGTATTAATTCTCAAACAAATTTAACATCACCTACCAAACAAAAAACAGAAAATATACCAGTAGCTGGTAATAGAAAAGAACAAGTTTTTTTACTGGGAATCATTTTTTGGGTATCATTCCTAGCTTATGGTGTTCTACCTGGTCTTCAATCATATTCCACTTTGCCTTATGGTAATTTATTTTTTAGTTTTTTATTTTTTCTATAAGAATTAAGTCATTTTAGGAAATTAAAATTATTGTTCTTAAAAGAAATAAACTGAAAATCATTTAACTTAGGATATTCTTAAAAAAAAAAACTAAAAATTTTAACAATATCCGAGTTAGTTTTCCAAAAGTTTAGTCAGCAGTGATTTAGAGAACCCAGAAAAATTTACAAAAATTTTTTTAAATATATTTTAAAATGACCTTTTTATCGTTCCATCAACATATTACGGAATTTTAATCAATTTCTCGGGTTACCTTTAAAATAGATGATACTATTTTTATTTCAATTAGCGAAATTTGTCTTATAAAACATTATTCATCTTAAATTTTCATGCTAAAATATTTTTTACTTGTAAACTTTTAGGTAACAATATATTCAATTATGCAGTTAACTTAAGTAAGTTTCTCGGAAATCAAAAAAGAATTATTTTATAATATTTTTTAAATTTATTATTTAAGGTTTTGTGTTCTTGCCCTTTTCAATAATATTATCAATATGGTCATATGAAGCATCTATTTTGAGAATAGCAATAGAAATGCTAATAGCTGTTGGTTTTAGTATTTATATTATTGTTCTTAGTATTTTAAGTCCGTGTCCTCCATTTTTAGATAGTTGGTTAGGCCCTTTTCTAACAGTTCTGGCATGGATTATGACACAATCGATGTTTATGAGAATTAGATGTTTAGTAGCTACTAGATTAGAGCGATTTGGAGAACGAGTTTTATTGATTTTAGGCACTTTGACAATGACAGGACAAATTTTTGGAGGATTGATAATATTTGTTATTGTAAATATTTATGAAATGCTTAAAGATAAACCTATATGTGCAGTAGATTTTAGGGAATATTGTCCAGTGTAACTTAATTTGTTTTTATTTACCGTAAATCTTTGTCTATTTTTATAGAACTAAGTCTAAATTTTTGGTTATTTACGAAAAACTTTTAAGTTTTATAGAAAAATTAAAAATTAATTTCAATTTTGATTTCAATTTTAATTCTTAATTAACAACACTTTTTTTAAAAAGAATTATAAAAATTTTTAAAACATAGTATTGGTTGGAAGTTTTATAAATAGAATTAACACAAAAAATGGCCTTAGCTTTTAAAGTAATTGAGAAATATTTAGATAAATTTTTAAATTATTTTCATAAAATAAATTATTAAATGAATTAACTAATATTTTAATTTTCTGTTCATTCGCCCCTTCCCAAAAATTAACTAAAATTTTAAACTAAAGAAGGATTGAATTTTAAAAAAAGTTTAGTCCAGGCAGAATAAAATAAATTACTAACTTGCAAAATTGAACTTTAAGTCGAAAAATGTAACTAAGACCTGTGTTAGTCAACTTTTAAAATTTTAAAGTTAAAAATAAAAAAAATATTCTTAACTTCTAATAATCGACCTGACAAAAACCCACTTAAAGAAAAACTTTGATACAACTTTATAAAGAGTTACGACTGGGAGAAGAATTTTCTCGTTTAGATGTTGAGCAAACTTTTTACAATCATAACGTTGAAAAACTTGTCCCTAAATTAAAAAAAAAATTTAAATAGAAACGCTAGGTCTGAATAGGTAAATAAAGACTTAAAATCATTATGCCGTAAAAATTTTGAGCTTTGGAATAAAATTAGAGCATCTGAAAATAAAGATGAATTAAAAAAAGATGATAGATTACTATGTAAGCGTCTAAAAAAAGAGATAAAAATCTAAAAAAGTTTATTCGAATATAATTTAGCCAGAAACTCAAAAAATAAGCCGAAACTATTATTTTCGTACATTAAAAAGCAAACAGTATGTAAAGACAAAATTCGATCATTAGTAGATGGTTTTGGCCAAACAAGAACAGATAAACAAAACATCGTTGACATTTTAAACGAATACAATCTTTATAAAAAGAATGGAGATAAAAATGAGACAATATTGATCCGTAAACAACAAAAACATGTGAAGTTAGTGATATAATATTTGACCCAATTTCAGTTTTTAAAGAACTAAAAAACTTGATAAAGACAAATCAGTTGTGTTGAATTTTTAGAAAATGAAAAATTGAAAAGTGGTAATCAACATGGTTTTGTAAAATTTAAATCCTGTATTACCAACCTCGTAGAGTCTTGTATTACCTCGATGTTATAACAGAATGTATAAATAGAGGTTTCCTAGTAGATATTTTATTTATAGTCTTTTTAAAAGCTTTCGATCTTGTACCTCATGAAGAACTATTGGTTAAATTAGAAAGGTTTGATTTCAATGGCAAAATATTAAATTGGCTTAAAGTCTTCCTGTCTTATAGAAAATAGAGAGTAGTCCCCGACAGTGTCTCAGTCGAATGGAAAAATGTCTGAAGTCGCGTACCCCAAGTGTTAGATCCACTTCTTTTTATTATATTTATAAACGACATACTTAATATTCATTAACGGGTTGTCTTTTTTACGAAAACTTTTTGCCGATGATGGCAAATTAATAAGTTTTATTCGAAACCCTAAAGATCGTGAAAAATTCCAATCAAATATTAACAAAGTTAGACTATCGACGGGAAGATGGAATTGAACTTAGTTAAGTGTAAGTTAATCCACTTGGGTAACAAAAAGGTTCATCAAGATCACTTTTACTCGTTCGAAATCGACGACATTGTATTTATTTTAGAAAACTCAAATAAAGAACGTGATTTGGGTATTATTTTACAAGATAATCTAAAATGGGACAATCACATTTCTAATATAATTCATAAGGCCAATAACGTACTTGGCAAACTGAGAAACTTCTTTAAAAACTGGGATATAAGAACTTTATAAGTTCTGTTTACCCTGTACGGTAGATCGTGAGCGTTTAAATATTCGAGGTTTGACAAGCCTTGAAGACTACAGAGTAAGAGGTGATTTAATTCAATATTATAAAGTTGAAAAAATTTTAACAAAAAACGCTGGTTTCATCCTATTGCACAATGTTCAAGTTCATCCTCAACTGGTCCTGCAGATTCAATTTGAAGCAACAAAAAACTCTACCGAAAATTAGTTAAATCATGTTCACCAAGGAACCGTGTAATTCCATTATGGAATGAGTTACCATTTGAAGTAAAAAATCAACCAACAATCAATGATTTCAAAAATCAACAAGATAAACATTATCAACGAGAAAAATCAATAATAAAACTTCATCTGCCATAGCTAAGTACGATAGTCCTTATCTCCGCGGGGTCACCCAGATTCACATATAATAATAATAATAATTCGGTATATTTAATAAAGATGCAAAAAAAATTCCATTCTATTCTAACATCGCTTTCATAATTTTGATTTCGCTATGTCTAGTAGATAGCTGTTCTATTAGTTTTAAGTCTAGTTAGTGACTATTGGCGAACATTTAATAAAGGATTACTAAATTTCTAAATAAAAGAAAAAAATTCTTTTTTTTTCTATAAGTCGAAATTCAAAATCGGAAAATTTTAAATTCGTATGCAAAAATTTAATAATAATTTATTTTTTGATATGAAAAATAATTATGAAAAATTAAATTTTTTATCTTTAGCTTTGGGGATTTTTACGTTTAAATTTTGTATTTTATTTTTATATGTGGAAATATAGGCTCTAACATGTTCATAAATAATTATTAGTAATTTTTTTGGGAAATTTTTCTTTGATTGTTTCTTAGCTAAAATATTGTGCAAAAACTTAAATGATTTTAGATGTTCAAAAACTTAAATTCTTGTTATGATATTAACTTTTCATATTAAACCCCCAACAGAAGCATAACTTAAAAAAAAACTTTATCATGATTTAGCTTAGTGTTATAAAAACTTTGGATTTTTAAACAACGGCTTATTTTGAAATGTTTTTATTCTTTGCAAGCTAGCTAAGACTTTCTATTCTCCTTAGATACTTTTCAAAAAAAATAGTTTAAAAAAAATACAATTTTACGCTTGGTTTAAATTTCACTAAGTTTCGGTCTAGAATGAGCCTTAAAAAAATAGTAAGAACAAAAGTTTCATTAACTTTTTAAAATTAAAAAAAATTTTACCAAATTTTAATTTTATTTATTTTTTCCAACCAAAGTCTTATCTAAAATGATATTTTACTTTCACTTATTCAGCATGTATTTTAACATAAAAAAAAAACAAAAATATAATTTCAAGTTATTTTTTTAGTATATTAAGATAATCAAATTTAAAAAAAAAAAGTTAGTTTAGAGGGTTTCTAAAGTATAAAAAGATGTTAAATAAACTCTTTTGACAAATTGATGATAATTGAAAGCAAAAAGAATGAATCAATTTAAAGATTATAACTCCAAAGTTAAATGGTCAACTTTTATTTTAATTTCAATATTTACTTGTTCGTCATGGATATGTGCTACTAGTATATGGGCTCAATTACCATTGATAATTTATGAGACTGATGAATCATGGCGTCTACCATCTATACTAACCTTGTTGGCTCAACTAGCTCAAATAGTTCCCACAATTATTTATCCAATTTGTAAATTTTACCTTCCGAGAAAAATATTAAGCAATAAATTAGTAATATTTTCCAAGCTTATTGTCGAATCAGCCGCTATTATATCATTAGTATTTTTTTGGAATAGAAAATATTTTTTATTTGGACAGAACAGGAGTATTGGACTGTATATTGTAAATATTTTATTTAATATTTTTGGTAAAAAAAAATTTTCTTAAGTTAAAAAAAAAAAATTTAAATTATTTTTTTTAACAGGTGGTATGTCTACAGTTAGTTTTTTGCCATTTATAAGTGAATATTTTGACAAAGAATATATAACACCGATTTATATCGGAGAGGCTTTTTCAAGTTTAGTACCCAGTTCATTGGTATTTTTTCAAGGGATCTCCAAAAATCATGAAATATGTCATAATACAACAAAGATGGGTCTTAATGATACTTATTATACACTTGAACCTGTATAACCTGAATCGAATTTTTCAGTTTCTGTTTTTTTTACAATAATATGTATTTTTTATATGATCAGCTTTGTTTCTTTTATTATTATCTGTATGAAATTAAAGCCTAAAATTAAAGAATCGGAAAAAAATACTACTGATGAAAACCAGACTTTTTTAAATAGCTCTAATGAAAATGAAAAGAAGTCTGAGGAAAAGTTTGAAATTATGTACTTGTTAGTCATAATTTTTATAATTTCTTTTTTCATGTATGGAATATTACTTGGTCTTCAATCCTATTCGACTCTAGCGTATAGCCATTTGGCTTTTAATCTTAGTATTAATCTAGGTAATTTGCTTTTGCCAATGGTAATATTTTTCTCGATCGTTTCAATCGAATCAAGTCTCAAAACTATCACAATTCAGTTTTTGATAGGACTTTTATTTTCAATTTGGATAGTTTACGTAAGTTTTTATAGTCCATGTCCACCATTGGTAAAACATTGGTCAGGAGAATCGATAATTGTTATAGCATGGATTTTAGCTGAGTGCTTTTTTCTGAGATTAAGAAGCGTAATTGCGACAAGACTAGAAAAATTTGGTGAAAAAGTTTTGCTTATACTAGGATGGGTGACGCTTTTAGGACAAATGTGTGGAGGCCTAGTAGTTTATTTATTGGTTGAAATTTTTCAAATATTTCATTCAAGACCTAGTTGTACAGAAAATTTGAGTTACTGCAATTTTTAAAAAAAGTTTTATCTGGCTTTTAAATATAACTATTTTTTTCTATTTAATGACTTGAATGAAAATTAAAAATTTTAATGTCCTAAATTAGTGTTTTTCAAATTTAAAAAATTTTACAACAAAATCAATAATTTTAAATTTAATTTTTATTTTAATTGCAATTTTTTAAAATAAAATTCTAAAATTGTTTCTTATTTGTAATGTGGAATTTATAAATATTAGAATTTCCTTACTGTCAGTTAGTTATTTAATTTGATTTTAAAAATATTTAGGTAATTAAACAGAGCCGTAATCAGTGCAAGGAAAAGAAATGTTAGAAAGTATCTGTACCAAGAGATACTAAATTTGATTTAAAATTTTTTTTTTTTTAGTACGGGTACGAGTATGGGTACGGTATGGTCTGAGTACGGTACGGTACGCTACTAGTAGGGTACGGGTACGCATATATATACTGCACATCGGGAGCAGTGCAGTATATAATTTATTTATCCAATTAAAGGGTTACAGTAAAAGTTTGCTTAAAGCCCTAAGGGCTATATCCGAAAAATGGCTAGGGCTATATGCGAAGTTAGTCGGGAAAAGGTAGTAAATAATTTTACTAAAGGCTCGTTACTCGAGCCTTTATAGAAAATATTATTGTTATGATTTGCACTTTTTTTTTAAAAATTCTAACGATATTAAAATAAATTCGAATTATTGATAAAAAAAAGCTTGTTAATTTGAAATTATTAAAATGACAAACATGAACACTCCCACAGAAAAACACACTTTAAAATTTTCAAAAATAATAATAAATTACATAATACTAAATTTCTATAAAAGAAATAGCTTGTATTTAGATCATTTCTAGCAATGAATTTATTAATAATTATATCGATTATTATTGAGATTTTAAATATCAAACAGATTGTTAAAATAACTTAAATAAGTTTATCGTACCTCCTTTCTCGAATATAAGCTTTCTTACTTAAATCTATTTGAGATAGAAAATAAATTTCTTATCTTTACCTTAGACAAGCAAAATCGAATTAAACATAAAGTTTATCGCACTAAAAATAAATGATTGCATATTAAACACTTTTAACACGAGAAGTTTTTCTTTTAGCCCAAAAACTAACAATCTATTGAATATTTCAATTTTTACTGTACAATGGACGATCCTTTAGATCCTAAACCAACTTTGTTTAAAAAAGTTGTAAATGATTTTAAATTGTATAATTCAAATGTAAATTGGTTTGTATTTATTCTCATTACTATATTCTCATGGGGAGGATGGATCGAAATTTTTGGTAAAAAAAATTAAAACCTAGATTGAAAAAAAAAATTGTTAAAAAAAATTTTATTTTCTAGGCATTTGGTCAGAACTTCCATTAATTGTAAATTCACTACCTGAAGGATGGCGATTGCCTAGTATACTAACCGGCGCTACTCAAATTGGTCAAATAGGCTCTTTATTTTATTTGGCATTCAATTACTTTGTTCCCAAACACCTATCATTAAAAAGAATAATTTTTTTTAAATTGATAATTACCTCATTTTTCACATTATTGCTTAGTTTTTTTTGGTATAAGACTTTTTTTATTTTTGGCGAAAAAAGAAGTGTTGGTCTACTCACATTTATTCTCATTTTTTCTCTATGTGGTAAGCTTTTAACTCTTAGAAAATAAAAAAAAAACACAGACTAAATTTTATAATTTAGATGGTTTTTCAACAATTTCGACCATTCCTTATATAACAAAATTTTTTAAAAAAGAGTATATAATTCCATATTATATTGGCGAAGCATTATTTGCGCTTATTCCGAGTCTTGTGGCAATAATACAAGGTCTAGGAGATGATCTAGGTTGTAAAAATGTAACTATACAAATTGAGAAGAAAGACAATTTTTCGAATATTTATTTTGTAAATGAAACAATTCAAGAGGCAATTCCATTGAGGCCAATTTTTTCAGTATCAACTTATTTTCAAATAATATTTTGTTTTTTATTAATGAGTTTAATTTCATTTATTCTTTTGAATTTTTTAAAAATTGCCAAAGATCAAAATGATTCGAGAGCTAAAAAAGTTGATAATTTATGTGTTAATGAATTTGAAAATCCATTATTGCATAAACCAAATTTACCAACTATTCAGACAGATCATTTAAAAGAAAAAATACTTCTACTTTCATTGAATTTTTTTATAACATTCTTTTTCTATGGCATTTTACCTGGTGTTCAATCTTATTCAACGTTACCATATGGAAATAATGTGTTTCATCTTTCAATTAATCTAAGTAAGATTTTAATTTTTTTTTATTACAGAGATTTTTTTTAGCAGAGATAAAATTCTAAAATTTTTCTAAAAAATTTTAAAATTCATAAATGAAAAAGATTACGAAAATGCCACGGAAAATGGTCGAAATATTTAGTTAACTATAATTTCTAATTTATTTATTTTGGTTCTGAAATTATTTTCAAAACGCTTTGAATTTACGAGAATTTTCTAAAGCAAAATTAAATTTCGAGTTCGAGGCTCGAGTCACTTTTTTTTAAAAAAAAACATAAATTTTTAATTTTTTAAGGTAATCTTTTTTTGCCGATTGCAATTTTTTTGTCTGTTTGGTCTTATAACGTGTCTTTAAGTCAAATTTTGATCGAGTTCTTAGTGGCTGTGTTATTTACAAGCTATATA